>CANNZV010000683.1:297583-389199 GCA_947561585.1 Caprella mutica | reverse complement strand
CCTACCACATTCTTTGGCTAATTTAAATAACTGACTTGTATGAAACCATACAAATTTACACCGATGGTTGAAATTTACACTAGGGTAAATTACGAATTATCGGTCAGTTTCACATTTTCGGTCATATAAGAAAAAAGGATATTACAGTTGTTATTTTATTTTTATTTTTACTGGTATCCATGATACTGGTATCATTTTAGTATACCAGCTAAAATAAAAATGAAATAACAACTATAATATCCTTTTTTCTCAGATGACCGAAGATTTGAAACTGACCGATAATTCGTAATTTACCCTATCCCTTCTTCACAATTTAGACCGATATTTGAAACTTACTGAAGCTTCTTAGCCGTATTAATTTAGGAAGTGCAAACATATGCATAGTTTGAACAAGCTCTATAAGACCATATGCGAGGGCAAATATTGAATTCAATGAGGCTGGTAGTTTCTTCCGTGGAGTTTTTTCAGCGATGCACTTGTGGATGGAAGGTTCGGTTGGCTCATTTCTTTTCGTGGATATCCAGGCAGCATCGCCAGCTACCTCTAAAGGAGCTCACTAATTAAATTTCCTTCTCCAAGGTAGATTAAAAAGGAAATACTGAGTTAGTTTGTTTGTTTGTACTTGCCAATCTTTCCACTTTTCTCAGTTAATTAATATGCAGGAAAAGAAAAAGAACCTTTCTTTTATTCGAACTGAAATAGATTAAATAAGATTCAATGAAGGAAAGTAACCATAATAAGTTTTGAAATAAAAATGGTTTATAAATAATGCATCGAAGAACAGGTGAAAAATATTATTTGTATTAATTATATTATTTTTTAATAACATATAATAAAATAATATTATTATCAGTTAAAATAAAGAGTCACTGTGAAGATGTACTATCAGAGAAAAGAGTTACTGTGATGATGTACTATCAGAGAAAAGAGTCACTGTGATGATGTACTATCAGAGAAAAGAGTCACTGTGATGATGTACTATCAGAGAAAAGAGTCACTGTGATGATGTAGTACCAGAGAAAAGAGTCACTGTGATGATGTACTATCAGAGAAAAGAGTCACTGTGATGTTGTACTATCAGAGAAAAGAGTCACTGTGATGATGTACTATCAGAGAAAAGAGTCACTGTGATGATGTACTATCAGAGAAAAGAGTCACTGTGATGATGTACTATCAGAGAAAAGAGTCACTGTGATGATGTACTATCAGAGAAAAGAGTCACTGTGATGATGTACTATCAGAGAAAAGAGTCACTGTGATGATGTACTATCAGAGAAAAGAGTCACTGTGATGATGTAGTACCAGAGAAAAGAGTCACTGTGATGATGTACTATCAGAGAAAAGAGTCACTGTGATGATGTACTATCAGAGAAAAGAGTCACTGTGATGATGTACTATCAGAGAAAAGAGTCACTGTGATGATGTACTATCAGAGAAAAGAGTCACTGTGATGATGTACTATCAGAGAAAAGAGTCACTGTGATGATGTAGTACCAGAGAAAAGAGTCACTGTGATGATGTACTATCAGAGAAAAGAGTCACTGTGATGATGTACTATCAGAGAAAAGAGTCACTGTGATGATGTACTATCAGAGAAAAGAGTCACTGTGATGATGTACTATCAGAGAAAAGAGTCACTGTGATGATGTACTATCAGAGAAAAGAGTCACTGTGATGATGTACTATCAGAGAAAAGAGTCACTGTGATGATGTACTATCAGAGAAAAGAGTCACTGTGATGATGTACTATCAGAGAAAAGAGTCACTGTGATGATGTACTACCAGAGAAAAGAGTTTCTTTATTTTAAATAAGTAAAGAAATAATAAGATTAATATTCTCTCAGAGTGACCCTTAAGTATCATTTTATTTACTAATATATTTTCTATAATTTGTACGTAACATTTGTTTCTTATTACTGAGACGGAGTTCAAGTCTCTTTCTTTTTCTTCTCGTCTGTCCACAGAAACATCAGACAAGTCGCAGGCAGCGTCTTGCAACTCCTTAAGAAAGTGGGCGTGTCTTAGCAGTGGGAATTAACTCGTGATAATCAATGGCAAGATCATTTGTGGGCGGAGTCTTAGTATAAGAAAAGTAACTTCTGGCATCTTAATTGGATGGTTTAACGTCTTAAGAACACGAGATAGAAATCTCAATGCCAGGGAACGGGCAGAGATATCGCCATTGCGATAACAACGGTTATTTTGGACGCCTGACCCTTTAAAAACTACTGTCGGTTGAGAAAAACATAAAGTGATATTATAATTTATTCCATACCATCGAACAATTTAGTAGAATTAAGGAAATATTGACAATCTTACGTTACAGTCCGACTTTCTAATAAATTAAATAGAAGAAAAAGAATGGAATACTCATTCTCTATCTCGTATTTTCGTATATTTAGTGATAATTAGTTTACTCATGATTATTCGGGGTAATAATATTTATAGGTAACAGTAGGTAGTCATTTATAATATATCTATTCGTCTTGTATTGTTTTTGAATTAGTCAGATGTAACCAATTATTTTTCTTTGCTTAAAGTCAGTTAATAGAAAGTCGGAGGGTAGTGCAAAACACACTCGAACAACTTAAATTACATTTTTTAATAAAATATATAGAACCTAATTTGAAATGGTTTGCAGTTTTATACCTAGTAACCTTAGTTCTATTGAATAGAGAAATAAAAAATTTACAGTGTAAGTGACTTTATATATTTTATAACTCTAGGGTAAGTTCCGAATCGTCGGACTGTTTTATATTTTCGGTCATATAAGAAAAACGATACAATAACAATTATTATATCGTTTTTCTTATATGACCGAAGATATGAAACCGTCCGACAATTCGGAACCTACTCTAATATCATATCAAATTTCTGTAATTTATTCCTGAGAAAAAACGTTATGTAGGAAGTAAACATTATGTTTTTTTCTATTTGGTATATTATATATATTGTATATACAGTTGTTATTATTAGTTAAACCATAACATTATTTAATACCATTAAATGAGCATCCTATTATTGATATATAAGATCAATGTGCGAATCACAATGATAGCTAATTCATAGGCCTATATTTAAATGCCCTCATTGTATATAGGCTGAGAATAAAGGCTTCTAATGAGGGCAGTGGCTGCGACAATAGGCATAGGCAAATAAATCTATATGGTGAATTAGATTTAGGAGGCGATTGGATTTAATTCAAGGGATGTGGGTAGAATTTACTCTTTTTTCTGAATGTAAGTAAGGAAAATAAGATCAAATTCATGATTTTGATTAGAATTTATACTATATACAACTCAGAGAGGAAGTTATGGTGGGGTCATAGAAGATAAGTTTCGGGTAGTCCCAACATACCAATTGATACTTGATATTCTTCTATGTCTTTCTGTAATATTTTCCTTCTGTAAATTAGCCACCTTCACTACTATATAATATGAAGTATTTAAAGTATTTTTATAATTAATGACAATGGTTTCAGAGTAACGTTTTGATATTCAAATGCCTGACGGTCTCATAAATGCACCCGTATATTCAACCGAACCCTCCTTCCTTATTAAAACCAACTTGAGAAATTTATCGGTGACTGTGAATTGTTGATGGCCAGGAGATCCTTTGTATTTGATTGAAACTTCCTTTGTCGAACACTCAGTAGCTAATCTGCACATCTAGAGACTCTTCTATACTTGTTACAAATTCAAACATTCATTTCATATAGTCGGTATAATTTCAATCATTTAAAAACATGAGTTTAATAAAAGTAGTACAACTATATGATATTCTTTTAAACGAACTAAATCAGTTTTATAGATAAGTCGTAGTCTGTTTCAGCGGCGGTAAAAGGTTTACATTGTTATTGATTGTTGTAAGTGTCGATATATCTAAATCTCAAACTTTCGCAGCCCGCATCAGCTTCAAAAAGAGCTACTCTATGATTTCCTGCTTAGAGTGACTATAGGCAAGCCGTTCGTTCTTCTGCGAACTTGGCGGACAGTCATTCGCGGCAGTGGGGGCCAAAGATGGCGCTAGCTACAGTCCATTGGCACGAAGAAGACTTACAGAAGGTGACTGTTGGAGTCACTTCCTTATTACGTTCTCCATGGTTCTAATTGTGCCAAAGTGACTTCATTATCTGAGAACTATTTAAAAAGATGCACACAGATGCCCACCTGATTTTATTCTATTTAGGACGTTTAGTAATTGTCACATTGTTAATATTCACCTTAAATTTACTCTAGGTTTTCTATAATTTGTCCCTCATAAAATTGACGACTGTTTTCTAGATGTTTTTTACATTGCATGAATTTTAAGAGTTACTGATTTATCATAATTAGGACCTGTAATTTCATAGACGTTTTCTAACTGCAGTAATGAATATAAAAATGGTAGATTTTCTGTAAAATTGATGGCCGATTTTTTGGTTGTTCAATTTAAAAACAATCAAAAATTTCATAATGCACATGAAAAATGCATATAATTTTTGATTAATTGTTCATTTCTTGCAATTCAAATATTAGATCCCTAATATATATTTCCAATTCAAATATTCAATTGTTAATATTTTAATCTTTTTTGTGGAAATATTTTCTTTCAAACATATAGTACTTTTATTCTATGATAAAAAAATCCCTGTTTATATATTCTTTTAACATAAATTATAATGTTTTCTTTGGAATGGTTATTTAATACCTTTTTCGATCATAAGTGTTATATAATAATCATTTTTTAACTTTCATTTAAATTGGTATCTAGGATATCTCTGCAGGTATCATGGATACCAACGAATATAATAATAATATTTATTATTATTATAAGTACATACCCTACACTTATTTTTTTCAGTTTCACTATAAACAAGTACAGCACAATTAAGAAGTCTAACCAGTTTTTTGGATAAAATCGATAGATAGTTAGGATATTATTATGTACATATATACACTCTCTATAATGTTGCCTAATGACAGTGTACAGAACACTTGCAGATATACGGCGACAAGAAAAGATCTATTGCAGCATCATTAAGGAGTGAAAACAAATATTTGAGATGGCAAGACGTTATTGCAACTGTTCATACACTTTGAAAAGAAAGAATGTACCTTATACTGCTTGGTGTGTAGGTAAAGCTGTGGGTTGAATTAACCTACATTTAATTGTGTTTTTGAAGTGATTCTAGGAAATATCTTGCTACCAATACAAAAAAGCAGTAAAGGGATCGATAAATAGAGTTTTAATACAATACACTGTTCAATACCTTATATATGGAAAAGACTATATCTCTACACTTAGCAATTTTAAACAAAAATATGAATTTGTTATATTATTTTTATATGAAATTTAGTAGAACAAATTAATTAATAACGAACCCATAAATTTATTTCATTTATATTATTTCAAATCTATGAATTATCATTATTATTTCATCACGATTGTAACGTTTGAAACCTTAATTGTATTTTTCTTGATATTTAAATAAGTACCTCCGTACTTTATCGTAGTATCCAATAAGTACAGATTTCCTGCCTCACTTTCTGCCCTACTTCCTGCCAATATAGAGGCACGCGTCAAACCTCCTGCAAAGACTGGAACACCTTTTGCAATCTCACCTACTACTAGGGCTGGGACAATATGCTTTTAAAATCATATATCCTAAGAATATCGTAGACGAAATGAAATGGTATCGAATACTATTTACCTCTGGTTTGAACGATTCAATACTGTTTAATTCTCGCCGTCTATAATATTTTCGGGATCTATGATTTTAAAAGCATATTGTCTCAACCCTACTTACTACTATCATCCTAACTAGTGTAATTCCAGTTCCGATGTTTGTTTTAATACGTACACCCCTTTTAATTACGATATTCCGATCGGAATATACAAGGAACCACAGCACGATGATTCCTGTCGTTCCTTCTGCACCACCCACTTCACGCTAACAAGTTCCGCCGTTCTCCTGGAATTGGTTCCGATTCCAGTTAACAATGGCCGGAACAGGAATTGATATCAGTGGCTGGGATAATAACCTAATATAATTAAATCCATATAAAAGAATTCAATCCATATCTATGGAAGATGATAGCTCTTATCATCCAAGTAGATTCACCGAAACGAACAAGAACGGTGCGATAACCGTAAAAAAAATTGTAACTATAAGTAAGTTTCATCATTTTCAAGCTCATTGAATTGGCATTAATTAATAATATTTTGATACCATAAACAAAAATCATCCAAATTGAAGTTTTTTTTTTTTTCAGGAGAACTGAACTGCTTTTCCAGTAGGTAGATTTTTTTTAAACATTATTATAGGCACATCTTGAACCTATCAGCTAGCATATTGATAATGTCTGTCCATCACAAATTATGATGCTACCTAATAGGATGCAATCTTTAGAACTTACATAGTTCCTTCTAAACAATCACCAAAAATAGCGCAACACATTTAACATATAATGTAACCCGCAAAAGTTTAATAAAGGCCCCAAAAGAGCTACTCGTGGCCTTTCAGCAAACCACAAGGCTATTATCTTTGGAGTCATTGTCCGCTATGCTACTTGCAAGCATCCTCTCTCTTCTCACCTCTTCCTCTCATTCTTCTCTCAGCTTCCTCTCGTGCACACGTTGTTCCTTCCTCTCTCTCACCTGCTCAGATCTTGGCACACCTGGAGAAAGGTCTTGACGCGATGCTACGCCTTGCACAGATTCATTTGCCAGATGTCAGCTTGCAATCTGAGGGAATGTCATCGCTGTCTTAACACTCACCAGTCCAATAACTGTAGTTTCTAACCTTATCTCAAGTTCAACAGTTCGGTATAGTTTGGTATGATAATAATTTGTATCATGAGTTGTGTACAATGACCAATGAAATAGGTATTTCCATCGGGAAATTTTTCATCAACTTCTACGTTAAACTGTCAAGAGACGTGAGCGTGCTTTCTACGAACCAGCCCTTGGTTTAACCCCTGGCCACGTCTCTCGCGAAAACTCGTCCACGTACATGCATGCCCCGTCATTTCCGTCCATTGAGCTCTGAGATGAATGTCCTGGAACACTCGCCAGTAACGGGCAACTGTAGAGACTTCTTCTGCAAGAGAACAACTAAGTAAAAAAAGGTAAAAGTGATAAAGAATGTAAACACTCGCAAGTAACGGGCATTTTATATATTATGAAAGACAACTATACTATCAAGTAGGAAAGTTCAAATTAATTTGTTAATTATGGACAATATTAAGAAACATATTGAATGATTTTAGTTTTTCAATAATTCTCTTTTTTAATTTCCAGTAGGAAAGGAATAGGAAAGGAATCCCCTCTTTTAAATTGTTCAATTCTTTGAGATTTTGGGCTTGGGTACCTCCACCACCATTCTAAAATTTACTAGGACATTGCTATTAAGGCTTGGTATTAATTACTAAAATTTCCTCCAACAATCATGACAGCGTTTGGATGTTATCCTGCATCCTCTGTTAACTTTGTGGCAAGGTTGGCCTCAATTTGGCCACATTGTTGCCACTGGACACGCTTCGTCGCCCTCTCTTCCATCGGTCATCTGAAGAGGAAAAATCTATGCCTTTTCTGCACTATAAACTGATTAACTAAATTAAATTAAACTATTCATGACGCTATTTCAGATAGAAACCTTCCTGGTATACATTTTATAATATATTTCCTTGGATTTATGTAAACAAACTCCTAACTAGGGATAGTTTCTACAAGAATCAATTGAGATTTACAAAAACAGGTTTCCTGCACTCCTGTACATTGTATACCGGTTTCAACATCTGTAGCGGTAAACTATCAACAGTGCAAAAGAATGATGTAGGTATAGTGCTGGACGGACAACTGACTCTGACATCTGCAACTTCAGAGGAAGTACCTTCCTAGCTGCCAACGCCATCAAGGACATTAAAGCTGTGGCTATTTAAACTGCACTTTATATTGGCCGCGAGCGTCAACACATATTTAAAAAAAAAAAATGAACTATTCTAGGATTTAATTTTAAAGTTAATATTTGGAAAATTAAAAAATCAAAAAACTACTTCTTTACTTGTATAATAATTAAATAATAAAAAAAGAAACCTATTTTCAAATCAATTCATTTTACTAACTACTAAAGCTAGATATTTTCCTTTGTTTTTAATTCACGCAGGATGTTTAAATTTAGTCGTTACTATAACAGATTTTCAAAATAGATGAAAAAAAAATAAACAAATATAACTGTGTTTTTAGAAAAAAATTATCCTTACCGGTTTGTAAAACAAACTAATTTGAAAATGGGGTTCTTTTTTTTTTGCACCACCCTGTATAGTACTTTCCTACTTCTATATTATTTAGACTGCAACACTATACTATAAAAACAAACTGCAAGTCGCTTACAGTAATTTATACTGTATAGTTTTATCTGTATATATATCTTCTGTAGATTGTTCGGAGAGGAAATAAAAAGATCCATACTCTGCAAAGTGGTTGCCTTGCCAACCTCCTGTGTTGTCCTCAACCACATCCTATATGTACTTACTTATACAGTATATACTTATATAGTATATTTTATAAAGTATTTACTTATATAGTATTTACTTATAATAATCTCCTTAGTGTGCTCATTTATTTATTTATTTAGTTTTTGCATTTACAGACGGGTATTATATGCATGAAGAATGTAACTATGATACGCACGGGAATATATTGACTTGATATTTGAAATTCTATGTTTTCATTCAATTATTTTCATATGAATTTTATATAATATCTATGAAATAAAGGATCAAATTTTGCAGATTTTTTTAAATTCTAATTCACTAAAAATAAAGACCAGTTATTTTTAAAGAGTAAGTACACTAGAATGTAGTTATAATTATACTGCAGATCTCACTGAAAGCGGAAAAGCAATTTTAACAGTTTTTTATTCCATTCTACTGTGTACAATAATATCGAATGTTAATAGTCATGATTTATTTTTTACAATTAAGCTGAAATTAAAGAGAGTTTTTTTCACCATTTAGAGTAGTCTCAAGTTATTAGACGATTCTACATTTTCGACAAGGAAAAAATTATATAATAATAATATTTTTAGAACATTCTATATTTTTACTATTATTCAACATTATTTTAATTAATTGATGACATTATCTGTCAAATTTATAACAGTTCGAAATTATGCACTATGTTTTATTTATTCATTTTATTTCTTAACTGTCCCATATCTTCATTTTCAGTTTTATCTATAAATGGTTTTTTCCGACTCTGAAATTTCTCCTGTGTTCGATAAAGCCTTTCCTCCGACAAGCAAATTTTTTTAATTAAGAACGATGTAAAGGATGAAGGAGAAGGTGAGATAAATGCTAGAAATGGAGATAACTCACAATTATTTATCTAGTGTAAATATCCGAGTCTTGTACCAAGGCAGAGACATCCTTTGCAGATTGAAGCTACAAAATGAGTAAAAAATATCATTTTTATGATTATAAAAAATATCATTTTTATGATTATAAAAAATATCCTTTTTATGATTATAAAAAATATCATTTTTATGATTATGAAAAATATCATTTTTTATTATTGCAAAAATCTCTAAATTTTATTATTGCGAAATACTGTAATTTTTATTATTGAAAAAAGAAAAATAATTTTTATCATTGAAAAATTGTAATAATCTCTAATTTTATTATTGCAAATAAACACTAATTTTTATTATGATAAAAACTATGACTTTTATCATAATAGAAAACTATAATTTTTGTTATTGCAAAGATTACAGTTTATTTGTAGAATCTTTCATAACCTATCTACATCAGTTTTATATATATTATGTGTTCAGAATAATAAGGAAAGTTCAGGTTTTTATCATAAATAATTATTGGTATCCATGATACCTGTAGTTACCACGGATACCAATTAAAATAAAATAATTATCATTATTTCGTTTTTTCTTATATGACCGAAAATGTGGAACTGGCCGATAATTCGTAACTTCCCCTATATTTTAATTTAATTTCAACATTAGTTAGTGGAAAGAATGAAACAATTTACCATCATCAAAGCATCACCCAGAGAAAAGTGGGAAAAAATTAAAGGGTGACTCCCATCCTGTAGTGTAAGTTAATGTGACCAGTGATGATTGACCAGATGGAATTATCTGGTCACACCCACGTTAGTAGAAGTGACTCCTTCACCAGTTTTGACCAGATGGAATAATCAGGTTAAACTGAAGTGTGTAGAGTCTTTGACCAGATGAAATTATCTGGTTAAACTGATCGAAGTGTGTAGAATCTTTGACCAGCTTTGACCAGATGAAATTATCTGGTTAAACTGAAGTGTGTAGAATCTTTGACCAGTTTTGACCAGATGAAATTATCTGGTTAAACTGAAGTGCGTAGAATCTTTGACCAGTTTTGACCAGATGAAATTTGACAAGCAAAATTAGTCGCACTCAATAGTTAGTTTATAAAATCTTTTAATATCCAGTTTTGACCAGAAAAGCTTCACCTTAGCCTGAACATTGACCAATAAATTGGCCAGGAACTAATAGAACATAAAAAGCACATACCAAGCAATAAACTAGCATCTGTAATTTATTGAAACTCTATCAAAGCAATAAGTAAATAAATATATACTATTTGAATTTATTCCATGCACCATATACATATAATGCACATAAATTCAAAACATGAAGTTGAATATACATGTTAGATATTTTCAAATATATCTATATCAAATATATATATTTTATAAATAAATATAGTATTATAGTATTTAATATTAATTCATTTAACAAATATTAATTAAAATTTATATAACAAATATTAATTAAAGTTAGTATAACAAACATTTTAAATATTATAACAGAATTTAAATAATTACGTACTAATTCACAATTAAATTGTAAAACTTCTTCCCATTTTAAAGCAATGTTCTAATAACATTAAACAAAATAATTTCTTTTGACCCCTAAAATGAAAAATTAAAAAATGAACTATAAAATACAGTCACAAAGGCTATTGGGGTAAGTAATGAATTATCGGACAGTGTCAGGTTTTTGGTGGTAGTATATCAAAAAAATGAATAATTAGCCAGTTATATATCATTTACTTATATATGATCGCATATGTGGAACTGTCTTATAATTCTTAACTGACCCTATATCAGATGTCGTTTCTATTGACTAAATAAATTAACTAGTTTAAAAAAATGTACACTATTGATTTTCAGTATTTGTTTATTTAATAAATAATATAGTGCTTTACTATACTAAAATGTATACCACTCTGTATAATAATTAGAAACAAGATGATAAATAAATAAATGCCGTCTAAAATATAACCTACCGCTTTCTGCATAGTTAAGAATAGATTATAACGGTCAGTTTTCGCTTTTTATCAGTTTAATTTTGTACGTACTGTCTATATCCACATTAATAGTTCGCTATTAGATCACTATTAGTTCGCTGATAGTTCACTATTAGTTCACTATCAGTTCACTATTAGTTCGCTATCAGTTCACTATCAGTTCACTATCAGTTCACTATCAGTTCACTATTAGTTCACTATCAGTTCACTATCAGTTCACAATCAGTTCACTATCAGTTCACTATCAGTTCACTATCAGTTCACTATCAGTTCACTATCAGTTCACTATCAGTTCACTATCAGTTCACTATCAGTTCACTATCAATTCACTATCAGTTCACTATCAGTTCACTATCAGTTCACTATCAGTTCACTATTAGTTCACTATTAGTTCACTATCAGTTCACTATTAGTTCGCTATCAGTTCACTATCAGTTCACTATTAGTTCGCTATCAGTTCACTATCAGTTCACTATTAGTTCGCTATCAGTTCATTATTTAACAATAGAATAGTAAATAGTATTTGCAATATGGCGGTAATGGAGCAAAGATTGCTATCAGTTCACTGCTATACATTCACAGATAAGATTTTAAACAAACAGCTATTGGTGTCAGATAGCACACTAATGAGAATTGATGGCTGTACAATTCTATGTCCTAACTTCATATATTTAAAAAAAAACGAAATTGATAAACAAAACGAAAGCACTTGGGTAAAAGCTGTCAATATCATTCAATCAATTTCTACCGTATAGATGTATACCAAGATTTAGGTATATGATATATTGCTATAGCAGTTTTTTCTTATTTGATTCAAAATATGGAACAGTCCTATAATTCGGAACTTACTTCAGACTTCAACAAAAATAATTAAATGAAGTTCATAAATAGAAGTCATTCTAAAAATCTCCATCTTCAGCAAAATCTTAACTCGAAGGATAGCTACTTCATCAGACTTCAAATTCCGACTATATAGTAAAATTATTCCATGTTTTAGTTTTATCATCTATAGGCACAGTATTTAAATGTTAACTTTTAATAAACGTTTTTATTGATTAAATATTTTCTATGGGAAGTTTATATCGGTAAGTTCCGAATTCTCGGTCAGTACTACATCTTCGGTAATATAAGAAAAAAATTAAAATTATTGTTTTTTTATAACAATTTTTATATTGTTTTTTCTTATATGACCGAAGATGTAGTACTGACCGATAATTCGTAACTTACCCTAAAGCGAGTATATAAGTTCTATTTAAGTTAACTTCAATTCAATTATAATATTGTTTAGATATCAATAATATAAAATAAAAGCTTAATATTTGATTAAATTTCAATATTCAGTTCATATGAATTTCCACTAATATTTCTATAGAACTGATCTACCCAAATAAAATACATACTATAGACACTTATTTTACCAATTGAAATTATTAATATTTATATAATTCTTTTTATTTGACAGAAAATATGAAACAGGTCACTAATTTGGAACTCACGTTAAACTGTAAATAAAATTAGTTGACATATAAGAACTCGCATACTGTACATACACCTCACTGTAAAGATATATACTAGCTATATATACTATATACTCATAGCTTAAGAATAGGTACTATATACACAGTGTACTACACAGCAAAGAAAACAGAATAAAAAGTCAGCACATATGTTGTTGCTAAAATTGTATCTCCAATACTGGTAACCTACTAAATCTTCTTCTTTTTCTCTGTAAAAAGATATGTGTGTTTTAGAGTGAAATGGATGACCATTTGTACGCAATTTCACAGTATTATAGAGCTCAACTTGATTTCACTATTATGGTATTTGGAATATTTCATTCAGGGTAAGTTACGAATTATCGGTCAGTACTACATCTTCGGTCATATAAGAAAAATATGAAATTGTTATTATTACACAATGCTATCTAATACTTCTGCAAACCCGGGTTTGCAGAAGTATTAGATAGCACTGTGTAATAATAACAATTTTTATATTGATTTTTCTTATATGACCGAAGATGTAGTACTGACCGATAATTCGTAACTTACCCTATGGCTAGAAAAGATAGAAGAGCTTTTTGAAAATTCAGTACCTTTCTTCAAATACGTATTTTAGATCAATTAGCTTCTACCGTTTTCTTATTATTCATCGTGTTATACCAAACAAAATGACAACAAATACCATTTTTTTTAGCGAATAGAGTATAGAACTAAATCATATAGATTTATTTTTGATGCTCTTTAAATTAATGAAAAGAAATAGTACAAATATTGTACAAAAATGAATGTTTGTACAATATAATTGTTTGATTATATACTTTTTCCATTATAATTCTTCATATAGTAATTTCTTTTAATATAATTAATAAAATAATGTTGCAAAGGTATTTCCATTTAATTATAAATAGTCGATATTAAATACAACACTGTTTTGGATAAATTGTTTTATAATGAATACATTATCGGAATAGAAAATTCGAAAGAAGTGAAAAAATATTCTGGTCATATATGTATATTGTAAATCTTCACAAATGTACCATTTGGAGCTAGTAATTGGACGGTTTAAAATATTCATGCATACAATAAAAACTGCATAATTGCACATGATACATATATTCAAAAGTGTCGATTATAAATTTTTCTCCATAACTGTAATTACTGCGTTGCTAAATACATGACTATTATCGTGCATATCGGGACCAGGTGTGCAGACGCTTCGTCAACGGCCGGGTATTTCGTCGATGAAATTTCGCAAAAAGGCCACATTAATTAACATTTTAATTAATATTAACATATATGAATGAAGATTATTTTGAAATTCTCAGATGGTCGTGTGTAGTTTAGTGAATCCGCTAGTTTGTTGTACTGCACACTTCATAATTGTTTATATATTGTGAGTGTGTTAATATTCGTCGACAAAAGTTTCTGACGACGAAATGTCTGTCGACAAAAGGTCCTGTCGTCGAAATGTCTGTCGACGAATCGCCTCGATGAAATGTCTATCTACCCGTGGCTATGACAATGATTGTCTATATCCAGAGCATGACTAAGGCCCACATTATGGCACTGTCCATCGCACTTGTGAGACCCATTGCTGATTGGCCCGCAGTAAAATGCGCAATCAACATACAGAACAATGCGTCGTAATCACCGGATATCGAAGAGTAATTGCGATGCCATCAAGGATAAACCACCAGCCAGTGATATTTCATTTCACCTAGCGAGAATTTGTTTGTTTCTATTGAAATAGCATGGAAAGCTTTGGATTGTCCAGCAGTTATCATCTGTGCTGATTTGATAATTACTAGCCTTGATGTTTGGTTGTTTCTGCTCTAGACCTCACTTGTTTGGTTGCTTCTGTGTTTGTCCTCACTTGTTTGGTTGTTTCTGTGTTTGTCCTCACTTGTTTGGTTGTTTCTGTTCTAGACCTCACTTGTTTGGTTGTTTCGGTGTTTGTCCTCACTTGTTTGGTTGTTTCTGTTCTAGACCTCACTTGTTTGGTTGTTTCTGTTCTAGACCTCACTTGTTTGGTTGTTTCTGTGTTTGTCCTCACTTGTTTGGTTGTTTCTGTGTTTGTCCTCACTTGTTTGGTTGTTTCTGTGTTTGTCCTCACTTGTTTGGTTGTTTCTGTGTTTGTCCTCACTTGTTTCGATGTTTCTGTGTTTGTCCTCACTTGTTTCGTTGTTTTTGTTTTAGACCTCACTTGTTTCTTTGTTTCTGTGTTAGACCTCACTTGTTTCGTTGTATGTGTGTTCGAACGTGAAAGTTTCAGAAACTACATATCTCTTATTATCTGGAAAACCTTGAATAGATAACTTATCTATTGAAATAATTAGTTACCTCAATTATGAACATCATATATGGAATCTTTCATAATAATATTGTTTTTTTATAATTATCTTTATTATAAAATATAGGACAGTGCAAATGATACCAAACAAATTCAAGTTATCGGACTATTTCACAGTTTCGATCATATAAGAATAAATAAATAATTTGCCATTTTAAATGTTTAATTAGGTTTATCCAAGATACATGCAGATATCAAGGGTACAAATAAAAATAGCTAAATGAAATCTAAAAAATATCTTATATGATAGAAAATATGGAAGCAGCCGAAAACTTGGATCTTAATTCGGTAAGTTTTTTGAACACAATAAATTTTAATTAAAGTTAGGTGATATTTGAAGAATATGTAGTCACGTAGAGACAAAAATTACGTGATATGTGACTTATACATATCAGTATAGTCACGTAGAGACCATGGACAAAGTTAAGTGACATGTGAATTACATCTGTACCCCTCATAGAGGTGTACGCTAAATACCCTTCTTCCTCCGTCTCACCTGGCATACCTTCCAGAACAACATCATGAGGGGTAGAGGAACACACTGGTACTACTATAACTCTTATAACTCACTATTATAACTCTTATAACTCTTATAACTCACTATTATAACTCTTATAACTCTTATAACTCACTATTATAACTCTTATAACTCTTATAACTCACTATTATAACTCTTATAACTCACTATTATAACTCTTATAACTCTTATAACTCACTATTATAACTCACTATTATAACTCTTATAGCTCACTATAATAACTCTTATAACTCTTATAACTATTATAACTCACTATTATAACTCACTATTATAACTCTTATAACTCACTATTATAACTCACTATTGTAACTCTTATAACTCTTACAACTAACTTTTACAGCTCTTATAATTTACTCTAATAAATATTGTAACTGCTGCTCTTGTAACTCTTATAAACTATTCTTGTAACTCTTATAAACTAATCTTGTAACTCTTATAACTCTCTTAATTACTGCTCCTACAACTGCTTCTCCTACCACCTATACTCTGTGGTAGTTAGAGGACTCAATCAATCATGATTTGGTTCATGATTGATTTGACTTCTCCAAAACACAGAAAATATTGCCAGTGTTTGACTTCTTCATTCCGTATATTTTACTGTGCAAAATTTTCTCCGAATGCTTTATTGAAGAATATAGTTATCAATTCTTGGCCCATTTTATTGATGCTTATAGATTATGGATGATATCTTAAGCCGATTGTCAAGAGTTCATGTCCTCAATATCCAAGAAAGAAAATTCCAGCATACTATGGTAAAATCACACAAATATTATATGTTGGGTCAGTCTTCAATTATTATCATACAGCTGAAAATTATCACTAATAAAAGAATGAATATAATCATTATTATTTAACTTTTATTTCAATTGGTATCCAAGATACTTGCAGCTAGGTATCATACCAAACCATTTACCTATCATAACGG
Organism: Caprella mutica; assembly: GCA_947561585.1. NCBI lineage: Eukaryota > Metazoa > Arthropoda > Malacostraca > Amphipoda > Caprellidae > Caprella > Caprella mutica. The sequence continues at coordinate 372,545 of CANNZV010000683.1, read as the reverse complement.
CAGGTATCATGGATACCAATTAAAATAGCAGATTAATGATAATTATTATATACTTTTTAAGATCGAAAATACTGAATTGTCCAATAATTCGTAACTTACCCTAGCTACAACCCGAGCAGAGTAAAGGATCAGCAGCTGCTCCAGATAAAGTTAGTAATTACATTTAAAGTTCGCACACCACTAATGCATGATGACTGGGGTAATTTAAGCCCAATGGTCTACCGGTACGCGTCATGTCAATTTACTTTATGAGCCTCTTGCAGCCTACCTACAACATGTAGGCAGCCTACCTAGAACATGTAGGCAACCACCAATCTATTTTTTTAATTAGTTTTTTTGCAGAAGGCTAATACAATTTCGAGTTACTTTTCGAATAGTCCTTTTTGCAATTATTTGACAAAGTTAATATTAACTGTTATGTCAGATCCTTGAAACTAAAACTTACAAGAAAAACCTATTATATTGAAATATGATGTAGTTGACCTCTGACGTCACTTGTGTGATATATTAGAGTGATAACACTACGGCAATCAACGTGCTGCACCTGGAACTATATAACTGGAACATATAGTTATTTATACACAAAGAGATGGATATACGTAATGATTTCGCAATCAACTAGACATCATCTGCCGCGCTGTTAAATGTTTATAAATTATTAATAATCATTCCAGCATTAACAAATTTCCTTTTACCAAATTTTATATTTCTCTTATTTGTGTTTTTCATCTACTTTCCTCTGAACTAATTCTTTTGACACGTACATGAATAGGCCAGAAATTGTCACAAATAATGGGTATATTATGCGTCTGTGACTCAGCTTAGACCAGAAATAGTCACAAATTAATTATAATATTATTCAGCTGTGCCCAAACCTCTTTCCACCCTCTCTACATTCCATCAGACTCGAACCCTCCCCTGTGGGACAGAGCAGATCAAACACAACATCCTAATGGGCAGGTGACCGGACATGCCAGAATGATCTGGAGAGGAGAAACAGAGGGGAAAGATACCAACCCAATCTATTTCCTTCGGTTGTTCACTCAACCACACGACTGGAGATGAGGACTGTTCTATTATCAGAAGGAATTATTAAAGTCCCTAGTGTGGAACTTATTACATATAGGCTAAACTACGAATTATCGGTCAGTTTCACTTCTTCGATCATATAAGAAATAAAAACGATATGATCTTTTTGAATTGATTGGTATCAATGATACCTGCAGCTATCACGGATACCAATAGAAATAAAATGTGAATTATTATATCCCTCTTTCTTATGTGACCTAAGATGTGAAACCGACTGATAATTCGTAACTTTTATAATTCGTTTGTATGTGACTCTGTTGATACAGTGATAACGTCGATATCGGAATAATTTTATTATAGATTATAGTTTCAATTACTCACACACACCAAAATTACCTAATGCTGAAACTATTAATTTGTATTTTAAGAAACAAGTTTTAATGTGAACATCCTATAACTTACTATAGATATACGAATGCCAGTCTATATTTAGTGGACTGAAATCTAAACATTGAAAATTGCAAAAAGTCAGGCAACATTCAATTTAGCTAGTCCTCCAACTTTGATTCCATTTCCCATCTCAAAACTATTTTTTTAGAGAGAAGAAAATTCGGCCGACATTTCAGTTATATTTATCATCAAATACAATCTGGTCGTAATGTGAGATCTTCTGCGTAATAACTCCCATGCATTCCAAAATTTATGCACAATCATTGAACCAAAGTGCTATTTAGATCTCACGGACTACGAGCTAGGTCCTATCTGGTCAATTTACCTATCGATCGGGGCGGTAATGAGGTGAATTTTCTTACCCGCTGAGCCCTCTCTTCCGTCGAAATCATTGGTTGCACGCAGAGGCAGCAGCAGCAGCATGAAAGTCAGTGAGTCGTGGCTTCATCTTCACGCTGTACTTGCCTCACTTCCAGCAACTTCCGACTCATTTCGATCTCACGGGAGGAAGTTCAACCAACACCGGATACGATACCTAGCTACATCCAGAATCAGCGGAGTCATATAGCCAACGCGTGGAGCCCCGAAGGCCTGTTGGGAGAGATTGGCCAATTATGGGTTTAAAAAGTTCTGCAATATGCTGTCTGAATATGGCGTCAAACTGGACGCTCATAGAGTTATTCTGAATGAAGAACAAGTACATTTCATTCAGTCTAATGTATAATCTAGATGAAAATTATGTCATTTAGTATTTTTTCCAATCAAAATAAAATCATTGATGACAATTCGGAAATATATATGTTTCTGTCATGTAGTATCGGCCGATCTGCGAAACATATCGGTTGATCGCAGCCCTGAAGTAAATAGGTAAGGCTATAGGTTAGCAGTTCTGTTAGGTATTTTGGAGAGAAGGGGCTTGCCGTCCGGGTAGCTTAGATAGTTCCAAACTATATACCTTACTGTTTAACTATTTTTTTCAGTCTCTCCCGTTGCGCTATCTATCGATGTTTGCACTAACGATAGATCTCTCGATTGCCAGATCAGCTTACAAAATTTTATGTTATCTAAAATACAATAAGTATCTGTTATTCCATGAAATAGGAAAGTTTATGTAATTAAAATGATCAATATTTCAGTTTCCCTAGGTAAAACAATATGTGGTTTTACTTATTTTCCGCACCTATTAACTAAGCTATGAAATAAATAGGATGTGAAGCAACAGCTTGAAACTCTCCATGGTCTACATTTCACCAAAGCAACAAAGGTTCTTTTTATCAACATTTAATTAACTCTTGCAATTGCCTAATTACACACAAAGTAGCATGTAGCTCACAATAATAAAATAACATTACCGGAGATAAACGATCTCACCTGTTCCGAAAATTAGTTCAGCCTCAGGAAAAGCGGTGGAGTCCTTTTTGTCTGCCCCCTCCAGCTGTTACGCTCTCCGCCCCCGGAAGCTTCAGATGCTCTTTGTTACCTGCGAAAATGGCGGCTAAAAACGAGGTTGCAAATAGTGTTTATGATAATATACCTGTACAGTGTACACCTATGACGATAGACAGAAAGAAACGATAAGTACGAGGTCAGCACTTTAATTATAGTCATTGTCAGTTGGTATCACAGCAGGAGTAATTACTTTTCGCTGCTATCTGTAAATGAATATGATCCCTTTTGATTACTTATCGTATTATAAAATATGTTTAATCAATATCTTTCCATTAAAGAAATAAAAGTTATGTTTTGTGATGATGGATGTACCGCGTTCTATATTGTTAAGAAACAAAAATTATGTTTGGTGATGATGGATGTACCGAATTATGAAGAGAAATTATGTTTGGTGATGATGGATGTAGCGCGTTCACCTGAACTGGTCAGCTCATTTCGGCGAGAGGATAAGCTAAAGGCGTTGACTTTCAGATTCGGATGATGAGGTTAGCTATCACGCCCAAGGTAATGCACTCTTTGTCCCTAAATAACATGAGAAAATGGCACAGCATTTCCTGTCCATTTATTTATTTCCCTCTGTTCACAGTAACTAACTTAGGGTTAAAAGTGTGTGTGGCTTCGAAAGGGGAAAGGATATTCGAGAACCTATATTCCGATATCACCTATTTAACATTTCAGTCTTTTAATTCGAATTTCATATTTATATTTTGTATATTATGAATAGTATACTAATAAAATCATTAGTTTTATATATCAAATGGTTGTGAGTTTAGAGGATCGAACTGCTACCCTTGCATTGAAAGCAAATTATCTGTGTCAATTTGAACATATGTTCTTAATAAAAAAAGAAAATACTGTACGATGAGAATATAATGATAATGAAATTTATAAGAAGTTAAAATCATTTTCCCATTTAATATTCGATGGCCTGACCATATAACTCGGTCCGTCTCTGATATAGTCAGCTTGATTTACTTGCTTTTAATGGAGAGAAATTGATTACCCATAGGGTGTCATGTTTTTTTATCAGTTTTAGACTGAATAAATATTTGTTCTATTACCCATGAAGTTGAAAATATAAAAAGTACAGTTTTTATATTTCCAATAGGTTACGAATAGTTACGAATTATCGTTTTTTTCTTATATGACCGAATATGTAAAACTGTCCAATAATTCGTAACTTACCCTAAAATCATATTATTAAACATAACCTGCAAACCTACCTAATTAATAACACTCCTTACCAATGCTTTGGTTTAAGACGGTTTTTCTTGGACGTCAGACGTCTAAATACCAATTAAACATTATAATTCTCGATACCTGTTTATTTCAACACCAGCCGTTGGCCCAAAGTTACCGAGACTAATGAGCTATCATTACTCTGAGTGATTGGTTGAGAGTTAGAGTTTAATGCAAAGAAAGCAGTATCAGATTCCCTAATTATGCACTGGATGAAACTTTTACTCGTCAAACTAATTTATCAGTGCCAAGACCGCTAATAATGGTGACAACAAAACTTCTTTTCTTCGTCTACACTTTCGTTAATGAGTGAAGATTTAGTTCGTGAAACACTTTCGCGTGTTTTATATCAATAAAAGATGTAAAACAGCTTTTAATAAGGCTATACAGGAATAGGAAAAACTTATCAGTAATGTATTTTATCAATTATGTTTATTTATATATTGTATTTTATCAATTAGCTATGTTTATTTATATATTGCATTTACTATATTATGGAAGTATGTAGACAAAAATGAATAATATATTATTGTTATCTTACAATTTATATCATTATACCATAGTCACTAAAAAATTTATTATTCAAGTTGTTGATTAGTGGGCAATGTGCATTGAAAACTAACACTTTAATTTATGAGTCATATTTCGAAATAATAAGTAATTATACAGCAGAATGTGTTAATACAACACACTAGAGCTAAGTAACACACCATAGTGTGTTAATACAACACACTAGAGCTAAGTAACACACCATAGTGTGTAAATACAACACACTAGATCTAAGTAACACACCATAGTGTGTAAATACAACATACTAGATCTAAGTAACTCACCATAGTGTGTAAATACAACACACTAGATCTAAGTAACACACCATAGTGTGTAAATACAACACACTAGAGCTAAGTAACACACTATAGTGTGTAGATACAACACACTAGAGCTAAGTAACACACTATAGTGTGTAGATACAACACACTAGATCTAAGTAACACACCATAGTGTGTAAATACAACACACTAGAGCTAAGTAACACACCAAAGTGTGTTAATACAACACGCTAGATCTAAGTAACACACCATAGTGTGTAGATACAACACACTAGAGCTAAATAACACACCATAGTGTGTAAATATAACTCGCTAGATCTAAGTAACACACCATAGTGTGTAAATACAACACACTAGAGCTAAGTAACACACTATAGTGTGTAGATACAACACACTAGAGCTAAGTAACACACTATAGTGTGTAGATACAACACACTAGATCTAAGTAACACACCATAGTGTGTAGATACAACACACTAGAGCTAAATAACACACCATAGTGTGTAAATATAACTCGCTAGATCTAAGTAACACACCATAGTGTGTAAATACAACACACTAGAGCTAAGTAACACACTATAGTGTGTAGATACAACACACTAGAGCTAAGTAACACACTATAGTGTGTAGATACAACACACTAGAGCTAAGTAACACACCATAGTGTGTAAATACAACACACTAGAGCTAAGTAACACACCATAGTGTGTAAGTACAACTCACGAGACATGCTTCACTTTTTACTCCACATCGATTGTCTTATCAATAATAACTCAAGACCTGGAAAAACAACTTGTGTTCCTTGTAATTTCTTCGTCTAAGGAATCAATGCAGAATGAGTGTCTTATTGGAATCCAATATGGAATGGGAATACAGGCAGATCTGGAATAGTAACTCTTTCTTAAAAACAAGGCACAATATGTAAGTAACCATTACTAACATTCCTTCTGATTATAAGTTACGTTCATAATGTTTTTAATCGTTCCGTGAGATATAGTCTGAGTTTAGCCGAAAAATTCACTTAGAGTAAAAACAAGTTAATTGGCAGATAATTTCCTTATGATAAATGCATAACTTTTTTGCCTAGTAGCTTATTTTCAAGTTAAAGCATGAGTGATAGTTATTGACTGAAGGTATCGGAAAAAACGTCTTATTTATACGACACACACTGTCTAAGGTGCTTATTTTGGGTCAAAAAATGGAACCTTAAATCACAACTCAGAGAGAAACTTATGGTGGGGCCAAAGAAGATTAAAGTGTGCACGAAGTTATCTTACTAGTGGAAATATGATTTTCAAGGTTTAGCAATCTAATTGAAAATGTAGATGATGATTTAAGGGCGGACAATATGCTTTTAAAATCATAGATCGTGAAAATTTTATAAACGCAAAGAATTAAAGAGTATTGAATCGTTCTAAACCAGAGATATATAGTATTCGATACTATTTTGGCTGTGTTATTCGTAAGATCTATGATTCAAAAAGCATATTGTCACAAGTCACAACCCTCTTGATTATATAAGTATCATTGTGAAGCCTATGTCGTAGTATAGCATTCGAATATTTACAGTTTAATTTCACATATATGCTAGCTGTAAATAAGTGATGGAATGAACAAATAATGGTAAGGAGGTACAGTCTAAAAAAAGTCTATCCGTAATAATTTTTGTTCAATGGACTAATTTCACATCTATAATAGAAACTTCATTAATAGTAAAGCATTTTTTAATTTGACCTGTGTACTCGATGACAAATTAGTAAGAATTGAAAATAATAGGAAATTAGAAAACTGTGATTTGGTAGCTTAGCATCATGCGGAGAAATTCCTGTACGAGCTTTTGCCCAAGAGCTTTCGTTTGCTCAAACTTCAACAGTGGATAAGGACTTTCTGCACCTGAATTCAAATGAAACTCTCTTAAACTATAGTTAAGAAGTGTGATTTGTATATATAAGATAATCGACTGATGATATGTTAAATATGTGTTTATTTAAGATCTAGGGTAAGTTACGAATTATTTGTCGGTTCCACATCTTCGGTCATATAAGAAAAAACTATTTAATACTTGTTATTGATTTTTTTTGTTTGGTATTTATGATACTTGCAGGTATGATGATTAAGATTAAATCGATATATTTATATATATGACCGATAATACGATATGTATAACTCGGTGCTAGGAAAATTATGTCTTAGAAAATTCGGTCTTAGAAAATTTGGTCTCAGTTTTATAATGGTGTTATTGAAGAAGAAGAATAGAAAAATTTAATTGTGAGTATTGAAATGTGTAGTTTATTTATTAAAAGCAGATAACATCTTTAACCGTTGTAAAAGGATATGTAACATTAGTAATTTTGATATGTTCTGACATATATATTTAAAATGAGATTTGACCGGAAAATTCGGTCTCAGGTATAAATAAAACTTATGAATTAGATGTATTGAGGGGCTTATAATAACCCCAAACCCCCCTGCCAGGTCATTAATCAATCATAAAGTGTGCAGTACAACAAACTAACGGGTACAGCAAACTACATAACGGTCTTTTATGTTCAGAGGTCATTTATAATTCTGAGACCGAAATTTCCGAGACCGAAATTTCAAACCGAATATTCCGAGACCGAAATTTCAAGCCACCGTCTAACTTAGCCTGTACCGATACTAAATGTCCCTGTTTGGTTAAAATTATCAAAATATTACATTTAGTGTTGTTACGGACATTTCACTGGTATACAGCATCAACCAGTATGATAGTTAAAAGCATTCGTTTTACCACAGGTGTGTTATAGTTATTTTAGCTGCTTAGTCACGGATGTTCTGCAGCTAAAACTGCATATGTTGATCTGCAAATGGCTGCGTATATCTCTAACAGGATGTGGAGAATAACCTGGACTCGTAATTACAATTCATGCCGTTGATAACATTTTAATTTGTCCACATCATCATTGGTATGAAGTAAGGCTATCTGTACTTCTTTGCCATTAGAGCCAGTTTGCTGAAACCGGTAAAGTGTGCATAGAGAATATATGAGTAATATTGACTAAAGACCACTGAAGATATGAGATAGATTTATTTTGTCTGGGACATATTGGGTTAGTTACGCGTTATCGGACTGTTCTATATTTTCGATCATGTAATTATATAATAACTAGATTACGTGCACTTGGTAGAGCGCATATCTTCGCTGCCGCTCAACCGTTTGCTACCAATTTCTATTAAAATGGTGACTGGATAGTGACCAATCGTCCCACCAAGTTTCATGCAATATGGTTCAATACTTTTTGAGTTATTGAGTTATAAATGACCTTGACCTTTGACCAGATCGCTCCAAAAATTCTACCAGATGGTTAGTTTACATTGTCCAATTGTCCCATCAAATTTCAGACGATTTTGTTGAATACTTTTTAAGTTATTGAGTTATAAATGACATTGACCTTAATCTTTGACCTTTGACCCGATCGCTCCCAAAATCTAACAAAATGGTTCCTGTATATTGACCAATCGTCTCACAAAGTTTCATGCAATATGGTGCAATACTTTTTGAGTTTTAAATGACCATGATCTTGACCTTTAACCGGGTCGCTCCCAAAATTCTACCAGCAGGTCACTATACATTGACCAATCATTTCACCAAATTTCAGGCAATTTGGTTGAATACTTTTTCAGTTAAGCGAATGAAAAGATGATAAATAAATAAATGCCGTCTTTAATATAAACTTCCCACATTCTGCGAAGATAATTTAGTAAACCTATAACATTTATTCAATGATAATAATTATGTATTTATTTCTTATATCAATGTATAACTCACCCTATATCATAAAGATATAATTACGAAGATATACAGTAAATTCAGTTAACAAAATATAATTATGAAATAACTTACAATATATCTAAGGTATAAGAATGATTTTTCACAGGGTAACATTAATGACACTATTGTCAAATATTCTTATACCTTCAAGATCTCTACGTTAGATAATTTTTAAGTTTATTGTTTGTTCTTCTCAACATATTTTTTTAAATCATTATATAACTATTCAATTTCGTTATTTTTTAGTCCTTGAATTATTATGAAATGAAATTAATTACTGCTTGACAGTCTAAACAACTTTTGTTCCTAATTTTCAAATGAAGTTTGAAAATAATTGGGTTATCACAGTTTTCTTCGATCTCGTATTTTTTTATCCATATCTTTTTTAATGCCGCTTTTTTTTAAAGTCTAGATTATTTTGATTCTGAATTTTTAATCTCCGTTTCTTGCGTGATCTCGATTTCTTTTAATTAATATCTTTTTTTTTAATCAATTTTTTGTAACCCCCGCTTTTTTTGTATCCCAGATTTTTTTTTTTTTTTTTTTGTATTCCGGATTTCTCTCATCAGAAATTGTGTTGTCCTGACTATTATTTTAGTCATGGAATTATATCATAACTTAAATGTAAAAGCGAGACATTTTTCTTGCAACCAACCAACCTGGAGACAGACTTAGGGTGATTACTCTGCTATTTTTTTTAGTACAACTATATGCTAAAACTTAAATTTTATGCCTTTTTTCTCTTTTTCATTGCAGGGATGAGTCAATTCACCCCTAGGCCTTACTTCGATAACTACCGACAGAATAGTTACCGTAAGTATTGCAACCCAATTAATAACTGTATGTATTATATCTAAAAATAATAATGAGTTTGTCATGCATCATATGAAATGGAACTAAACAAATGAATAACTTTAAATATTGATATTAAATGGAATAAAATAACACTAATTAGAAAAAAAAATGAAAATTATTTTCTAATTATCCAAATTAAAATATAAATATTTTTTATTTTTATCGTCATTATTTAATTAATAACTTTAGATAAATCTGAGGGACCAGAAGTGTGGATAGTTAAATTACACAAATATTGATACTATTGAGAACACGTTATTCTTAACGGGTAAGTACACTAGTTACAAATAATGACACTATTGAGAACACGTTATTCTTAACGGGCAAGTACACTAGTTACAAATATTGATACTATTGAGAACACGTTATTCTTAACGGGCAAATACACTAGTTACAAAAATAGATACTTTTGAGAACACATTATTTTTAACGGGCAAGTACACTAGTTACAAATATTGATACTATTGAGAACACGTTATTCTTTACGGGCAAGTACACTAGTTACAAATATTGATACTGTTGAGAACACGTTATTCTTAACGGTCAAGTACACTAGTTACAAATATTGATACTACTGAGAACACGTTATTCTTAACGGGCAAGTACACTAGTTACAAATATTAATACTGTTGAGAACACGTTATTCTTTACGGGCAAGTACACTAGTTACAAATATTTATACTGTTGAGAACACGTTATTCTTAACGGTCAAGTACACTAGTTACAAATATTGATACCATTGAGAACACGTTATTCTTAACGGGCAAGTACACTAGTTACAAATATTGATACTATTGAGAACACGTTATTCTTACTGGCCAGTACACTATAGTTACAAATATTGTTACTATTGACAACACGTTATTCTTAACGGGCAAGTACACTAGTTACAAATATTGATACTACTGAGAACACGTTATTCTTAACGGGCTAGTACACTAGTTACAAATATTGTTACTATTGACAACACGTTATTCTTAACGGGCCAGTACACTAGTTACAAATATTGTTACTATTGACAACACGTTATTCTTAACGGGCAAGTACACTATAGTTACAAATATTGATACTACTGAGAACACGTTATTCTTAACGGGCAAGTACACTAGTTACAAATATTGATACTACTGAGAACACGTTATTCTTAACGGGCAAGTACACTAGTTACAAATATTGTTACTATTGACAACACGTTATTCTTAACGGGCAAGTACACTAGTTACAAATATTGATACTACTGAGAACACGTTATTCTTAACGGGCAAGTACACTTGTTACAAATAATGACACTATTGAGAACACGTTATTCTTAACGGGCAAGTACACTAGTTACAAATATTGATACTATTGAGAACACGTTATTCTTAACGGGCAAATACACTAGTTACAAAAATAGATACTTTTGAGAACACATTATTTTTAACGGGCAAGTACACTAGTTACAAATATTGATACTATTGAGAACACGTTATTCTTTACGGGCAAGTACACTAGTTACAAATATTGATACTGTTGAGAACACGTTATTCTTAACGGTCAAGTACACTAGTTACAAATATTGATACTACTGAGAACACGTTATTCTTAACGGGCAAGTACACTAGTTACAAATATTAATACTGTTGAGAACACGTTATTCTTTACGGGCAAGTACACTAGTTACAAATATTTATACTGTTGAGAACACGTTATTCTTAACGGTCAAGTACACTAGTTACAAATATTGATACCATTGAGAACACGTTATTCTTAACGGGCAAGTACACTAGTTACAAATATTGATACTATTGAGAACACGTTATTCTTACTGGCCAGTACACTATAGTTACAAATATTGTTACTATTGACAACACGTTATTCTTAACGGGCAAGTACACTAGTTACAAATATTGATACTACTGAGAACACGTTATTCTTAACGGGCTAGTACACTAGTTACAAATATTGTTACTATTGACAACACGTTATTCTTAACGGGCCAGTACACTAGTTACAAATATTGTTACTATTGACAACACGTTATTCTTAACGGGCAAGTACACTATAGTTACAAATATTGATACTACTGAGAACACGTTATTCTTAACGGGCAAGTACACTAGTTACAAATATTGATACTACTGAGAACACGTTATTCTTAACGGGCAAGTACACTAGTTACAAATATTGTTACTATTGACAACACGTTATTCTTAACGGGCAAGTACACTAGTTACAAATATTGATACTACTGAGAACACGTTATTCTTAACGGGCAAGTACACTAGTTCAAAATATTGATACTATTGAGAACACGTTATTCTTAACGGGCAAGTACACTAGTTACAAATATTGATACTAATGAGAACACGTTATTCTTTACGGGCCAGTACACTAGTTACAAATATTGATACTACTGAGAACACGTTATTCTTAACGGGCAAATACACTAGTTACAAATATTGATACTACTGAGAACACGTTATTCTTAACGGGCAAGTACACTAGTTACAAATATTGATACTACTGAGAACACGTTATTCTTAACGGGCAAGTACACTAGTTACAAATATTGATACTACTGAGAACACGTTATTCTTAACGGGCAAGTACACTAGTTACAAATATTGATACTATTGAGAACACGTTATTCTTAACGGGCAAGTACACTAGTTACAAATATTGATACTAATGAGAACACGTTATTCTTTACGGGCCAGTACACTAGTGTGCGTATTATCTGCTAACAGGGAAGTCACAAGGAGGCGTTTTTATCGATAAGACGCGATATGGTTTGCTCTTTGGCATGCTTATCTCAAAGATAAGACTCTTCGATTGTCTGCACGTGGTTATCTGTAGCGCTCTCTACCGCCCTCTACTGTGTCATAAAAACATACACTCCTCTCACTTCGATTGCAATGCAACAATTAAGATAACTTTAAAAAATAGATTAAGTTATCATGCAGTAAACAAATTCAACTGAAAAAAAATTCTAATGTAAGAAAGTAAATATTTTCGTTTTATTTAAAAAAGTGCCAAATTTCTTCTAAATACCTTTAGGAAGAATACTTATATTATTTTTTGTCCAAATTATTTGTTTAGATTGGAGAAAAGCTTTAATGCACGAACTTTTAGAGTTCTCAGAAAGTCGTCAACAATATAGGTCATGATCCAATCTGACCTTTAGACATCCTCATTGACCTGTCATGACCTGTGTTAAAACAAGAACCACTTTCTTAATAGTAGCTAGAAGCTGTCAGTGTCCGATTAATGTGATGACTTTAACTCTATAGTATACAGGGTGACCCACAAAAAAGTGTACCCAAGTTTGAATTAATATAAATATAAAGCAATGACGGTGGTAGAATGGATACATGAAAAATAATCTAATTTTTAAATTTACTTCAACTCATTTTTTAACTAATTATAAATACTATAATTATATTAATTCTAAGTTGGATACACTTTTTTGTGGGTCACCCTGTATATCTGTATCATTTCCCACCCTCTATATCACATCAAATTTTTACAATCCACAAAATTAAAATAATTCAATCTCATTATACCTAATTTTCCCTCAATCATAAAACTAATTAAACTTTCGTATTCACATTATTATATTTTTCATATCAGTTTCCAAACCACAAAACACAGACAATATTTACGGGCTTCAAATGTGCGAAGAGTATTCATGTACGTAGGTTTGTTTGTACACTCTGGTCGAATCCCGTTCGAATGTTAGCACCAGAGGGCAGAAGCTTACGGAGCGCTAGACTGAGGGTTAGTGCGAGGCAAATTCGAACTGTTCGAAAGCCACTGAAGAACACAGTCAGGGTATTGGATTAGGCATTGAAACTACTTAGACAATACCATTGGATTATTACATAACGATAAAAAAGCTAATTATAATCTTTTAGGAATTGTTATACTTATACATGACAATTATTAGAGAAGAATTATTTCCAAGAATATTATTATTTTAAATGTCATTGATACGAATACATTTGATCTAATTGAGGAAGCTTAGTTTATTGTTAGATGGCATATCATTTTAAATTATATTTCAAAAAAATATATTATTTGACTACATATGTACATCATTTACGATATCGCAAAAACATTTAGATATTAACGATCACTGCAAAATATTACAAATAATAAGCTATAAATTATTTACCATTTAAATACCATTTACCAGACTTATGTAACTATATGATGGGTTACTGCAAGAGAAACTTATGGTGGCGCCATAGATGATTATGTATGGTGTCCTTTTAATCTTCTATGGCCATACTTTAACTTCCTCTCCATACAATGTTTTGAGTCAAAGGCAGATAGAATACTACTGACAGTTGTTAAATAGCATACTAATCATCATTGTAATTATAGTAAACTCCTTGCATGAATAAAATAAAGATTACCTAATTAATATACCTAAAAACAGTCTATTGCGCTTTGCCATATCCAAGCATTATTCTCTCTACAATGTACGTTCGAAATAAAGAGGGGAATTTGTGAAATATTAAAGAGGGAAATAGAGGGGAGCAGGTCAGGAGTAGGTGGAAGGGGGAGGGGATGGGGCAATGCAGTTGAGAGGGGAGACGAGTAATTGGAGCGAGGGAATTTGAGGGGAGAGGGGGGAGGGGAAGTGTCCGAAATAAAATATCTGCGAAGGTGTTGGACTGAACGACCGCTGAATATTTTTCTACAATGGGGGATTTTCCGCGTCATTTTTCCTGTTGATTGTCATCAGAGATTCCTATAGGAATATTTCCACAGAAGGAATCTACTCAGAGAGAAGAAGAATACTTATATAGGGACTGTGCATTTAATGTTAAATTAGATAAACAGTGCTAATATTCAATTAAGAAGAATTATATAATGAGAAAATGATCTCTTGTTAGAATATTTTCCTTTTGTCAGTTGAAAAGTATTAAAGACGCTGTAGGGCATGTTAGACCTATGGCACGAGCCTTTTCATAGCCTGTAAGTGTGCCGCTAGTTTCGCGGCATAAACAGCTGACGGCGGACAGACAAAATTCGTGATGTGAATTGCCTCGAGAAGAGTGAAAGTAGGGGGCGGTACGCTTTGCCTGTTGTGGGCAGGCTTTGTCAGCCTAGTCAGAGATCAATGCCATCAGTCGCTAGAAAAATCTGGCAAACATCTGGGAAAATTTCGCATGCAATTCCGTGGTGAAATTTTATTAAAATCTAGATAAAATTTTCTCCTGAGAAATTTACGCCATGTAAGAGATAATTTTAATGTTTCTCACGAAATATGCTACTTTTTTTCTCTTAGTTCAAGATATTTACGAGGATATCCGTTCTTCCACAGGCAATACAGATGAATGTGGTCCAGCGATTGGCGGCGTAAGATCTTACCCCCGTGACGTCAGTTTCCCCTATTGGCCCTCCTTACCTCTCGCCCCGCCCATGTTCCAACCTCCACCAATGATCGGGGTGGCTTGTCAAGAAGAAGGCGAGTGTTTCCTGCCAGAAAAGCAGCTGAAGAAAAGCAAGAGGATCAGAACTCGTGTAGATGCCGGCGAGCCACGTAACCCTTACAGTGCAGCTGCATCAGTCTTAGCGAGTGTTGGTTCTAACTTGTGCTCTGGTGTTAGTGTCGCGAGTGTGACTTCACCTTATAACAACAGTGGTGGTCGCTATCCCAGTTGTGTCCAGACTTGGTGGCGAGGTGCAACACCAAATAATAATAATTTTCAAAATCCGATGACTTATTGTGCTAGTGCCGCAGCTGCAACGGTTCAGCCTCTCGTGCATTACATCTCCCAGCCTCAGCAGTCTCTTCCACATTGCCTCTCGAGGCAGAGACAAGGATCAGCAGCTGCAATGCTCAGTGAACTTTTCGCAAACCACAAAAACACAAACAGTGTCGCAGATACAATGGGCATCTTGGATAAATTGGCAAATTCCAAAAATGAGGCCACTGCAGCCCTCCTCAGAGGACCGGAACCTGACAATGTTCTCCTCAGAGAAATTCTTCAGGGAAGAAAACGAGACCTGTTGACCATTGAAGAAATTGAAGCAGCACGAGCCATGCATCAAAATATCAACAATAATAACAGTCCAATTTACAAAAACAGTTCTTCCGTAGAAATTACTAAAACTGAGTGCAGTGTTGACGAAAGCACTCGCGAACATAACACATCTCATGACAGTGCAGTTGAAGATGATGATATGCAATGTGAAAGTGGAAATGGAACTGAAAATACAGATGGTGGAGACTCAGGTAGTCCAGATAGTTCTGCCGAATGTGGTGAATCGAAAAAGAGTCGTTTGGAAAGCATCGTGTCTGTGATGCGATCATCCACTCCTCCCATGTCCAGTGCTATAAATGGATGTAAAAAACGTAAACTTTATTTACCTCAGCAACATGACTCTCGTCTCGGTAACGACTCCACTAGCGGCTCCTCCTCAATCTCTGGCTCTCCCTCCTCACAACCATCTTCTCCTCAGCCTCCTGGTAGCAAAAGTCGCAAGATTGACAATCAGGAAGTACATGATATTGAGGACGAAGGAACTGATTTGCAAATTGATTTGAGTCTTAGAAATGAATCTAAATTACGTGACTCCAGAGATTCTAATTCTCCGGATTTGCCAAGATCTTCATCCCCAAAGCTTTCTTCTAACGAGTGTTCTGACATGCCCCCAATGTATCTCTTAGATTACGCTAAGCACCTTCTGAATACACGGGCCCAGCACACTCTTCAACAGAATAATAACGAAAATGACCTCTCTCACAAACTCTCAATCCTCAGATCCCTCGGTGGAGATGTAAGTAACGCAGCCAACGAAAAAGGAGAATTCGAGAGTTTGAAAGATTTGCTCAAAACCGAAATCACTGCTTCTCTAACAGTCATGATAGATGACATAGTCAATAAATTTATAAATCAAAGAAAAAATTCGATGAAACAAATTGAAACATCAGCTTCAGTCAATTCGCATATGAATACTGTTGACTTCACGAGCATCAAAAATCTAAAGCAAAGTTCAAAACCGAATCCTATGCATTTACCTCAGACTTCAACACCCCAAGTGCGACCTCCAATCGTCTCTGAGAATTCCCTAAATAACCTTAATCTTCCTCCTCATCTTCGACCCCAGCTATACAAGCCTTCTTCCCACCTCTTCTCATCCTCGCTTCCCCCAGTGTCCATAGGACAGACTTCTCCGTTCAGCAACCCTGAACCCGAGCAAGATGAAGCCCTGAGTCTTGTCGTGACTCCCAAGAAGAAGCGCCATAAGGTCACCGATTCTCGTCTCACTCCTCGTACTGTAGGAAGATTACTTGAGGATCTACCAAGATACAGTCAAATAACACCCTCTTCGGGCTGTCCCTCACCTAGATTCAATTCTCCGCCATCTCCTCCACCCACTTCACTTCCCCCCCATTCACTAGCCTTGACACACGGTCTTCAGCATCCACACCTCCACGTGTCTCGTCCTAACCTCTTCCACCAGCCTCCTCCTCCACTCCTTCCCGTATCTCTCCCAACATCAGTGGCTATTCCTAACCCTTCCCTCCACGATCCTACCAGTCTCCTTTACTCCGGGGTGTACTACAACAGAGGACCTATTTCTCCACCAGACAACAGACGGGAAGGTTCCCCCGTGGGATCACACCTTCCCCCACACCCTCCCCCACATCCACTGCTTCACCCGTTCTTGGCAGCCTCCAATGCTGACTCTTTCTCCCACTTCCTGAAGGGCAATGATGACAGGAACTCCGACTGCTCTCCCGGAGACAGCACTCCTTTCGATCAGCACGCTCTCTCGTTTTACGCTGATCGCGAATATCGTAAGTACCGTAAAGTAATATTTTCCTATTTTTTATTTTAGTAGAAATCAAGCACACTCATTCTATAATTTATGTATTTTTTTTTTGTTTGTTTCAATTTCCTATATTTTCCTTTCCATATAAATTTTCTATCCAACCTTCAAATACGAAGGTTGAAATAACTTTAAAATCTACGGATAAATTAAACATCTTTCCAGTCATTCACCCATATAAATGTTTTATATTTTTTCCCCCAACTCTTAAAGTTTGTAAATTAGAGCAATATTGCACACCAACTTGAATTCGAGAAAACTAATGAAATCATCAAGACGTTTGGCCACAGTTTAATTTTTCAGTTCAAATGTCAACTCTAAATAAATTTTCTGACCGCTGTAAAAAAGTGGGCGGAGCTTCTAATGCAGTCGAGTTGCCACTTCGTATTTTGTTAGCAGATTTTCTCACTTTAGATCTAACGGCTGAGAGGAATGCATCGGAAGCGGATAGAAATTTGTACAAATATATTATTATCCATTAACATCAAGATGCTGCATTTAAATTATAATATTGATTTTTTGGAATTATAAATTAATTTGTTTAAAAAATTTAACAGTGAACAAAAGTCTCCCCTCTCTCAATTTCACCACTCCCCTCCCCCCTCTTTATTTCCCCTCCCTCAACCCCCTCCCCTCCAACCAATGCTGAGAGGCAGTTCTGAAGAAAAAAAATCTCCAAGAAAGTTTTCTTAGCCTACGACGCCATTTTCATTTGAAATAAAAGGGGGGAGGAGGAGGGAGCCACTGAGAAAAATGGAAGAAAATCCTGAAAGAAGCAATTTAAAATAACTTGAACAAAAAATTAAACTTCCATTAATTTATTTAGGGTAAGTTACAAATTATCGGACAGTTCCATATTTTCGATCATTTGAGAAAATGAGATAGAATTTAACATTCAAATTTATTATTTTAATTGGTATCCATTGAAATAACCAATTAAAATGTTAAAATTCATTTCTCTTATATGATCGAAATTGTGAAACTGTCCGATAATGCGTAACTAATGATTGAAGTTAATGAAGAAAGGGCCTTTCTCCTTCTCATTGAGATAGATGGTGTGTCCCTTCCCCTGGGGGCCTCTCCTTCTCAATTCATCTACTGACCCCCAAAGGAGTTGACTTATTCAGTTAACAGATCAGCGTCTTGAGTCTCTCATATCAAACTCTAGCCCTCTCTTCGTGTCTTGGTATGAATTATTGGTCACTTTCATCTCTTCGGTCACGTAGGAAATGGGATATGATATTATTCAACTTTTGTTTTGATTGGTATCCATGATACCTGTGGATATCTATTATATTTGTAAGTATCATGGATACTAATCAAAATATAATAGGAATTACTTATCGACATTCTTGTTCTTTCTGGAGTTTACCAGAAGTGCCAACTTTTGCATTCAGTTCGCCATTCACATCGAAGATGTGAAACAAACCGATAATTCGTAACTTACCCTAATTCCTTCTAATCTACAAAATGTTAATCTATTATTTTTAATTTACTTCTTTCTCATCTTACGTGTATTTCACACCAATTCTTTACAACAAATAACTAAATCAATGACCTTTAAAGTCTCATTCCATGCATACTTCATTCCTCTCACTCATCCTAACTAATATTCACTGATTTCACTGCTTACATCAAGCCTTAATCCAAGTGTTTGGCATTCAAATAACAATAAAATCCTATAGATTGCTCATCAATCTTTCACCATTTGAAATAACACTAAAAGTTTAAAATGCTGCAGGTGTTGTTTCACATGGTATTTTTATCGATTGAATATTTTTTTAAATAAATAGTATAGTTTTTTATCTTTTTTCCACTGACACATTATGTTTTGGTGATGTTCTCACAAGTGTTTATGTTTTTTTCTCTTAGAGTCGTCCCAATGTGACTGCAGATCATTGCCCGGTGTGCGATATTGATTTTACTCTATAGTCTGAGTGTGCTTCTTATATACATATAAATTGATATTTTACTGTATTTATTTGCCTTATCATTATATAATTTATGTTTATTTTTCATATATCTTTTCGCTCTTTTGGTGACTGATTGATTCTAAAATTTTAATTTCAAAGTTTTCTAATGGTTGAAGAAATAAAAAGATCTAATTTTTAATGATGTTATAAATTTTTATCATCGAAAATATTTCAAATCATCGACACTCATAAATTTCAAAATATAAAAAAAACTTCTATTTTTGAGTTTTTATCATAAAATTGTCTTAAAATTCTTAAAAATATCTCAAAATTTGTCTTTACAATATTTAAATTTCTCTTAAAAAATTATAAAAAAAATTCTTTATAATCAACTAAGTATACCTACCACTCATAACTACAACTATTTTGTCAGTATCTATCGTGAAAAGTTCTTGTTGATTATTAATGGTTAAATCTGTTGAAAGAATAACAATTAGTCACCAAAAGACTCCTCCCTGACCACTCCTCTCTCTAACTCCTGTCACCTTCTGTCCCCTCTAACGCAGTGTTTTCTGGGAATTTTGCAGCGCATTCCAGTACACTGACGCCAATGCACCTCCGGAAGGCCAAGCTGATGTTTTTCTTCTGTAGATACCCATCGTCTTCAGTCCTAAAGACATTCTTCCCAGACATTAAATTTAATAAGAATAACACGGCGCAACTCGTGAAATGGTTCTCCAATTTCAGGTGAGGCTACTTTTTAAACCTTAAGGGCCGTACACACGTAGGGATTCTTAAGTCTGGCGTAAACCCTACGTGTGTACGGACCTTTAGAGTTAGGATTAGATGCTAGGTTTTCGGGGTGTCATTTTCAGTATCAGAACTTTTTATGTTGAAAGAGGTATCAGTACCTCAGTACAATTTCAAATCCATTGTTATCGTAGTTCAAAGAGATATTTCTACAGTTCATTTTATAAATAAGACACAGTCTAACAGAATAATATGATAAAGTGATATCAAAACTTTTTCGCCACGATTAGGACTAACTGTCACACTGAATAGTGCCTAAAGTCTCACAATTATGAATTATAAAATAGAAGTGAAAGCTCTCCAAAGTGCAGTTGGCTCGTTTCATGTTTTGCCTCGTATGAATAGACTTCAGATTACGTATATCTGTCTCTAAGAAGAAACCAGACCGTCTAGCTCTCCCTCACAGCAACCATTCAGAACGTATGACTGTTATTACTGAACCACAGGGGTCAATATGCAGTAATTGCTCAAAGGATGGCTCTGAGAATGCATAGGCTAGAGTTTATAGCGACACTACAAATTCCTAGATTAGCCAGCAGCACGTCTGCACGAGCAGACACTAAAACTCCAACCAACCCTCTCCAATAAAGTCTTCGGCCAATTTATCTTCCTTGCTCAAGACACAGGCAGGCCACTTACCACTTTTAATCTATTTTCTTCTGCTCACTAAATTACAAGATGGTCTGGTGAGGGCCAGACCATATCACTCAATTAATTGATGTTGGTTATTTGTCACTTACCCTAATTGTTGTGTGTACGATCGCACACTTTAGTCTTTCATATCAACATTCTTTCAAGAAATGAATATCAATGACTGAAAAAAGTTTGTTTGAAAAATAATATAGCAGGTGAAAGATCATCTATCTCGTTCCCAACCTATTTTATTCAACAGGTAGTGACAAACTCTCATGAAATTACCGAAGCCAAATGTGAATTCGAAGTATAGGTTTGCTTCTAATTCTGTATTCTTGTCACATACTTCCTTTTTCTGAGAAAGAGTAACTGCTTCTTTTGTTACAGCCAAAGTGTGTATTGAGTATATTTTGTTCCCCTCAAGAGAGGGTAAGTTTCCTCTGCTCTCGATACCCTCATCAGTGTTTATTCTGTCTCTAATTACATTGAGAGCAAAGGCACCGTGCTCCCCAAAGCCTCCACTCCCCTTCTCCCCATCCTACTCCATGTCTTAATATTCATATCCTTTACTAAGTCCAACTTCATTCATTTTTTTATACTTTGCAGCTTTTCAATTATCATTTCTTGTTCTGTTTTCATGTGTGTGTGTGTAACTTTTTTCCATTACTTCGAATTAGTTTTCTTGTGCATGCTTACAGAACACTGCAGATGTGCATGATAATACGCCACCTATTGTCGAAAACAATAAACTTTTTCTTTGCTTTTACCTCAGTTTTCCGATAGAAGGGGACATCATGCACCCACCCCAATGTAGGTACATATGCATGTAACTTATTATTAAATCTTGGTTACTAAAATCTTTGACCTACAAAATTGGGATCATTGCCCTTCCAATAAATTAATTAGAGAGAAAGTTTTAATCGCATTACACCCAGAACTTCATTAAAGTATTGCAGCTCTTTCACATTATGTCTAGCCAGTAAATCCTCGCCACGACATAGATAAGTTGCAGAGTTTGCACAAGACGTACGTACGTCATAGCTAAACTTTATGCATAGGCTGAATGATGATTTTGTACCTAAATGGTGTTAGAAGTGTAGCGTTAATTAGGTTGGTGGCTGCAGTTAATAGGACACGTTGAGAAAGCACTCTGCAAACATCTCTCTCTTTTCCGAGCAACAAACAATGCTAGATTAAGAACGTGAACTAATGAAAAAGCCGAGGACTGTATTAAAAAGAGGCGAGGGGAGAGGCGTTGGAGGGGGGCTGGATGGGAGGAGAGGGGGGGGGGTTCATGCAGAAGGGGTTAGGAAGAGGGGACCTGAAGTGTGTCTTCTCAGGTGAGAAAAAGAAGAAAACGCCGCATATTTCCACCCTCCAATTGAGAATGCACCACTTCTGCCGCCTCCCCCACCAAGTGGAACTGCAATCAGAAAAATGCAGAAATTAGGAGGGTTTTAAAGTGGATGTGTGCATGCCTCTAAAATGCACTACTCTTTCCCACTCACTCGGCAAATCTCTACATTCAGATACCATCTTAATACTCCTCCTCATTATACATTTCACTAAGTTTTTTGATAATTTGAACCTAACTTTCTTTCCTGATTGTCGATCAGAGACTTCGAGATCTCTGTCTCCGATGGTGAATAGACCGAAAAGTCTCCGATGAGTCGTGCATGGCAGTCATTAAGGGCGTAATTAAAAAAGCTTCAATCGCGATATCCTCATTTTCAAATCGAGCCAAAACTCTCCAGAGATCATAGAAGATATCTCCGCAATATATTTTTACGTAAACCTTAAATTGATCGCAAAAATAATCCTAAAGATTTATAAAAATAAAATCCTATTGTAATTTGAAAGATAGAAAGAGCATAAATTAAGTTATATTATACTAAAGCCCGTAAAAAATATGTTTATATTTCTAGTTATCGGACAGCTCCACATTTTCGATCATATATGAGAAAAATCTATACCTATTTTACCTCATTATTT
Source organism: Caprella mutica (assembly GCA_947561585.1). Lineage (NCBI taxonomy): Eukaryota > Metazoa > Arthropoda > Malacostraca > Amphipoda > Caprellidae > Caprella > Caprella mutica. Next base: position 349,704 of record CANNZV010000683.1, on the reverse strand, counting down.
AATTATTTATTCGTATATGAAAATTGCTAAAAACGGCATTGATAAAAAAACATCCATACCTCAAAATATAGATTTGAGTAAAATTCTTGCTGACTTAATAACGAGCAATAATCAACTGAGGAGTTCCAGAATTGCATTTAATTCCTCGCGAGTTAATAGGTATAAAAATGATTCTTCTATCCTTTCTGCAGAAACAAAGATCCCAGACATAAATAAAGCCGACTAATCAAGAGAAATGAAAGGAACTTTTTCTGCAGAAAGAAATAAAATTTCCGAGGGAACATAATTGATAAAGCATACCCTCGTGGAAAAAAGATAGCAAAGGGAAATATTGAGGAAAAGAGATAAAATGGAGGATATTAAAAGAGAGAGACGCTCGCTACTAAAGAATAAAGATGCTAACGTAAAAACTTATAATTAATGAAGGTATTTTCTGGAGAAACAAATGAGAATGTACAATAATGGCTGAGGATATTTACGGAGAACTTTTACCTTCCGATCACAAGATATTCTTAAATCCCCTTTCGTTAATTAACTCCAGCTGAATAATATAGCGGTATAGTTGCTGGAATCCATGGAAAAGTGGAGGGAAAGAAACTAAACGTACTGGGTAGTACACACGCAGGTTTTTTTCAAGTCTTTCCCCCAGACACCTGCAGGTATCATGGATACCAACTGAAATAAATAATAATCACATCGTTTTCTCTTATATTCTCGTGGAAAAAGTAGGAGGAGCTTGGCAAAAAGTCTGGTGGAAAGACTTAAAAAACCCTACGTGTGTACGGCCCTGAACGGTCGATAACATTATCTGGAGTAACAAACAAAGCATATCAGCAGATAGATAGCGTAGCGCCTTCTCAGCACCTTATCTTCATATTCTCCTAAGCAGAGCGATATTAATCATCATATGCAGAATTAGTCGCCCTTACAGAAGTTATTCACGGCATCATTAATTTGATCCACATTTACTGACGCTCGTAATCCGATCACACGTTCTAGGATCACCTCAGCTTCCTCAGATCTTCCGTCAGCTTTGTCTCCATCTTTGTATGGTCAAGAAGATGACCTCTTTGACCAACATTTGAATCTCCCGTCCTAGTTCTACTTATCTCAAGTTGTGCGTACTGTACTGCTACATTAAATACCATGTTACTTTAGATATTTCACAAACCGATTTATGGCTCACATCACCATTCGTATTTTATATCCATAGTATTTATAAACTTTATCTATATTTCACCTAGTAAACACTCCATACCAACTATTCAGCATATCACCTGTTGTTAACTTTTAGCTGTTTGGTATGTATAAGACACAACAATAGAACACTTGTATCTATCTATATAAACGCCACATGAAATTCTCATCTCAAACCTATATCAATATTTGAAAGATACTTTACTTGTAAATTTCCTTTCTCTTGTTTTCATCATTCTTCTTTCCCTCCTGCTATCATTGTCATAATTCTAATTATTTTACTTACGCGTTTGAGATTTTATTACAATTCTGATTTATTTCTCCCCTCTTCAGTTATTTTCTCCATTATTCCTTTTTTCTTGTACTATTGGCATCTATCTTCCACTTTTCAGGATACGATAAATTCAATTAACAGTGATTATTTACTCAATTATCATTATTACTTCAGGAATCACTATAATGTATTCGTAATCTTTATCTTAATATCATTTCTTAGTTTGAATATATTTATTTCATTCGTAATTTTGAATTAAAAATGTTGATTTAATTAACTCTTAAAATATATTAATACTGATAGATTCCTATAGATGATATTACAATAGGTTTCAGAGTTAGCTCATTTTTTTTAAGTTGCTCCCTTTATTATAAGCATCCTTCTCTCTCTTCTTTCACTTTCTTCTTCACTTTTACTCTGGCACTCGTCCTCCCCTTTTATTCTCCCTTCCTATGCTACGTTTTCATTATAATTTTTTTCAGTTCCCCCTCTGTTCTGAGTCGTATTTCTCCTTCTTTCCTTCGTTCTCCTCCTCATATATTAGCGTCTCCTGTTTACTGAAGAATTATTACCCTCACAACGTTTCAAATCAACTGTTTACTAATTCACTTGAGTTATCCCTCCAGTAGTTAGGTTCACAGTTTTCTATATTTGCAATTTCATGCCCCACTTAACTATAATTAATAACGCGTCTTTGGAGTCATGGCTGAAGAAATTTCTTCTCCACAAGGTGTTCAATTATGCATCGCTTCTAATTACTATTCTTTCTCGCTATGATACTGACGTTGAACAAACAACCCATGGATGTCATATAGAAACGAATAATTTCAATATCAAACACAATGTTTCTTTTAATTTCACTCGGAGGTTTTTAATTAAGATCTTTAAAGATAAGATATATTGTCATTGAAGAGTTTTTCTTTGCATCCGGTAACATTTCTTCGTCAACAAAACTCCTTAATTTAAAAAGAAAGACTGTGTTCGTGCGTTCGTAATCAGGAGTTGCAGTGTTGCCATCATTCTGTCATCGCATTAACGTCTGCATGGCAAAATTCAATGCATTTCTGGAGGAAGAAAAAGAATGAACAGAAGGTAAAGAAAAGAAGACCCTCGAGCAAAATCGATGAAGAAAGTCCCAAGTAGTTTTGGAGAGAGTGGCGCGGATTTATACTCTCATAATTATGCACTGCATGAACCTCCTGAATTTTCCGAACACTCTTTGGCCGAACTGTTGAAAAAAAAATATGAAAACCAGAACCTAAAATTTACTTTAAAAAAATTAGTGAAAAGCCCTGGAAAATTCTCTTGATAAAAAGGATATGAAATTTTCGAATGCTTTTCAAAAATGCTTTTCTAATCAGTGAGGTACTCGTCATTCACTTACAATTCGGTATTTCAAATTTGGCAAAAAGATCCTTGTTTTGTTTGTTTCTGTCCTCCTTAGCCGCATCGATTTTTACTCGTCATGCAAAGATTTGTTGAAGTCTAAAAGAAGGAGTCTGTGTCTCAGTCCCCCATTCACCCTCCTCCTCGTCCCACTTCTTTTGTATTAAGTTGTATTAATAATCTACCCCACTATTTTACATGTGTCCGTCTGGATTAAATCAAGATGATGCATGTATGTGTGTGTGTATGTGTGTGTGTACCTTATTCTACTGCTAGGCGGCTGGCTCTTCTAATGAACTTTGATTTGTTTGATCTTTGTTTTTTAAATTAATTACTTGTGTCGTGCATTTCAAAACCTGCCGTCAAGCCTTCTACTTCAACCAACAAAAACGAACTTAAGATGAAAGAAAAGCGGCTTAGAAATTACTTCTATCCCAAAAAGAGCGCGGAGGGTTGGTTCGGTGCTTGATGAGATTTACGGGTTGAATTAGGTTGCTTTCTTTAATTGCTCAGATCGTTTCATCACATCTGACTTCAAACGAGTTCATAATCTGCTCCATATGCAGTACAACCTCCTTTCTGTGGCTCGCATTCAATTAAAGACTTCTCCTTTTTTCTTGTCTCTTCAAAAGATTCCGAATCTCCTTCATTAAGGCAGCTGGAAAGAATTAAGATGTGAGAGCAAATGCATGACTTCCAGATAAAAACAACCGAAAACGTCCACAAAAGTCGAATATGCATTTGTTCAAATATTGGCAAAACTTACAGTAAATATTTCTTCGACAGTTTGAAAAAAATACCTCTCCCAGCAAAAAGGCAGTGCGCAGCCTATATACATCCTTCCATTCAATGCACCAGAAATCTCATTAAATCCCTAGCTTCTAATTGAATGCAGTTCATTTGTGGCCAGAAACATCTCGAGATGAGATATTAAAAATATTCTGTCCCCATTATCTGCAAAAAATCTATAGACAGAAGCGATCTCCTCAAGACCGATTTTTCCATTCAGGATAGACTGTGATTCGGCAAATACGTAGAGTGAGAGATGCGCCTTTTCGAGGGTAATGCTTCCCTCAATATTAGAATTCTGAATCTTTACTTCAAGTGTTCCATTATTGGATCAGATTTTATATATAGAAACTATTTTTATAACTATGAATATAATTCGTGAGCACTTGTGAATTGAAGATTCACAAAATAGTCGAAATTACCGTATGACATTTATCCATCCAGAGATTCACATCTTGAGCACTATCTCAATTATTCCCAAAACACTCATTAGGAATCAAAAATCAGCCACAAAATGCCTCCGACTAATTATCGCAAATTTTATCTCCTTAATAACGTCTTCCTTTTGTGAGAATTTTTACCAAGTTGCTGGCAATTAACTCTCGGCCTCATTTGGAAAAGAAACACAAAGTTTTGTTTCAAGTTTAGGACCTGAAAATGACACATCCGATGGCTAAAGAACATTCAGAAATAGACTTCAATAACTGTTGTTAAGTTGTGTAATCTAATTAGTAGGCATTGAAAGTTCCTCTTCTTCCCCCGGGTCTTTTCATGAGGTTTATCTCGTCAAAAGAGTCACGGTGGCCCGTGGGACTCGTTAACGTGAATGACTATACTTAGATTGTTACGCCATCACAACATTTTATTGAAGCTCACATCGTAGACTTCAAGTTGATTTGATAGAATAATCTTTTTAGATGCTAATGAACATTGCCTAACTGTTTTCCTTTTTTTTTTCAGGGAGTTTTATTACATCCAGATGGAGAAGCATGCTAGGCAAGCGTTGAGTGAAGGCATGAAAAGCGCTGACGACATCTCAGTTGCTATGGATTCGGAGCTAATTAGAGTTCTAAACCTCCACTACAACAGAAACAATCACTTGGAGGTTAGTTGAGTCTATTTAGAATTCAAATATATCGATCAGCTAGTAGTATCACGAAACTCTAGGTTTGAATTCTGGTTTAAACTGTATTCCGTATCCAAATTTTTCCTAGGTAACATTACTATTAAATCGTCTTTCTACTCCCAGCAGATTCCTAACAACTTCAGGTTCGTCTGTGAACAAACGCTGAAGGAATTCTTCAAAGCCATTCAAGATGGAAAAGACGCCGAATCATCCTGGAAGAAATCAATTTACAAAATCATCGCTCGGTTGGACGAGGGCGTTCCCGATTATTTCAAAGCACCAACTTTTCTAGAGCAACTAGAGTAGGTAGTGCCGTACAAAGGACTTCAGTTACGACTCTTTGGTCAGTTTCAGATGTATTTATGAAAAACATTCCGTTAGTTGCTGCTGATGTGATTTGATTTTAGATTTGTTGACATTTATAAGAATGTTTCTTCCTCGTGATTTTGTTATGCGCAATATATTGTAATTATGTTTCTGTTTTGTAAATATATATGTATGTTGATTTCTATATGAGATGAAGTCGACTTAGATTGTAAATAGCATATGTAAATAGACCAATCAATTATATTATTCGTAGGGTTGTGTATATGAATATACCAATAGTATGATGTGATTTTCAAATTGATAAGTTAATATTTATTTAATGCTATAGTGGTTGAGTTGAAAATTATGAATTATTTTGCACAAATGTAAATATATTTCTTATGTGAATGCGATTAATGTATTGAAATGAATGGATGGATCTCGTGCCTTTCTAAGTAAAAAACAGTCCTTCGCGTTACCAAGTTTGTAAACTGTAAACACTTCAGTCTGCCATGTTTTAAAACATGGCACTTTTCTCTCCAACAAAATAGCTAAATTTTTATTTGTTAATGCGTGAAATTATATCTTACTTAAATCTGGAAGCCACAATTTATTATTTGGTTGTTTTGTAGATCAAAGTACATAAAGATGTTCGTTATAAAGATTTATTCAAAAATATCAATATAATAGTAATTTTCTCTTTTTTATTTTGTTTGTCCCGTGATTTTATGGATTAGCAAAAAGTTTTAATTCCATTATTTAGTTTTTTCTGTTGTACATTAGTCTTTTCTACATCTGTAACTACATAAAGACAAAACATTCCACTAGTCACAGCTAAGAGAGTCACTAGAAGTTAAAATCTATTTTATTTTTTCCCACTGGATGCACTTTTTCTTATATAAAAAAAATGTTTTTTTTTTTTTTGTGTACCAATTTTTGGATTAATTTTGCACTAAACGTTTGTTTTATTTATTTTGCAATATATTTTTCACCATATCATTTCTCCATTATTTTCCCAAAACCTTATTATGTTATAATTAAATTAGATAAAATTAGCAGAGAAACCTACTGAAATCTTTTATCATTTTCTTGATTATTCATTTGTAAATTAGGCCAAAAGATATTTTTCTTATAATTCATATTTCTTAAAAATTCCAAATGAGGTAATTAAAGGTAATACGTAAAAGGTAATTAACGTTAATTAAGAGAGACCATCTAATAAAATTGATAGGTAATCAACAGGTAAAAAGATAGTTAATTAAATACCTCATTGCTTAATTATAGGTAGATTGACTTAACAATCTCAGGAAAAAGTATGTAGGTAAACCCGTGTAATTAGGTGTAAAAAACATATAAAATATATATCCTAAAATAATAGGGAATAGAGTTGCGATACATCTAGAGTAAGTTTCGAGTTATTGGACGGTGTAAGAAAAATATGCAATAATTTTAATTCAATTTTGATTTGTATCCATGATACCTGCAATAGTTCTTTTAATTCGTATCCATGATACCTGCAAAACTTATTTTATTTTGTATCCATGATACCTGCATATTTCCTTATATTTGTATCCATGATACCTGCAATATTTCCTTATATTTTTATCCATGATACCTGCAAGTATCATGGATACAAATTGAAATACAAGTTAAATAATTATTATTATAAACTTTTATTCTTACATGATCGGTACTGTGGAGCACACCGATAACTCGGAACTAACTCAATTTCATTGTGTTATTAACAGAGGAATCTTCTTCATTTTAGTCCCTCATATTCATCAGTAAAATGTGTTTTAAAACAACAAGTGATAAGTGGTATCGATTATTTGTTTGCTGATAGTTAAGGTTGTGACAATATGCTTTCAAAATCAAAGATTTTCAAGAAAATCATACACGAAATTAAATGGTTTCGAATACTATATATACTGCTGGTGTAGAACAATTCAAAAGTGTTCAATTCTCTTCATCTATAATATTTTCGGTATCTATGATTTTAAAAGCATGTTGTCACAACCCTACTGAAACCATGTCAATCATCATGTATTTTTTCAAGTGAAAAACAAACAAAAAATTAACGAATAAAATTTATTCTAAAATAACCTCAATAGATGGCTTAATAGGCATCATTACAATATATATCTTTCTCTAATATATAATGTATGTTAATTCATTAAAGGTAAAAAACAGGTAAAATAACATATTCTTTAAGAATATATAAAAATCAGGGAAAAGCAGGATAAACTATAGGAATAATATGAATTGATAAACTGATCTGTAATTCAGTATAATTTTGTAAAATCTTTAATAACATTTTAGGATATGTTTAGGCCTACTGGAAGTGTTAGAGGATATGTTTAGGCCTACTGGAAATGTTAGAGTATGTGGTTAGGCCTACTGGAAGTGTTAGAGGAATTGCTTAGTCCTACTGGAAGTGTTAGAAGATATGCTTAGGCCTACTGGAAATGTTAGAGTATGTGGTTAGGCCTACTGGAAGTGTTAGAGGAATTGCTTAGGCCTACTGGAAGTGTTAGAGGAATTGGTTAGGCCTACTGGAAGTGTTAGAGGAATTGCTTAGGCCTACTGGAAGTGTTAGAGGATATGCTTAGGCCTACATAAATTCAATTTTGTTGTTAGTTATCAATTGTAAAGTGAAATCATTTGGTAAGCTCTGATATATGTAACATAATAATATTAATCACTAAGTTTGATGTTAATAAACTCTACTTTAAAATAAATCGAATTCGAGATGTGATTTTTTCAATTACCTTCTCAGCCAAAATGAAATTTAGAAATAAACGCAAATTAAATCCAAAATTTAATTGCAGGATATTTTTCTCAAAAGTGTTCTGAGTTGTCGTGCAGTTCCACATCTTCGATCATACTGGAACACAACGAGGTAAACTGGTTAATTTATATAGTTTTTCTTATATGTGACCGATAATGTGGAACTGTCCCATAACTCGTGATTCATCCTACAGTTATTCAACAGTAATTTCTATTTTGAAATAATGATAGAGTAAGTTCCGAATTATCGGTCAGTACTACATCTTCGGACATATAAGAAAAAACAATATAAAAATTGTTATTATTACACAGTGCTATCTAATACTTCTGCAAACCCGGGTTACAATAATAATAATAACAATTTTTATATTGTTTTTTCTTATATGACCGAAGATGTAGTGCTGACCGATAATTCGGAACTTACCCTAGGTACCTTCAGCCTGAAAATAAATATTAATTTATTTATTTCTGTTGATGGCCACAGATATTTTATTTTTACTTAGCAACTTTGACAAGAACTAATTAACATTAACATAATTATATTCTGCAGAGATGACGTCAGTAAGAGAAAATCTATTTAAACAATGAATCATGATAATAAAATATTTGAAATCAATTAATAAATTTAATACTTATTTCTATAATTCCAATTTCTAATACTATTATAGACTAAAATTCTCAAAAGAGATCAATAATCAAAAAGAAAATTTCATTGAAATTAAGAATAACGTTTTCACTCAGAAAACTAAATATAACTATTATAAAATATTTATATAAATACGGAATGTAAGAGATGAGTTCTCATCGTATAAAGAAATCTAAATAAAATTATGAGAGAAAAATGCTCATAAAACAAAAAAAAATTTCATGAGAAAAATTCTTATAAAATTTAATAATTAAAATGCAGACAGAGGAACTTCTGTACACCATTCATGAAAACAATTTTATTTCAGTCTCTGTTGAAATAGTTTTCTATAACTATAGAAACCTTTTTTTTTCTTTCGAGGGTAGACTGCTACACTCCGCTAAATTCTTCACAGTTGATATTCGAAGACTTTTTGGGACGATTCTGAAAAAAGAAATAACACATTTGCAGTAATTGGTAACTTTATTGGAACAAAGTTTTTTTGTATAAGAAAAAGAATAACTAAAAAAAGGTTTGAAGTAAACTGCTTTGAAGAAATAGTACTAGCCACTAGGGTAAGTTCCGAGTTATGGAATGTTCCACATTTTCGATAATATGTATAAGAAAAAAGCATCTATGGTAAATTTAATTGAACGATCAGTATTTCAATTAGAATCCGTTTTACTCGTAGGGCAGGTAATTCCAATTAAAATAAAAGTTGGAAAATGTGGAAAAATCCGATGTATCGTACTAAACCCTAATTAATTTTTCTGTGTTCTAGTAGGTACATTTGTTTAGTATTGAAATCAAAAGCAACTTGCAAAGAAAAATTTCACAATTTTGAAAGAAAAAAATAAAAGAATCAAGATGCACTGAAAATATTCGAATCGATTAATTAATAATTACGGTATGACAGATTTCATTTGACGAAGCATCTTATACTGATTTTAGAAACATATTGAACATCAAATGATATATCACCATTTTCCTTATAGATAAATTCAGATTTTTTATTGAGAAATAAATCATATGCATTAAAGTGAGTAGTAAGTTTAATTACTATACTTTACCTTTGTTGTTTGAACTTTCAGAGAAATACTTCAGTCTCCCCTGAAAAAGACAAACAAACGAACTAACTCTTCATGCTCACACCAAAGAAAACGAAATGCATTTGGTTATTAGGGCACACTTAGTTATTCTAATATAATTCTCTTTAGCTCGAAAATGCATGGTATAAAAATAATAAATTACTCTATCAGCTGGAAAATCAATTTCCAAAGTTAACTTTAATTTATTTCAACTAACTCCAAATTGATTTAGATGTAGACTTCCTCATATTTTTCCGATTGCCAAAAAATAATTATTTCCAGTTCATGGTATAATTTGCATTACTATCGGTATAAAAGATATCGATACCACTAGTGCTAGTTTAAAGGAAACAGTTTATTGAATAGTAGTTATATATAGCTTCCAATACTTTAATAAACTCAAACAACACATTTAAATAGAGGTTCAGATTCTTTATTGAACAGTCACAAAAGATGTTCCAAATTCTTTCAAACCATTTAGGTCCTGATGTATAAATTGATTTCCATATTGATTTTTTTTAGTTTGATTGGTCGTACCGAAAGGATGATATTTATTATTATTCCATTGGTAAAATGAATTTAAGTTCACTATTCAAATTAACCTGAATATATATTTAAGCTTCAAACTACTCAAATTTCGAAGAATCGGATTACTTCTACTATTCAATTAAAGTTACGATTAAAAAAGAGGTAAACTGTAAAATTTAGTCAAGCCAACTTATTTCCTATGAAAATTGTCATGTCTCCATAATTAAAATGTACACAATTGCGTTTTATCGATCTATTTAAGATAATAACATGAATTTAATAATATAATTGCTATTCATGGGTAGAATAAGCTACAAAAAGAAAATACGATATTTTGAATGAATTGGAATAGTTGGGTATCTGAGTGAAAATATTAATATATGTTTTAAAGACCCAGTGCAACATTTTACATAATTCATTTTATTATCTAATGGACATACATTATTTGGACGCATTTTAGAAATAATGCATCTTGATATAATGAAACAGCTGATAAATTAGGGTTAAATGGATAAATAGTCAGTTGTTTATTATTATGAACACAAACGTGACAAACGCCCGCACAGAGCTTTAGATTTTCACCGGTAGATGGCGTAATTATATAATTTAGTTATGCTTTTATAAATCAATTAGTTAAATATTAATGAATTAATTGTATTCCTGAATAAGCTTATTTACATTTCCCTCAAAGTATAAAAAAGTAGCACAGTGCCTGTAAATTAGTTTGCAGATAGCATACTCTGTGAGTTAGCAACCTATCACTAGGGTTGTGACAATATGCATTTAAAATCATAGATCCTGAAAAAATTATAGACGTATTGAATTAAAGACTATTGAATCGTTCTAAACCAGCGGTATATAGTATTCGATACCATTTCATTTAGTTTCGTCTATGATCTATTCTTAAGATCTATGATTTTAAAGGCATATTGTCACAACCCTACTAATCACCAATATGTACAGGAGTAATTACAAACAACAGAAATATGCTATAATATATTTTCTATTCAGTCAAAAAGTACACAATGTTGAAAATGGAAGAAAAGTGCAGATCAACTTTGGCATTGAGGTGGGGGGTGGGGGTTGGTGGGGGTAATAGGGAAAGGGGGGAGGGGGTATTTATATACAGTCACACTCTAGAAACTTAGTTGATGAGATTCATACTGAATGAATTGTCCAGACTTGCACGAGGGTAATCAAAAGTGAGCTTTGAATGTAGTTTTATCTTTGGACTTTTCGAAAAGAAAGATACCTATTCATCATCAGGAACAGTAGTGAACAAATTACAATTAATCGATTATTGTGGATTGACTCCCTTTCCTGATGATTAATGGACATCTTTCTATTCGAAAGCACGAATAATAAAATTGTCTTCAAAGTTGCCTCTTGAATTACACTCTTGAAAATTATACAGACTGAGCATCTCGAATTATTAAAAAATCCTAATAATTGTACACTGTATAGAAGAAAAGAATATTGTACATAGATGAAAAATTATGAAGTGATGTGGTAAATATTTTTTTATGGACCCCGGAGCCCGGATTTTACCTGGGTGAAATGAACCTAGGGCCGTAAAATTTGAGGGCAAGCTTATGTCTAAAGTAAAAACAACTGAAAAAAATTAACAACAAATTACATCAATAATGGGGTAAAATATAAGAAAAAACATAAAACAAAAACAAAAACTTGTGCGAATTATATAATATGTACAAGATAGTTAAAAAAAAGTAAAACATAAAATCTGAGTTTTGGATTCCATAAATGTTCATTTTTGTAATAATTGTACTTGATCAAAACTTCTCATTTTGGGGCTAAAATGAATGTTACCCAGGCAAGAAAGATTTATTCCTGGAATGTCAAGGGAATATCCCAGGCAAGAAGGATTTATTCCTGGAATATTCCCTTAATATCCCAGGAATAAATTCTTCATGCCAGGGTAATTAATACATTGATGGAAACATTAAATTGAATTAAACAATATACCTAGGACAATATATCTCGGGAAAATGAATAGAGATAAATGGAATTAAATTTAAAAAAGATTCCAGCATTTAAAACACTGGATTGTCCCTTTTTTTTGCCTTTTTCCTATTAGGTATAAATAGTCTTTTAAATGTAACACTTAATTGCTAGGGTGGGCGAGAGTTATAAACAGGATATATATAAGTATTTACACTGGTGAATACTGGTACGTGGCTACCTGAACACTATGGTAGTATAGTAGTACTATAGTAGTATTTGGTGGCATCATTGGTATAAAGACTATATTAGTTTGGTAGAAATAAGGTAAGACCCTGAGTTATAGAACAGCTCCATCTTTTCGACCATTTGGGAAACAACGATTTTAAGATTTTACCTGGTGATATTAATTGGTATCCATGATAAGTAAGTAAGTATCAATTAAATAGTTATATTTTATAGGATCGAAAATGTGGAACCGTTCGATAACTCGGAACTAAACCCTATTTAATAAAAAAAACTGAAAATCAATAAAAGTAGAGAAGGTTGAAGATTGATGATGAGTTTGAAAATGAAGATAATTGTTAAAAGCAGAATAGTTTAATAATTGAGAAAATTCTACTAATTTAAGATAGATTACTGAAGAATTTCTGTCACCGATATTACCATTAAGAACCATCAAAATTTGAATGAAAAAACACATCCTTGGGAAGAAATCAAGCACTACCATAAAATTGTGGAAAAATTTAGGTACTTCCATAAAATTGTGAAAAAATTTAGTTACTTCCATAAAATTGCGAAAAATTTAGGTACTTCCATAAAATAGTGAAAAATTTAGGTACTTCCATAAAATTGTGAAAAAATTAGGTACTTCCATAAAATAGTGAAAAATTTAGTTACTCCCATAAAACTTAGCCCTATTTTAAAATTAGCAAAAGAAAAGAAAGGCGGAGCAGTTTTTGGTGTGAATGGTTCTTGCCTTCCAGAGAAAGGACGAGGAAATTCTTTGGCTGCGTACATCTAATAGATTGTATCTGAAAGGAGTGGAGAGAGTTAGTAGAGAGGTGGAAAGAAGAGGGGAATGAAAGGGAGATGTTAGTGAGGGAGAAGAGCGAAAGAGAAAAAGAGAGTGAAGAATAGTGGAACAAATTACACTATAGGGTAAATTACGAATTATCGATCAGTTACACATCTTCGGTCATATAAGAAAAAACGATATTATAATTGTCATTTTTTTTAATTGGTATCCATGATACCTACATGTATCATGGATACCAATTAGAATAAATATAAAATGACAATTATAATATTGTTTTTTCTTATATGACCGAAAATGTGAACCTGACCGATAATTCGTAATTTACCCTACCTATATTGTACACAGTGTAATAATTAACGTAAAGTAAGAACAGTCGAATTCATATTCTAACTGATTTGCGAATTAGTGGGATAAATTGGCGTAAAAAATTGGTAGAATGAGAAGGGCATCTTTTTCTTTTTTCTTAATGCCATTGTAGGTGAAAAACTAATTTGAAATTAATGTGTTAGTACTCATTGATATTTATATCAATCTCTGTGTACAAAATAGGTATGTAGATATTAATTAATTACACATTGCAGTTAAATTGTAAAGGTAATAGAAATGTTAATCAGAATATTTTACAGAACAAGCGAAGACTGGAAACATTGGATAAAACATAGGCTGTAATTTACCGTACTGACATTCGATAGATTTTCTAGATCTGACGGGAAAATACTTACAACAAAATATTCATATATTCATACATGCTCAAAAATATGATACATAAGCGGTATAATTTGTGCCCAAAACCTCGTGATAAATACATTGCGTCAGAAAAGCCAAAGGTGATATCAGACGTTAACGACAGAGTCGCGTTGTTTACCATCTAGAGAAGCTATCGGAGCCTTGCCGAAATTACTCGATTTCGCAGGTTTCGGTGGAGCCCCCGAAATGTCCTTCTTCTGCAGCTTCTGTTGCATTTGGGACAACATCTCCTGCATCCGGCGAATCTGAAAGTAACGAATTTTGTTAGTTTCAAGCATTAGAGGTGAGTTCAAGATGGAATGGAAAAAAAGTTTCTTTGAAACATGGTAAAAGTTTCTAGTGAAGAAGTAATTTATGTTTCAAAAAGCGCAGAAAGTAATCTTTAAGTCTTTACTACAAAATTTAACATCAAAAAAAGATGGCGAAGTACCAGAAACAAGACATATGAAGTACCGTTTGTGCTTTTTATTCATGGAAATGAACCTAACGATGGATGGTTAGTTATCCCTCAATCAACATAGTTTTCTAAGATTTTAATCATAGAAAACTATCTAGTGCGCCCAAGATATTAAGTGGCTCTGAGTAATGAAGGAACCGATACTTCATAACTAAGGAGTTCCACTACAATAACTAAGGAGAAACTGTAATTTTTCACCTCCTCATCCTTCTGTTCTAACAATTTGCCAGGGTCTTCATTCTTTGTCGGGTCAGGTATACTGATACTATCTCTCCTCAGTTTGTTCCTTTCTTTCAATGCCACATGCATTTGAGAGATGCATTGCGCCCTGAAGTTCTCGTAGTGAATGTCCTGGGTGACTTCTTTCATGTCCTGCATGTGCGTGGATATGAGCATTGTTCTCAGCTTTACGAAATCGCAGTGAGCGGCATTTTCAACTGTAAGATATTAAAGAGAAGTAGAGGAAGTTTTTATTAACTGTTCATTGTATTTACTTAGTCAGACATATAGGGTTAATACCTAGTAGTTGTTTAGTCAGACATAGGGATAGTACCTAGTAGTTGTTTAGTCAGACATAGGGATAGTACCTAGTAGTTGTTTAGTCAGACATAGGGATAGTACCTAGTAGTTGTTTAGTCAGACATAGGGATAGTACCTAGTAGTTGTTTAGTCAGACATAGGGATAGTACCTAGTAGTTGTTTAGTCAGACATAGGGATAGTACCTAGTAGTTGTTTAGTCAGACATAGGGATAGTACCTAGTAGTTGTTTAGTCAGACATAGGGATAGTAGCTAGTAGTTGTTTAGTCAGACATAGGGTTAGTACCTAGTTGTTGTTTAGTCAGACATAGGGATAGTACCTAGTAGTTGTTTAGTCAGACATAGGGTTAGTACCTAGTTGTTGTTTAGTCAGACATAGGGTTAGTACCTAGTAGTTGTTTAGTCAGACATAGGGATAGTACCTAGTAGTTGTTTAGTCAGACATAGGGTTAATACCTAGTAGTTGTTTAGTCAGATATAGGGTTAGTACCTAGTTGTTGTTTAGTCAGACATAGGGTTAGTACCTAGTTGTTCCTTAGTTCGACCTAATCCTTTATTCTTTAGCAAATAAATGAGTTACTAAAAGTTTCAATCATCCCATTAAAGGCAGCTTCACACCGTCCGGGACGTCTCCGGTCCGTTTTTTATCACTTGGAGGAGCCGGTACTGTGTGAATATGTCCATTGAAATTAAAGTAACAATATATTTTTTCACTGACAGTGAGTCACTGAGAGGAGACGGACCGGAGACGTCCCGGACGGATCCCTGACATGTGTGAAGAAGCCTCAAAGTTGTTTTTGTTTTCTCATACCTTCGACAATGCCCCAAGGATACTGTCTTCCCCGTACTCTCTTCCCTGCCACTTCTATCACGCAGTTACTGCCTATAACCGCGAAAGGAATGGACGCCTTCAGCTCTCTGTCCTGCTGCTGGAATTCTTCGTCCTCATCTTCGTCACAGTCTGGAAACTGGTAGATCTGGTGGAAAAAATAGTTAGGCAACTGGTAGATCTGGTGGTAAAATCTGTCATATGATGAAAGATAAAATATATGGTTAGCAATAAATAACAAATATGGTTAGAAATAGATAACCAATATAGTTAGCAAAAGATAACCAATATAGTTAGCAAAAGATAACCAATATAGTTAACAAAAGATAACCAATAGAGTTAACAAAAGATAACCAATAGAGTTAGCAAAAGATAACCAATATGGTTCGCAATAGATAAATAGTAGAATACATAATATCAATTTAGTAGCTAAATAATGAAATATCTCATTTTAAACTGAACATTCTAAATGATGATGTACGTACAGACATCAATTGATTGATAAATTGAGACGAACATTGTACTATCAGAGAAAAGAGTCACTGTGATGATGTACTACCAGAGAAAAGAGTCACTGTGATGATGTACTATGAGAGAAAAAAGTCACTGTGATGATGTACTATCAGAGAAAAGAGTCACTGTGATGATGTACTACCAGAGAAAAGAGTCACTGTGATGATGTACTATCAGAGAAAAGAGTCACTGTGATGATGTACTATGAGAGAAAAGAGTCACTGTGATGATGTACTATCAGAGAAAAGAGTCACTGTGATGATGTACTATCAGAGAAAAGAGTCACTGTGATGATGTACTATCAGAGAAAAGAGTCAGTGTGATGATGTACTATCAGAGAAAAGAGTCACTGTGATGATGTACTATCAGAGAAAAGAGTCACTGTGATGATGTACTATCAGAGAAAAGAGTCACTGTGATGATGTACTATCAGAGAAAAGAGTCACTGTGATGATGTACTATCAGAGAAAAGAGTCACTGTGATGATGTACTATCAGAGAAAAGAGTCACTGTTATGATGTACTATCAGAGAAAAGAGTCACTGTTATGATGTACTATCAAAGAAAAGAGGCACTGTGATGATGTACTATCAGAGAAAAGAGTCACTGTGATGATGTACTATCAGAGAAAAGAGTCACTGTGATGATGTACTATCAGAGAAAAGAGTCACTGTGATGATGTACTATCAGAGAAAAGAGTCACTGTGATGATGTACTATCAGAGAAGAGTCACTGTGATGATGTACTATCAGAGAAATGAGTCACTGTGATGATGTACTATCAGAGAAAAGAGTCACTGCGATGATGTACTACCAGAGAAAAGAGTCACTGTGATGATGTACTATCAGAGAAAAGAGTCACTGTGGTGATGTACAATCAGAGAAAAGAGTCACTGCGATGATGTACTACCAGAGAAAAGAGTCACTGCGATGATGTACTACCAGAGAAAAGTCACTGTGATGATGTACTATCAGAGAAAAGAGTCACTGTGGTGATGTACTATCAGAGAAAAGAGTCACTGCGATGATGTACTACCAGAGAAAAGAGTCACTGTGATGATGTACTATCAGAGAAAAGAGTCACTGTGGTGATGTACTATCAGAGAAAAGAGTCACTGCGATGATGTACTACCAGAGAAAAGAGTCACTGTGATGATGTACTACCAGAGAAAAGAGTCACTGTGATGATGTTCTATCAGAGAAAAGAGTAACTGTGATGATGTACTATCAGAGAAAAGAGTCACTGTGATGATGTACTATCAGAGAAAAGAGTCACTGTGATGATGTACTATCAGAGAAAAGAGTCACTGCGATGATGTATTCTAAAATATCTACAAACATTACAATTACTAAGTTTATTCATGGTAATGTGAAATTAGTAAACAGTTTTAGTCGTCAGACATTCACTTTCCTTTTCCTCTACATTAGAAGGTGGCTGCAATGTGTCTATAATAGATCATTATTCTCCGTCAGAAATAATGATTGCTTACTCTAGACAATAGTAAGTGTGGCTAAAGCTTCAGTAAACAATACTCTATAATGACTGAGAATGTGAAAAACATATATGGTCTTTAGTAGACACTTAACGGCACTGTACACTGTTGCAAAACTTGAAATGCTTTAACGATGTATTTAAATCTCTATTAGCTATATGTTTTAAACAATAAAAATTTGGGATTAATTTTGCTCAGCCACAGGGTAGGTTCTGAGTTATAAAACTATTCCACATTTTCGATTACATAAGAAAAAAGTATATAACATTTAAAATAAAAACTTAATAATTACTATAGTATAACACGTGTAAGTCACCCTATTATGTCATCAGCTCTTCACTACAGATGTTGTAATTTATTTTCCTTTTAATCTCTTTATCTTATCGCAACTAAAGAAGTGAGCACTTAATGTACATTACTGCACTTGCCTGCACACTGACTGCACTTGCCTGCATAGTGTACACTGCACTTATACTAACTTATTAATATTAAATGAGCAGATAGTACATTACTATTAATTTCATCTTAGGCTGAGACAAAATATATCCTATTCATTTCTGACCTACTTAGATAAAGCATACTATCTCTAATTCAACGTATTTTCAATATTATTGGTATATAGTCTCATGTAGACATTTATTGCACACAATGAATTAAATGTTTCAACCATGGATATAAACTCCAAAGTCATATTAATATAACATACTTAATACTCCGTTATTGTTAATTGTATTCATATTCTCATGTAATTAAACAGTATATAGCTATGAGCAACTAAGATGCAGACTGACGATTCTTTAGATTCACACGATTAGCTACTGCGAGATAATTAAACGATTGGCGAAGAAGGTGTAGGTATCATGGATACCAGCTTTCAGGTATCATGGATACCACAATGCAGGTATCACGAATATAAACATGCAGGTATCATGGATACCAATTACTATAATACGCTATTTTTTTTCTTTTTACACGATCGAAAATATGGAACTGTTTGATATTTCGTAACTTACCCTATTCCATCTCTATTCAAATTGGTATTGCAGTTCACCAGTGGATAACACTATAGATCACTATAGATAAGACCGTCTCACTGGAGACACTATAACCAAAGATATACCTAATATCTTAGCTATAAGAGTCACGGTTAGTTACTCACTGTGATGTTGTGGAACTCGATATCCTTGAGAAGATTTGCCTTCAGTTTCACCAGCTCCTGCTTGGTGAGAGTGTCCGACTTTGCCACCACAGGGACTATGTTAACTTTCTTGTGGAGTCTCTTCATGAACTCTACATCCAACTGACGCAGACTGAAACGAAAAGGGGGTGTTAGGGAGGGGGGGTATTGCAAGCCTTTGTGCATGTTTACAACTATTGGTGGTTGTTTTACAAGAAAAATGTTTCTATCAAATCATGAAAACTGAAAAAAATTGAGTACCTATAAAAAAACTTTTTTTTTATAATTTTTTTTTTAATATTAATTGAACTGAAAATATATTAAGTGCGAAGATGCGGGTAAGTCCTCTTCTCTATCATAAAATCTATTCAAACGTATTATGAAATTTAATTTTCTGACTTAATTTTTATATTCTTCTAATTGAAAACAGTGACAGATTAACGCAATACCCTAAAATAGGTGAACATTCGATGTATATCAATTTTATAGCATTTTATTACGACGACTTTTTATTCAATTGAATAATTAAAGTTAAAGTAAAGCTTAAAGTTTGCCCTAGAAGCAGCCGCTTATTCGGGCTCTTATTTGGAAAAATAATTTTATGCATCGAGTTTTCATGTCAATTTGCATTTCTTGAATAATAAATAATTCTCACCCATGTCCATAAGGTGGCACGAAATAGAGACAGCAGTGAACTCTGTTGTCCTGAATGTTCCTCCTGTTGAGGCCTGACTCGTCCTGAAAGTATTTGTTGAACTGCTCGTCAACATACCTCTCTACTGTCTTCCAGTCGTCATTGCAGTCGACACCATCGCCAAAACCTGTGAGAGGGGGAAAATGTAGAGAAGAGAAGGGAAGAGAGGGGAATATGGTAGAGAAGAGAGAGAAAGAGAGGGAAATATGGTAGAGAAGAGAGGGAAAGATAGGGAAATATGGTAGAGAAGAGAGGGAAAGTGAGGGGAATATGGTAGAGAAGAGAGTGAAAGAGAGGGGAATATGGTAGAAAAGAGAGGGAAAGTGAAGGGAATATGGTAGAAAAGAGAGGGAAAGTGAAGGGAATATGGTAGAAAAGAGAGGGAAAGTGAGGGGAATATGGTAGAAAAGAGAGGGAAAGTGAGGGGAATGTGGTAGAAAAGAGAGGGAAAGTGAAGGGAATATGGTAGAAAAGAGAGGGAAAGAGAGGGGAATATGGTAGAGAAGAGAGGGAAAGAGAGGGAAATATGGTAGAAAAGAGAGGGAAAGAGAGGGAAATATGATAGAGAAGAGAGGGAAAGTGAAGGGAATTTGGTAGAAAAGAGAGGGAAAGTGAAGGGAATATGGTAGAAAAGAGAGGGAAAGTGAGGGGAATATGGTAGAAAAGAGAGGGAAAGTGAAGGGAATATGGTAGAAAAGAGAGGGAAAGTGAGGGGGATATGGTAGAAAAGAGAGGGAAAGTGAAGGGAATATGGTAGAAAAGAGAGGGAAAGTGAGGGGAATATGGTAGAGAAGAGAGGTGAATATGGCAGAGAAGAGAGGGGAATATGGTAGAGAAGAGAGGGGAATATGGTAGAGAAGAGAGGGGAATATGGTAGAGAAGAGAGGGGAATATGGTAGAGAAGAGAGGGGAATATGGTAGAGAAAAGAGGGGAATGTGGTAGAGAAGAGAGGGGAATATGGTAGAGAAGAGAGGGGAATATGGTAGAGAAGAGAGGGGAATATGGTAGAGACGAGAAGGGAATATGGTAGAGAAAAGAGGGGAATATGGTAGAGAAGAGAGGGGAATATGGTAGAGAAGAGAGGGGATATGTTAAAAAAGAGAAGGAGGGAAGTCATATGAAAATTCTATCCTTAAATTTATAATTTCAAAGTTTTAGTGAAATATTCTTAATTAGTTTTAGATACCCAACAGTGTTTACAACTATTCAATACATTTTAATCTGTATCTACAACTATTCGATACATCTTAGTGTATCTACACCTATTCGATACATCTTAGTGTATCTACAACTATTCGATACATCTTAGTGTATCTACAACTATTCGATACATCTTAGTGTATCTACAACTATTCGATACATCTTAGTGTATCTACAACTATTCGATACATCTTAGTCTGTATCTACATAAATTCGATACATGTGTATCTTCCTCACCAGGTGTATCCACTACAGTCAATCTCAACTTGACTCCCTTCTCCTCAATCTCCACCGTCTTCTTCTCAATCTCAACTGTCTTCTTTGGTTGCCCTGGAAATGAAAATTTTAGTCTATAACCTCACAAGGACATCGTTAGGGTTTTAGAACACTTAATTAAGACTTATAGTGTTCGGACAGTGGGTGTTAACATAGACAACAATTTATGAAGGTGAACCTATCGTATATTACCCACATTGCGAGTACTGACAGTGTCCAGTATAAGAGCACTAGATCAGTTTACCGCTAAATTTTAACTTCAAGATTATATTTTTAAAACAATATATTAAAGATTATTCAGAAGCTTATTAATATCATCATTCTTTTGTCACGTTTCTCAATGTCAAATTAGAAATTAGTTTTTATTGTTGCTACTGTTACCCTTAGTGAAATTTAAAGTGGGGCCTTAGAAGATTGAAAGAATTTACTGCCCCACAATAATTTCCTCTCCGGGTAGATATGAAAATATTAAACAATTTGTGGAAACAATATAACAATAATTAGTTAGAAATGTAAAGGGTAATTCTCGAGCTATCGGACAGTTCCACATTTTCAACCATGTAAGAAAAATATAACAATTATTATTCCACTTTTATAATATTTGGTATCTATGATACCTGCAGGAATCATGGATACCAATAAAAAATAAATTGAAATAACACGGTTAGTACCTATAAAATACGTTAACTTCTATGATCGAAATGTGGAACCGTCCGATAACTCAGAACGTACCTTACTTTCAATTCCATCAAAATTAACTAAGGTAATTTAATGCAATGTTACCATCGACAGGAGGAACCTTCCTATCCTTGTAGAGCTCGGTGAGGAAGAGGCTGTTCACCAGGGTGCTTTTCCCCAGGCCTGTCTCCCCTACAACAAGGAGGGTGAAGTCGAAGCCCCTCTTCACCGTCTTGCGGTGCACCTGTTCAGGTAGAGTAGCAAAGCCTATCATCTCCCTGCCGCCCTGAAAAAGAAAGGAACGGTGAGAACAATGCGTGAATATATACTAAAATAAGTACCCTATCAACACAGTTAATAGGGTAAGTTACGAATTATCGGTCAGTTTCACATCTTCATTCATATTATAAAAACGATATAATCGTTGTTATTTAAATTGGTATTCATAAAAACTGCAGGTATCATGGATACCAATTCTATGATGGATTAAAATTAATTAATTAAACCAATTAAAGTAAAATGATAGTTATTATATCGTTTTTTCTTATATGACCGAAGATGTGGAACTGACAAATAATTCGTAACTACAAATGATTTTTTAAACAAAAAAGCGTATTACGATAGAATTATGCAATGAATAGGGTAAAGAATGTATCTAACTTCATAAGAATTATCTTCAGTCGTATCCGGTAGAGTATTTATCAACCGATCGGACCCTCTATTCAGAGACGTTAGATAGACTCTTTACTCTATTTGCCCGTTATTCATACATCTTTTCAAGTGCATCAATATTATTAGTAACTATTGAATTATGTGTTTGTTTTAACTAGAAAGTAGTTATGGAAGTAAGGGCACTGTCCTTATAGGAGCGTTTTTTCACAGTGTTCTTGATTCTTGACATTACTATTGTTAAACCCATTTCATTTGTATCTATGGTACGCGAAGTTTTTGGAGCGTTGAAAACGCTCCAAAAACGCTCGTGTGATACTGTCCTAACACATTGAATAACTATATTATACTGAGTGATAAGATAAACCAAATTGGTATATCTTTTTTTATATTTAAACATAAATAAACCTAAAAATAACAATGATAAAAAACTGATAAACAAGAAAACGTTTCATGCACTCATTTTTTAAGTAGAATATTTAATATTAAATATTAAATAAATAGAATAGTCTAATTGAAATAGAATATTACTTAGATTGGTATATAGGTATTATAATGTGTATAGGTAGGTATTATAAAGGGTAAAAGTATTATAATGTATATAGGTATTATAATGTATATAGGTATTATAATGTGCATAGGTATTATAATGTATATAGGTATTATAATGTATATAGGTATTATAATGTTTATAGGTATTATAATGTTTATAGGTATTATATTGTGTATAGGTACTATAATGTGTATAGGTATTATAATGCATATAGGTATTATAATGCATATAGGTATTATAATGCATATAGGTATTATAATGTATATAGGTATTATAATGTTTATAGGTATTATAATGTATATAGGTATTATAATGTATATAGGTATTATAATGTATATAGGTATTATAATGTATATAGGTATTATAATGTGTATAGGTATTATAATGTGTATAGGTATTATAATGTGTATAGGTATTATAATGTGTATAGGTATTATAATGTGTATAGGTATTATAATGTGTATAGGTATTATAATGTTTATAGGTATTATAATGTATATAGGTATTATAATGTTTAAAGGTATTATAATGTATATAGGTATTATAATGTTTATAGGTATTATAATGTGTATAGATATTATAATGTTTATAGGTATTATAATGTATATAGGTATTATAATGTATATAGGTATTATAATGTTTATAGGTATTATAATGTGTATAGGTATTATAATGTTTATAGGTATTATAATGTATATAGGTATTATAATGTATATAGGTATTATAATGTGTATAGGTATTATAATGTATATAGGTATTATAATGTGTATAGGTATTATAATGTATATAGGTATTATAATGTATATAGGTATTATAATGTGTATAGGTATTATAATGTTTATAGGTATTATAATGTATATAGGTATTATAATGTGTATATGTATTATAATGTATATAGGTATTATAATGTATATAGGTATTATAATTTATATAGGTATTATAATGTTTATAGGTATTATAATGTGTATAGGTATTATAATGTTTATAGGTATTATAATGTTTATAGGTATTATAATGTTTATAGGTATTATAATGTTCATAGGTATTATAATGTTCATAGGTATTATAATGTATATAGGTATTATAATGTGTATAGGTATTATAATGTATATAGGTATTATAATGTATATAGGTATTATAATGTATATAGGTATTATAATGTATATAGGTAATATAATGTATATAGGTAATATAATGTATATAGGTAATATAATGTATGTAGGTAATATAATGTATATAGGTATTATAATGTTTATAGGTATTATAATGTATATAGGTATTATAATGTATATAGGTAATATAATGTATATAGGTAATATAATGTATATAGGTATTATAATGTTTATAGGTATTATAATGTATATAGGTATTATAATGTATATAGGTATTATAATGTGTAAATACATTATATAAAATCTTCCATCAATACATATGTTTTATGTAATTACACATCTATGTGTCATTATGTGCCCCTTTATAGTCAGTTCAACTTTTCAAATGACTGAGATTTGAACTGCTGTGTAATACAGATATAAAACACTATACATTATATTTAAATGGTATATGGGAATTAAAACTATGCATTATAGGAAAACATTGTCATATATCATCTTCAGTACTTGATTAATTATTAATAAATTAATAAACTAATTACGAAATATTTTATTATTGGCAGTTGATGTAAAATAATTAATGTAATATATTTTAATTTCATTGAATAACTTGAAAATGAATTTCATTTAAATAAATAAATAAAAATATGTATTTAGATTAGCTATCTAAAACATGATTTTTCAATACAATAATATTATACCAAATGGAAAAACAGGATGCACATTATTGTATAATAAATATTATATATTAAATGTAATCACATGAATATCCATATATTATGTACATAGAGTTGTAGTATAGTCTATCTACATTTTCTCATGCTTTATTTTATTATGGTACACATTTTTCATTTTAATATAGGGTATGTTTCGGGTTAGCGAACAGTTTCATATTATCGATTATTTAAGCAAAGGATATAAAATAACGAGTTAATGTAAAATTTCTCTTTTATGATCGAAAATGTGGAACCGTTCGATAACTTGAAACGTACCCTGTTTCCCCACCATCTGCCAGTCATATCTAACATCTGCACCTGCAATCTGCACCTACTTCTGCATCTGCTTTCTTAGATAACTGCAGCAAATACAAAAGCCTCTTACAGAGAAACATTAAGTAAATAAACTTAATAAGACGCTTTTGATTTGTTTGTTCATTTCGCTGAAAGATAGGCAAAAACATTCGGATGTAATCATCACATTTTCAGTTATATAAATCACTTATAGCATTGCATTTTAACTTTAGAAAGGATGTTTTGAAGGATGCATCTTATCATGATTGAAATTCAGAAAATATATCAAAAAATATAGTCTCGCAATTTTATTATATTTAATAAATTAATTATCTTATAGCCTTTTTCAACTGTGGAATTTCATGAGAAAATATCTTGCATCATAATTTCTGTTTATAATATATAGGTGTGCATACTAAATAGAAGCTGATTACATATACCCTGCACAATGTACATGATGGTTAGAAACACATGTGAGCACACAGGTAACACTTGTGAAGGGTGTAACATACACCTGACTGTGCATGACACTGACACAGGAGTACCTGATCAGTGTAGAAAAGTATACCATGAGTCATACATGAAAAATGATCTAGTGATCGAATGTTGAGTTTGGATACTGATGTTCACATGAGTTTTTTTCATTTGAGTTGGAAATTATGCAAAATCCAAATAAAAGTTAGTTACTATTCATTAATTTAAAATGTTTGGACAATATTTATAAATTCAATGCAGTCATTTAAAGGTTCACTGCAGTCATTTAAAGGTTCACTGCAGTCATTTAAAGGTTCATTGCAGTCATTTAAAGGTTCACTGCAGTTATTTAAAGGTTCACTGCAGTCATTTAAAGGTTCACTGCAGTTATTTAAAGGTTCACTCCAGTCATTTAAAGGTTCACTGCTCTACTCTCTAAATGTTTAATAACTTTTAATATAACAAAGAAAATAAGGTTAATTCCCATATATCTTTTAAAAGTTCACAAAATAATTCAAATAGTGTTTTGGCTGAATAGGTTTAAACCTGTTGTATTTCGGATATTATTCATTTATTGCTATTCTTAATAACTCATATCTACACAAAGCAATTAATTAGTTAAATATATTTTTTTGTTAATTTGCAGTTGGTAGTTGTCGTACTCACCTTCGTATTAGGGGGGACAGACGTACGATTGTGTGGGGGGATAGGTTGAAGGCGGGGGGTGGCTGTTAGAGGCATGGGGGGATTTTTTGCAACACTAATAAATATTTAAAACTATTCAGAACAATCTACTTCTATGTAATTAATATGTATTTTATCTGCCTATTTCTTTATTAAAAAACAAGGGGAAAATGAATTTAAATATAATAACAAAAAGGTAGATTGTAGTTCTTCCTACTTGGCGATTTATATCGAAATATGTACGATATTTTTCATCGTAAATATAGTTTCAATTTATCGCACCATGTGTTGCCTCGCACCGATACTTTTAATGAGGTACAAAATATATATATAACGATAGTTACATTGTTTTGGAGCAACTGAACCGTACTATCATAGAGTGATATATCAAACTCATGTACAGGAGTTGGACAAAATAATTGGAACACTATACTTTTCAGTACTTTATCTTAGAAATATAGTTTATCTTAAATATTGATCCGAGTTTCATTATGCTGTTTAATATTCACTGTGAACAAGTAGTTCTTGCTATATAATCATTGTATATTTTTCATTATACTCCAGATACATTTTATATTTAGGACAAATGCGTAACTTAACCGATTATGTTAAAGAGAAAATTGTTGGTGCTCGCATGGTAGGATCTTCGATCACAAAAATCGTTGAGTTTTTGTTTTTTTTCGAGAGCTACCATATCGAGGAATATGATACAATTCGAAAAACAAAGAACGAATCGGAATAACTCTGATTGGCTTTCTAAGCTCTCTGATAGAGATCAACGATCACTAAGCCACATGAACCATCGAACCATGGCGACTAAGATGTACGCAGAGTTAAATCAGCATCTAAAAAATCCAGTTCCTACCTAAACTGTTCGTCTTGAACTCAAAAAAGCTGGATACCATAGAAGAGCCACTTTCTGGAAACCTTTGCTTTCTTCTTGAAGTTTTGAGAGGAAGATGATGTGGTGCTGGAACCACAAACCTGGTCACCAGATCAGCTGAAGCGAGTGATATCCTCTGATGACTCCAGTTTTACTCTGTCACCAACTTTGGGTTGTGAAGTTGGTGTGAAAGGACACAAACTTCTGAAAGCAGCCAAAAGAAGTTTTCAACCCGTACTGTCTTCTTCCCACGGTGGAGCACAGAGGATGCTCAGTAATGGTTTGGCTAGACATATCGAGGAGTTTCCTTGGTCTAATTATTGCCTTGCAAGGTAGATATGATGACCAGGTACATCCAATGTGCCGAAATCTTCCAAGACGATAATGCTCCGATCCACACTGCCCACATTGTTATCAATTGGTATGAAGAGCAGAAACTGAGCTGGAACATATGGAATGGTTCCTCAATCTCCGGATATCAACATCATTGAGCATTAGTGGAGTATGCTCGAACGACAAATCAAGAATTGCTACCATCCACCCCTCCCGTCTGGAGGAAGTAGAGCAGATTTTGATGGAAAAGTGGCTCAAAATTTCGATGGAAGAAGTTAAGAGGCTTTCTGATTCCATTCGGATCTGTATTGGCTTGGTCGAACTCTATATTAAATAAAGTTCCAACAAATGTAATAAGTGTCCCAATTATTTTGTCCCACCCCATCGAACACATTATTGTACATGAAACACATTTTAAACATAAATTATAGATTTCTCCTAACATATTCTAATGTAACATTTGCAACAGTTTAGACTGAGAACAATAGCTAATTAGAACTTTTTTATGCTAAATACGACACTTAGTGTAGAGAAAACTGTGATGAATGGGAAGAGAGGAAGAAATGAACAGAGAAGAGAGAGGGAGAGAAATGAATAGGGAAAAGAGTGAGAAAGGAATGAATGGGGAAGAGAGAGAAAAAAAATGAATGGGGAAGAGAGAGGAGTGAATGGGGATTTGATTAATTTGCAAGGGCTTCAACAACTGCTTATGAACCAAAGAAAAATTAAATACAAGGGACTGGAAGAAGCAAATAAAAAGGTGAGTGGCTCTAGAGTGTCAATGTGCAGGTCTAGTGTTTAACTAGTAGGCAATGTAGTGTCAAGTTGCACAGTCACTTCCTCTTTTTTACTTTTCTAAAGTCACAGCGTAGAGAAATGTTATTCTACGCCAAATGACTTTGACGCTACAAGAGATAATGATACGGAAGCTTTGACGCTAAGAAATTATACGCTACCGCTACCAAAACAATATTTACGCTACGAGAGATAAAACGCTACTAAAACTATATTTAACGCTTAGTAAAATAACGCTAACGCTACCCAAACTCTATTTAAAGCTAAGTAAGATAACGCTGTACGAAAACTCTCTTTAACGTATTTTTTTATTCAAAGTTCCTTCTAACTATTAAAAGCAACAACAGGTAATTAAATTTTTCTCAATCTAAAGCTAATATTCAGAGGTGAAATTCAAGGAAGTTTTTCTTCACCGTCTGCCACTTGAAACTAATATAAAAGAAACTAAAAATAGAAACGATGTGCATCGGTGTACTGACTGACAAAAACTCTGACATTTATCGTTACTTCTCGTATTTATGTAACACAACAGGTATGTAACACCAAGTGTTAAATATCGTCACTGCATGTACTCGCAGTGTTATATATCGTCACTGTACTCGCAGTGTTACATATCGTCACTGTAGTCACAATGTTATATATTGTCACTGTACTCGCAGTGTTACATATCGTCACTGTACTCGCAGTGTTACATATCGTCACTGTACTCACAGTGTTAAATATCGTCACTGTAGTCACAATGTTATATATTGTCACTGTACTCGCAGTGTTACATATCGTCACTGTACTCGCAGTGTTACATATCGTCACTGTACTCACAGTGTTAAATATCGTCACTGTACTCACAGTGTTACATATCGTCACTGTACTCGCAGTGTTACATATCGTCACTGTACTCGCAGTGTTACAAATCGTCACTGTAGTCTCAGTGTTACATATCGTCCCTGTACGCTACGCACAGTGTTACATATCGTCACTGTAGTCACAATGTTATATATCGTCACTGTAGTTACATATCGTCACTGAAGTCACAGTGTTACATATCGTCACTGTAGTCACAATGTTATATATCGTCACTGTAGTTACATATCGTCACTGTACTCACAGTGTTACATATCGTCACTGTAGACACAGTGTTAAATATCGTCACTGTAGTCATAGTGTTACATATCGTCACTGTAGTTACATATCGTCACTGTAGTCACAATGTTACATATCGTCACTGTAGTCACAGTGTTACATATCGTCACTGTAGTCACAATGTTACATATCGTCACTGTAGTCACAATGTTACATATCGTCACTGTAGTCACAGTGTTACATATCGTCACTGTAGTCATAGTGTTACATATCGTCACTGTAGTTACATATCGTCACTGTAGTTAAATATCGTCACTGTAGTTACATATCGTAACTGTAGTTACATATCGTCACTGTAGTTACATATCGTCACTGTAGTTACATATCGTAACTGTAGTTACATATCGTCACTGTAGTTACATATCGTCACTGTAGTTAAATATCGTCACTGTAGTTATATATCGTCACTATAGTTACATATCGTCACTGTAGTCACATATCGTCACTGTAGTTACATATCGTCACTATAGTCACATATCGTCACTGTAGTTACATATCGTCACTGTAGTTAAATATCGTCACTGTAGTTACATATCGTAACTGTAGTTACATATCGTCACTGTAGTTACATATCGTCACTGTAGTTACATATCGTAACTGTAGTTACATATCGTCACTATACCCACACTATTATACTAGGTAACATATCGTAGTTATATTAATTTATCATATTAAAAATCAATTAAGTTGTGCCTATAACAATAAATATATCTATATAACTTATTTAGGCTTAAATCACAATATTCAATAACAGAATAAATTATTTAAATCGATGTTTAAATAAATATGAATGGCTTCCTCTTAAAAAAATCATATTAAAAAAAACATTAGCTAGCCCTATTAAAATTGAAACAAACCAGCTGTTCCTATGAAAAAATTAACAAAAAACTGATATAAGAATTGCTAATATATTAAAATTCACAACCACTTTCTATTTAAAAAGAATTGTACTGAAATAAATTAACCAAACTACACACTTGCTCTCACTTTCTCGTTAGCAATAAAAAGAGTTAATTTAACACACGCAGAGGAAGGTGAAGAGCGGCACACAACCTAACGCTACAAACTCTGAAATATGACTGAAGAGTGAAGACACGGATAAATAAAAAGCTAGATGGAGCACTTTGTACTCAGATGTAACAGATTTAAATTACTAGACTGCTGTTTCAATCTCTGTTAATCGGATAAATGAATTAAATAAGTTTTAGATTGTATTTAAAAAAGAGAATATAAGCACTAATAACTTTTGTATCTTTATTTCTATCAATCTACAGTAATCTCCGTCACCGATCTACAGGCCATAGCGCTCCGTATCCCTGATAGTATTTTTCTCCGTGTTTAAGGTGTGGAGAAGAAATAGATATGGTGACAAGGTAGTAATTAGAGTATTTAGCAGAGAAATCTACATATAATGGATAGAAAGGCATTCCTACTAACATACACGCTATATTAGCATTGATATTTAATAAACAAACACTATAACTGTATTATTCGTTTATTTGAAGACTTATAGACAGTGACACGAAAAAGATTCAGTACACTACCAACCTTTATCGCCTTATTTTATAAAACTTACAACTTTAATTGATTTCCTGCTAACAAAATATCTAATTATGATTTAATCAGTACAAACTACTAGCTATTTAATTCATGAGTTGTACCTACTGTACCTAGTTCCTTCTCTACGTAACTTGATAGTTACGCCCACATCGCATTACCCAATAAAGTAAAGGTGAAATATTTTATACAGTAGCTAAATTGATATTTAAATGGAAAAGTTATTGGTGAAGGTTATAAGCTATTTCACAAATAGCTTTAACAGGAAAGTTACCTGGTCACTAGGTAGCTTTTATCAGTGACAGGAAAGTTACCTGGACAATAGGTAGCTGTTATCAGTAACAGATAAGTTACCTAGTGATTAAGTAGCTTTTATCAGTAACAAGTAAGTTACCTAGTCACTAGGTAGCTTTAATCAGTACTAGGTAAGTTAGCTGCTCATAGTAAGCTATTTGCATATATAATCACATGTATCTTATACAGAAATATTAATAGATGCCGTCTAAAACATAGCCTTACGCAATCTGCGATGATAATTAATGAAGTACATATATAGCAAAGAAGGTACTATCAAAGAAAAGAGTTTCTGCGAGATGTTAATTCACAGATCACAGTTTTCTTATTTCCTATTACTATAGAATCTTACAAATTTGTTATCGTGCACCCAAACCAATTTTAAAATATCTACAAGCATTCGAAATAATGAAGAGTCATTTGAAAAACATGAAATTATTAAACTGTTAGAAATTATCACGGAGACTCTTTCTTTGACCGTACACCAAAATTGGCAGTTATTACCCCAATGCGAGGTAGAATCAATAACATTAGTATGCTATCTACAACCTAGTTAATAAAATTCAATGTGGTGAAATTAAGAAATTGTCAGATAGCACACTAATCATGCCGCCCTGCAATTGTGTGTTTGTGTGTTCATGTAATTGCAACGGAGAAGAAATTAACTTTAGTAGCGAACATGCATTGTAACGCTAAGTGAGGGAATTAACCTCTATTAGAGGCTAACTATATAGTGCATTGCAGTAGGACTCCTCTATAGTGAACTCCAATTAGTTCACTATAGAGAGTTACTTTTGAAGATTAATGATATGAATAGAAAACTGGTCTTTTCATGGCAGACTATACAATATATTTTCATTTTATTAATAAATAAGAGTATGTACTTCATTCCTCAGAATTCTAAAAGTCTGGATGGTTCACTGCACATGACTTCATTATAGAGGAGTTGCACTGGTAACTAATTTACTATATAGAGATTCATAGAAAACTTACGAATAATGGGGGCAGACTAAACTAAATAGAGGTTTGTTCGCTATGCAGGAGTCTACTATAGAGGAGTCCCACTGTACTATTTTTCCGTTTGTATGTAATATTGACTTTAAATATTATAATATATATATAATATTTAAATATAATATTATAATATAAATATAACATTTAAATATAATATTATAATATAAATATAATATTTAAATATGCTATTCAAATATTATATTAAATATTAAGTATTTAATTCAATACTTCCTATTATTTCATTATACAGTATTTCATTATAAGAATTTTATAGATATATATGTACAGTAACTTAAACTATAAAAAAAACTCAAACTATAAAAACCCGCTTTCTATTACCAAAATCATGAGTCAGACTTATTACAAATGCTAATAATTGCGAGACATGACTCGAATTTATTATATAATTGTAACTCCTTAAACATTTCATTTTCTATGAGTTAGAATAAAAGAAAATGGTTTTGAGAGCTCGACATAGCTTATATTGCTCCTATTTTTTTGGTAAAATTACCTCATGAAAGATTCGCTAAGAGAGTTCAAAGCAGTGAATGAATTAAAGGCTTTAAAATTCAACCATATCGCTTAACTCTCACTCAGAATAGATTATTAATAAGTTTGATACTTTGATCTATATAATTATGTAGAGTAAACAAACAGTGACTTTATTACAATGTGAAATATTTTTGGATGTTGTATAAGTTCCAAATTATCAGACGGTCTCACATCTTCGGTCATATAAGAAAAACTATATTATAATTGTTATTTAAATTTTATTTTAATTGGTATCCATGATACCTGCAGGTATCCTTGATAACAATTAAAATATAATTTAAATAACAATTATAATATCGTTTTTTCTTAGATGACTGGAGATTTGAAACTGACTGATAATTCGTAATTTACCCTATTCAAGTTTTATTAAAATTTGTATATTTCATTAGCTGATTCTGTTTTCTTTCATTCTAACTCATTAAATCTAAACGTTTCAGAATATACACTTTTATAATAACTTCGAGTCATGGCTTGCAATCATTACAACTTTTATAAAAAAACGGGGTTCAATGAAATCATGGCCTACTTGTAAAAAAAAATCGTTTTCAACAGTATTCAATATTTGTAACTAGTGTACTTCCCCGTTAAGAATAACGTGTTCTCAACAGTATAAATATTTGTGTCATTTTTAACATCAGATTCAGCTAAAGTTATTAACTAAATAATGATAATAATATTATAGCATAGAATATATAATTTTAATGACAGAGGCTGCAAAGAGTTCAACTTTCTCAAATTTAAATTTTCATATTTTAATATAATATATATGTAATTACTTGCAATATCAATTGAAAATTAGTGTATATTAATATTTAGCTCAAATACTACAGGAAAAAATGGTAATAAAATTTTCAGCAATGGTATACATGCACACGAGATAATTTATATTAATTCATAGGGTTGATTCCCATTGACTATGAGTGCGTAGGTATATTAATATTATTAATGCATACCATATAACAATATAGCACATAGCAATATAAGCATATAGCAATATAAGCACATAGCAATATAAGCACATAGCAATCATATACACCTGACACGTAGTGACGCAGGATGTGACCACAGTGTCAATTGAATTAGCAGTCAGTGTTGGTATAGTCAGTGACTGAGAGGTACATGCACTTATTCTGTGATTTTTTGAATCAACAAACAAATTCAACACGTTCACTACGCATTGGTACACATTTGTACCACTATGTATATTAAAGAGAGACAAGGTGGTACAATATATGCAACTGTCAATACTTTAAATCCGAATTAAACTGAGACAATGTGTAGTAGTGTACCACATTCATATACCGCTGTTTTTTTTTATCTTGCAGACGATATCAACAGGTACACACACACAGAGATTCTCAGCTCCTTTCGCTATCATGGCACATATGAAACAGAAGCAAAAATAGAAAAATAAATGATTAAATGCCGCCTTAAATAACGTAAATTGGAAATTTAGGTAATGTCAGTTTGCCTAAGTACGTAGTAGCGCTTTCAAAGAGTTAAACCGTTGCAGTTATGAAGACTGTTTTTTCGGAAGAATTCAAGGGTAAGTTCTGAGATATCGAACAGCTCTACATTTTCGATCATATAAGAAATAAGTATAAAATGATTATAATTAAATCGGTAGTAAATTATGATTATTTAATGCAAATGTAGATCCGACCGATAACTCGGAACTTACCCTGGTAAGTAATAGTACCTAAAAAAAGGCTAATTAATTTTAAACTGTATCTTCTATATACAATAATTATTGTTATGAATTTTCATATCAGTTCTAACCCAATGATTCAATTTCAAAAAAATTATCGCAGTTTATGTTTGAAAACAAAGTAGAAAAGAAAACAGTGATAGAAAACTATTTGATGAGTAACTAAATAAAAAAGTTTAAATTGGAGTATAGGATATTGTTCATTGATTATTACGTTTGATTTCATTTATTATTTTAATATTTCACAGTAACTATTACGTTTATAAGATTTTATATTGTATAATTACAAATTAAAATTATATCCAAATTATTTTCAAATTATGCATTTCTTTATTTAGACTTTAGGAATGAGAAACGAATATAATTATTAAAATATATGTATATTCACACCATACATTTTACCAACACTTTAAATATTACAATGTTATTTTCAAAATATTAATACTCTCATCATTAAATAAATATCTTTCAAATAAACTCACCTGCCCATCATCTGTAGGAGGAAATTTGACAGCAACAGATGATGTGAAATCGAGTCCAACGGGAGGGCATGAAAGACAAAATGCATTTTTAAAATCCTCGGCATCGAATAAGGTACTCCTACGAGAAATCTTACGACTACCGCGACGTGAAAAAGAAGACGACATAACAGGTGATGTAGGCTTCGTCTCAGAAAATCTTTTGGGGTCAGTAATTGTGTGGATTTGATTAGAAGTAGAGTTTTGTGTAAGGTCATGTTTATTTTGAATCATTTCCTCTTCAAGATCAAGTTTATTCTCCTTGTCTGAGGTATGAAGTGGAGGTGAAGAAGCGACAGAAGGCGTTTTGATACTTGTCTGCGTCTGCACTTCCATGCGTTGCTTTTTAATCGAAACTGGAGTGGGAGAACGAACGGAAAAAATTCGTTGGGGTACATAACCTGCCATATAAACTCTTTCACCTGGAATCATTGCTCTTGGTGACACCATTCGATGTCCAGAATAGCCGGGGTAGATTGGTCTTACCCCTCGATAGCCAGGATGCACCATTGGCCGCGCCATTGCCCTGGGTTGAAAGTTTGCAGTTTGGGTTCCCATGGATGGTCTTTTCTTTGATATTGAGGAAGTGTCTGAAATATCATTGGCTTCTTCTTCCGGACGCTCCTGAGTTATTAAATTAGGTGATGATTCACGAGGGAAGTCAGAACCTGTGAGCTGTTCAACAGCTTCAGCTATTGTCGTCGGTTTTTTCTGTGAAGAATCAGTAGGCACAGGTTCTGGGAGGTCTACAGACATCTTCTGGCGAGGTAGAGCAGCTGATCGTTCATCCTGACAATTTGATTTTGAAGAGGTTGGCACTTCTGAACAATCTTTAAGAATTTCGTGCTTTGGTGAACGTTTCATTCGATACACAACATTCTCTGTAGAATCCTCTTCAGATGGCAATGACAATATTTTACCAGTCTGTTTAGCAAATTCTTTAAATTCACTAGTGTTATCTTCATTTCTAATACTAGTTTCATGTTCCTTTATTCGGTTGCCTTTTCCTCTTTTGATTCCAGTTTTGGTTTTTGAAGGAGCTTCTTTCACAGAGGATTTTGAAGAAGAAGAGCTACTCATGATGACACTTTCTCAGGGATAACTTCTATGCCAATGAATGTCTCCAGTGGATCTCAAGGTGTTTTATATCTGCATAAGACTTAATGCAGATAGTTTGAACTTCTAACACCTTAAAATGACCTTTTCCTCTGCCGCACTCTCTATTGTCTTTATGTAATTTGTTTTAATGTGCTATGTAAAGAATCATTATGAAGGTGTACTTTAGGAGACCTTATATCATCATTAAATTATATTGAAATGTATAACTATGATAAAATTTACTATTCAAATATGAAGTGTATTTGTTACAACAACTAGTTTGCTAGAATATTATTCAAATATTGATATTACAATTACACAAACATTGGATGATAAATATGTTACTTTTGGGTTGAAACACTTCACCCAATAATTGAACCCTAAGCCTACTAACCAAGTCAACTCACCCTCTATTCTCATTATCCTTGCCATTTTCGCTTCAATGTGACCGAAAGAAGCAAACGAACATACCGGATGACTGACTTTATCTTCCTAACTTGACAATGAACGACTTAGCTTGGAGAATGGGTCATCTTAATGTCAAAATGCGGTCAGTCTGTTTGCGTTCGAAGGCCACACATTTCGAACACACCCACTTTGCACTCAGTCACTCTTGACACTGGCCACTCTTGCCCTCTTTTCGATCATTTAACAAAACTAATCGAATTAGCGAACTAAGTTTATGTCTAGATCACATTCAATAGGAATAAAAGTATATTACAAAAGAGAAAATATTGATGAGTCACTTTAAGTTTTCGAATATTCATAGATACCTTTTACTGGAGTTAACTTTTAAAGTTAAATGAAGAAAATTGTTTCCTAAAGAGTGAATTGAACTTTATCAGTTGGCACTATTTTATTGATATTCATTTTTCTTTATATAAATATATCTCGTAGATAATGTAATACCAACAGAAAGTACGCTTTTAAATAATGTATATAACTGTTCGCTTGTGCGGAAAATCGATACGCTGCGCAGGGCTACCAACCTTCCGACCAACATTGAAACTAGCGTGGGAATTTCAAGCGACCCCACCTATGGAACGTTTTAGCGACTTGTTACAGCTACTTGTTTTAGCTACATGATTTAGCTACTTTTTTAGCTATTGTTTTAGCTACTTGTTATACCTACTTGTTTTAGCTACATGTTTTAGCTACTTTTTTAGCTATTGTTTTATCTACTTGTTATACCTACTTGTTTTAGTTACATGTTTTAGCTACTTTTTTAGCTATTGTTTTATCTACTTGTTATGCCTACTTGTTTTAGTTACATGTTTTAGCTACTTTTTTAGCTATTGTTTTATCTACTTGTTATACCTACTTGTTTTAGTTACATGTTTTACTTACTTGTTATCTCTTTGGGGCATGATGGGACACCAAGTAACCTACTTATTTTGTTACATTAATTTGTTGAATAGTGGGATACTATGTCACCCACTATAAAAATACCATTCATGAACACAAGTTGCGTGGTGGGACTACTCATGTCCACCTTTTTTTTTTGAAGGATTAAAATAAAATGGTTATGATTTTCTTTCATATTTCACACTTATGAGTTTAATTAAAAATACAGATACATAATTAAATAATTCATATTTTTCACTGTTAAATCTTGTATCTCAAGGAGTTACGTGTGTCCTAGCCTTCCCTTCTATTGTCTGTGAAATGTTTCTACAGATTAAGACTATTCCGTTAATGTTCGCTGAGAATTGACTTCATTCTGCAAACTGGCACCTGAACTGTTATAGGTTTTACAGCACCTGGTGAAGTTTTAATTATATAATGCGAAGAGGTAATTCTTCATTATTAGCCGATTGAAAATAAAACATCGAGTCTAGTATTGTAAAAAGCTTTTTCACCTCCAATAGTGATTTAATATATTTGTAATAAAGGAAATAAACTAATTCAATTGCGATATATGAACCTATATAAAAAGGAATAAATAAAACTCTATAGAAATAAATAAATAAACTCTATAAAAATGAATAAATAAAACTCTAAAAAAGTAAATAAATAAAACTATAAAAAAATTAATAAATAAAACTCTATAAAAATAATTAAATAAAATTCCATTAAAATTATTAAAGTCGTATAACTGTAATTAATATGAATTATGCTCACTAATCAAAATGCACTAACCAAACAACACACCAATAGGCACACTATATGAGTTGCATTACACACAGTATAGGAAGGAAACATAGAGCTGTAGTAACGTCAACCTTATATGCTATCTTTGCAGCATTATGAATTTCTTCTAAGTAATGTAAATAAAGAACAGACAAAATCTCATTAGTTATTGACAGTGAATGAAATCAGTATTTCAACTATTTAGATGTTGCAACTGCTAAGCCTTTTATTTGCATGCAAGTACGTTGTTCTGATGACGTCACTCACCACCCAATTGTCACTACAATGCAAGAGTACCAGTCAGTTGTGAATATATTGGTACATAGCAGCTAGTAGTGGTGGTATTATAGTGGTAGTGGCTTAGTAGTAGCAGTTAGGTACATATCGTGTGGATGCCGCTTAGCATATACTTCTCTGCTTGGGATATATATTTATATTTATTTTGTATTTTTTATTATTGGGATACTTTTTCTTATATCATTCGGGATATTTCTTTTATTTTTACTTCCATTACTAATAATTGTTTATAATTTGCCAGAGAAAAAATTCAATAAATCTGGCGTGAAGTATTCAGTTTTTAGATTCAATTTATTATTTTAATTGGTATCCATGATATATTCTATACTTTTTATGATTTATTAATTTATTTGGTATAAATGATACCTTTGCCCTACCTATAATTTGGTGACAATAATATATAGGATTATAGGACTTGCGGCATAAGGATGCTTCACATATCACCGATATCCGTCCGGGACGTCACCGGTCAGTTATTTTTTATCACGGAGGAGAGCCGGTACTGTGTGAATGATTGTGTCCGTTGAAATTAATGTAACGATATATTTTTTCACTGACACTGAATCACTGAGAGGAGAGTGATGGATACGGACCGGTGACGTGCCGGACGGATCCCTGTCATGTGTGAAGCAGACTTAAGCATATATTAACCGCTTATTAGCCAAATTATATTTTTATATATAATTGATTATGATAAATATAATAGTTTTATATTCAACGGAAAGTTATGGGTGGGCCACCGATGATTGATAGAAGATAATACAGAAATACCCCGCTCTTATTATAACTAACACTAATGACAATGTAATAATTGTGGGACATGCCTCGCTTATATTTCTGCTGGTTTTGAAACTATAATTTAAGAGTAGCATTGATAATTTGGCTTGTCGTTTTCACTCAAGGCTGTTTTCGCAGTAACTAATGCAAATGGGATAGAATAAAAGTAATGTAATAAACAGCTTAGCTGAAAACTAACCGAATTACCATAGTTGTTCCTAAATTATTTTCTATACCAGGAAAAATTAAAGCAAGAAATGCCTCACACTTATTTGCTTGTCATAAGTCTGAGACGTAATAAGAGCGGGATATACCTGTGCATATCATTTTAACATTAAATGTTGAATATTATTTCTTGAAGCAAAAATTGAACTACATAATCGAAGAAAAAGTTCCCACTATTAGTCCCTCAAACTCCCACACTGAACCACCGGTGGGAAATTTTAAACGGATTACCCATAGAAAAAGTCATGGAAAAAAGAAAAGCTTTTCAATTCATGACTTTCACCTATAAATCATTTATACTTTCCAAAGTAGTAACTGCATTAACTTTTAAAGAAAACTTTAAATTCTATACCCCAAAATAGGCCAATCTTCAGCGTACAGTTGCAAAAAATTTCACTGGGAAACATTTTCATGAAAATCAGTTCCAGGAACATTTCAGTACTTTCTATTTGTGAAGGACTTTTTATAATAAAAAATGGAGTTGCATATGAATAATTCAGAGAGTTGTTCAATTCATGAGAGAATGCATGATATGAATAGATAATGGGATATGTATTGTATTTATTCATGTACATAGTTTTCATTCATATACATTGTTTTATTAAATATATTGCTATGGATGACTGTGTAGTTCAGTTATTTAATTATGAAGATTACTATTCCAGTTAGGTTCAATTATTTTGGCAGTGAATTACATTTCCATTGTTCTACCTTTGAAGTTTTAACGAACTGTAACCCTGCATTGTTTCTTTTTAGTTATTTATAATACGTATGAAAACATATTAAAATCACTGTATATCATTCATATACTATGTATGAATTTTAAGCATTCGCATAGTATTAAATTGGATTAAAATACCTACTAGAAAATATGAAATTTCATATATTGAGCCTCATTTTAATAAGAGATTCAGAGGAAAATTCATTAAGTTTTATTCTATTGTAAGATTTTAATGGATATACTGCCAGTTAATGGATATATTGCCAGTTAATGGTTATATTGCCAGTTAATGGATATATTGCCAGTTAATGGATATATTGCCAGTTAATGGATATATTGCCAGTTAATGGATATATTGCCAGTTAATGGATATATTGCCAGTTAATGGATATATTACTGTAAAAATATAACTGATATATCGGTACAAAAAGTAACTAATATCACACTTTTATCCACTAATATTCCATTTCTTCTGTAACCACAATTGTGTTTATAACCAAATTAAAAGAAAAATAGAATTTATCAAATTAATTAAATGCATCATTTACTCATACGTGATCATATTAAACCAGTTGGCAACCGAAATATACGTAAGAAGGTACCTGACCTCATCTTCTATGGCCCCATCATAAATCTCATGGTAGCCAGTATAGTTTTCTAAAATGTTTCCTATTTATAAGTCGGTCCAGGGTGCCTACTTTCAGTCCTCTCTCTTCTTTCTCTGTGTACACACCTAACACTACAGCTCAACTGAGCAAGTCTCAGGCACTCAGTTGGTGATGGTTACCATATGAGCTTTCGAGTTTACTCTCTGAGCTTATTGGGTTTGCCATGTGAGCTTATTGAGTTTGCCATGTGAGCTTATTGAGTTTGCCATGTGAGCTTTGTTTCTAAAGCAAGACACTTAAGTACATCAAACTATTATAGTTAAGATGCATATAAGTGTTTCAAGAGCTTTAGTCTCTCAATCCATCCTTCGTTAAAAATGATGAGAATAATTTCTGTAGATTTGTAGCCGAGACACTTAAATGCATCGAAAAGAAAATTTGTTAAAGATCTTAAAACACTTAAGTATATCAAAATATAGTTTGCTGCACTTAAGTGTCTTCTTTTGAAGTCAAAAACTTAATGGGTAAACTCAAAAGCCTATAGGGTAAACTCAAACACTTGAGTGTTGCAGAAAGATAAGTTTATTTTTCTCAGTGCATGTCAGTCAGATTGAGGTGATCTACCATTGTCTCTGAGTACTTTATAGTTCGGTAAATAAGTTTCCCATATCTAATAGTCTATTGTTTAGAAGGTGAAAGTCTATTTTTAGGAATTAGAGAGCTAGGTAACTAGAACACTTGTGACCTGATAAGAAAACGTTATTATGCAGTTAAATATATACATGATATTATTATATAATAATATCATATATATGATATTATTATATAAATATATATGATATTATTATGTATATAGAGCAATGATTTTTTTTTAGAAATTTAATCCAATTTCAGAACATCCACATTTTGTTCTTTGAAAATTATTTCTTCCATTTTTTTAAAGTAAATCTTAACAGCTTACTTTTTGATTTAAGTGTTATGAATTAAAGTCTTTAATATCTCTCATGGAAATTTTAAAGGCAAAATCAATTAATGTTTTCTATTTAGTCAATCATTCTCCACATACCTACATGTACTTAAATAGAAAAAATACTAATGAACCGTACGCAACTGGTTAAACTCACCCCAAAAACCTAAAAAGATATAACAACACAACTGAAAAGAATGAGAATGAACATATATATGTATATAAATAGCGTCTGAAGTAGTTATTTATTTAGAATCTGAGGGCACCTTCAGAAACAAAATACTAGTTTTAACTAGTTTCAAATGAACTACAATCATTGTTGGGAATGATTTGTAGGTAGGTTTTTTATACGAGTCTGTAAAAGAGAAATTGAAAAATGGAAAATAAACATCATTGCCAAACATCTTCTAACTAAGGCTTCATTTCTAAATTTCTAATTCTAAAACAGTTACAACAGTTCGCCTGGTATTAAGCCCATGTGTAGGAAGAGTTTTTATAGTTGATAAAAAGTGTAATTTTAGAGCCGGGCAATGACGAGCATAAAATATAATACATGTTCGCAAAACCTGTTCTAGCAAAAAAATTGACCCATATTTTTTACATAGTGAGTAAGCAATACGCAGTTTAATATTGTCTAGAAGATATAATAATGCTCTATGTGGATGTAAATTGGAATACTTTAATTATCCATCTGCAATCTTCAAATTGATGTAATTACTCCACTTGCTTTCATTCATTTATAAAAGAAATTAGTAGAACAAATTAGGTATTGACTCAATGATAATACATCAAAACGTAGAATGAAACATCTATGTTGAATTTGAAAAAAAAATGTATACTCTGTTGATTCTTTGCTTTGATTACGAGATAAATGAATACCAAAATTTGATCAAATTTTTTGACGCAAAAATAAGGAGCCAATCAGGCACTACCCGTTAGCGTTGGGGCGAATATGAATAATCAATCAGGCACTACCCGGCAGTTTTGGTGCGAATATGAGCCAATCAGGCACTACCCGGCACTCTTTGCGCGAACA
Organism: Caprella mutica; assembly: GCA_947561585.1. Classification (NCBI taxonomy): domain Eukaryota; kingdom Metazoa; phylum Arthropoda; class Malacostraca; order Amphipoda; family Caprellidae; genus Caprella; species Caprella mutica. Next base: position 306,843 of record CANNZV010000683.1, on the reverse strand, counting down.
TAAGGACTCGGCAAATAACATAAGGGACATAAGGACCCGGCACTCTTTGCGTGAATATAAGACCCAATCACGCACTACCCGGCACTCTTGGCGCGAAAATAAATACCCAATCAAACACTGCCCGGAACTCTTTGCCCGACTATAAGGAGCTAATCAGCCACTACCCGGTAGTCTTGGCACGAATATGAATAACCTGACAATCTTGGTGCGAATATGAGGAACCAATCAGGCACTACCTGGCACTCTTGGCGCGAATATGAATAACCAATCAGGCACTACCCGGCACTCCTGGTGCAAATATGAATAACCAATCAGGCACTACCCAGCACTCTTGGCGCGAATATGAATAGCCAATCAGGCACTACCCAGCACTCTTGGTGCGAATATGAATAGCCAATCAGGCACTACCCAGCACTCTTGGTGCGAATAGGAATAGCCAATCAGGCACTACCCAGCACTCTTGACGCGAATATAAATACCCAATCAGGCACTACCCAGCACTCTTGGTGCGAATATGAATAACCAATCAGGCACTACCCAGCACTCTTGGTGCGAATATGAATAACCAATCAGGCACTACCCAGCACTCTTGGTGCGAATATGAATAACCAATCAGGCACTACCCGGCGCTCTTAGCGCGAAACTTTCTAATTCAATCAGAGAAAGGAATAATATTTCTTATGATATAAATCAACTGATTTTTTAGTTTACGATTTGGTGGTACTTTAATTTAGTAGAATCTCTATTCATGACTGCATTTAACTTAAGCTTAAGTTGCATCCCATATATTCGACATGATAACTTAGACATATGCACGCTCTAATTATAACTTACTCTGTCACTACATAAAGATAAAAGTAAAAGTTTATCGGTCCTTATATGCAAAGTATAGAGTTCATGCGAAAGTTTCCAATACAGACTGGGTACTTTAAAAACCGGTTGGGTTTCTATTTTATATGGTCATAACATGATTGACTATCTTACTGCATTGCTTGCTGCAGTATAGGTACTGTTATCTCTAGAATGAGATAATAGAAACTTAAACTAATATCTAAATTGCAAATGTATTTTTATTTTCAGGGCTGCTATCACAATGTAAAATAGTTGAGTTCAATTTTAAATCTGTTACATTTATCAAAATGCTTCACTCCACATCAAAATTGCTTTTGCTGCTGCTAGGTGAGCTGGCAAGATCACTATTTATTAATATAGTTTAAAGATTCAATCTGAATAGACCATTGTAATTTCTTTTTCACAGGTTTCATCTTCATTGATGGCTGTGTAGGCTTACCTTCAAAAATTCTATCCGAGTTTGAGAAATCGTGTTCAGTGGTTCTGGAAAATGGCATAGAGGTGGATAGGTATGTCAGCAAGAGGACTGGCTTGAGGCTGGTGGTGGGAAAGGTTGACGGCCCTATGGTCTCCGGATATCTTACTTTTGGTGAGCTTCGTAGTACTTTTTTCAAGTTTAACAAAACTTTATTTTTTAACCTTGCCAGAAATTTTTTAATCTTAGTGGAAGTTATAGAAGGGCTTGGTGATTAAATGCTTTATGTTTTTATCAATTAATTAAGGTTTATTAATTAATTAATGGTCCTACATTTTCGTGATATATGTTTTTCAAATATTTTAATTTTTTCATTTTTTTCAAATATGATAAAAAATAATTCAAACAGTTCGATAATTAAGACCTGACACCTAGCTTCAGAATAGGAAAAATCTTAAATATACATCTGATATTTCTTACAGATAATAAATCAATTGCGCACAATGTAAAACATTGCACTCTTTCCAGCTACCGAGGCCATGTCCGACGATGGTCTTCCGCACACTTTGGAGCATCTCGTCTTCTTAGGTTCAGAGCGATACCCTTACAAGGGAGTGCTGGATCTTCTTGCTAACAAATGCTTGGCCTCTGGAACAAATGCCTGGACTAGTAAGCGAAAGATTTTTTTATATATTTCAAATAATTCTTTTTATTCAATAGTTCTCATATTTATTATAGACTAAGATTCGCTCGGGATAAACCAATTTCAACGAAAGTATGATTATACTTATGAATTTTGGTGCTAAAAGTTTTTCTTATTTCAGCCGTTGACTCTACCACCTACACATTGGAGACAGCTGGCAGTGAGGGATTTCTAAACCTACTACCGGTGTACTTAGACCATCTGCTGTATCCGACACTGACGGTTAGTAGAATTGAGATCGTAAAGTTTAGGTTTCGAGTTTTCGAACAGCTCTATATTTTCGATTATATAACAAAAAATTGTATAGTTATTATTATTCAACTCGTTATTTTAATAGGTATCCATGATACCTGCAGGTATCATGGATACCTATTAAAATAACGAGTTGAATAATAATAAATGTTTAATGTCTTTCTAACGTGATCAAATATGTGGATCTCTCCATTGACTTGGAACTTAAAAATAACAATTATTATTTTTCATATATTTCAATTCAGTAACAACTTTAAGGTCACCATATTCTAAGACAGGGTTAATAATAATTGTGTTTCAATGTACTCTCGAACTCTTTGGTGCTAGTTATCACGAAGCAAAGAACAGGATGTGCTTCTACTGATAAATTAGCTACTGCGCTTTTCATTGCAGTGCTGTAGGAACAATGAATGGCGATATGGTGACCTTCGGCAGCTACCATTTTAGGTTAGGCAGATAATGTAAAATGAATGGGATTCTGCATTTGATTTATATTTTATTACGTACATTAATTGATTGTATCTTCAAGTAGGGTTTGTTTCGGTCATTTAGATTTGTTCACTAGATGTGCATATTTAAATTTATACACAGAAGTAGTTAAAAATCTACAAAAAAAGAGTTAAAAATCTACACAAAAAATTTAAAAATCTACAAAAAAGAGTTAAAAATCTACAAAAAAGAGTTAAAAATCTACAAAAAAAAGAGTTAAAAATCTACAAAAAAGAGTTGAAAATCTAAAAAAAAAGAGTTAAAAATCTACAAAAAAAAGAGTTAAAAATCTACAAAAAAGAGTTAAAAATCTACACAAAAAATTTAAAAATCTACACAAAAGAGTTATAAATCTACACAAAAAATTTAAAAATCTACACAAAAGAGTTAAAAATCTACACAAAAAAAAATAAAAATCTACACAAAAAATTTAAAAATCTACACAAAAAATTTAAAAATCTACACAAAAATAGTTAAAAACAACATAAAGAATGAAATTAAACAATATTTTAAAACACTAGAGTGTTTTAAATTAAACGCTGACTCGTGCTTCCTATTACTTACAATTTAATTAAAAGAGACTCGCCAATCGTTCTCAGGACTCAGCCTTCACCACCGAAGTTTTCTTCTTATTTATCATAAGTTTTCTTCTTATTTATTACAACTTAAAGAGACTCGCCAATCGTTCTCAGGACTCGGCCTTCACCACCGAAGTGTACCACATCACAGGAGAAGGTCAAGATGCAGGCGTGGTTTACTCTGAGATGCAGAGTCGCTCTTCTTCGGCCGCTGATAAGACTTTCCACACTCTAGTCAAAGAGTTGTACCCCAAACCAAGTGGCTATCGGTACGACACAGGCGGCAGCTTGATAAACCTCAGGAACGAAACCACAAATGAGAAGGTGAGAGAGTTGAAAGAATATGAGAAAAGATGAAATAAAAGATTTGAAAAAAAAATCATTTAAATTTGTCTAAAATTAAAAAGAAATCAAATTCATTTTTTAATTATTCCATTGACTTCCAATTTATTTTCTAAAAACTTTTTTAATGCGATATGAATTGTGTTACGAAATTATATTTTTATACATACAACCTGTGATTACTTTCAGATTCGTGCCTATCACAAGTCTTTCTACAGGCCTGAGAATTTACAGTTGCTGGTTATGGGACGGATTGACGTTGAGACTCTACTTTCCGTTGTCCAGAAATATGAGGATAAGATTGTTAAAAAGGTAGGTACTATTCAATATCTTTCTGGAAAATTTTAGTAGGTACAGTCAATGAAAAATATATCAATGATGATGTGATGATTTTTTCGCAGTTCTTAAATTTCTGATTTCCACAAAGAAGCTTTTTTAATTGTAATGTAAATACATTTAGTATTTTAGTGACTTTATTAATTGTAATACATTACATTTAGTATTTTAGTAACTTTATTAATTGTAATACATTACATTTAGTCTGGATATATGAAAAAATGGTATCACTCGAAAATAATATAAAATTTAAAAATTGTGATTTGTGATAATTACATCACCATAGTGACTTTTTCTCTGATAGTACATCATCACAGTGACTTTTTCTCTGATATCCCTATTACTCTATACTCTATAGTATCTCATCATTTATCACTCACTAATCAGAATATTCTTCCACAGGGTACACGGGCCCCATACACAAGACCCTGGTTGTCCCCCGTACCACCAATCACCAGCACCATCCATAGAGATGTTGTCTACCCAAGCAACCTAGAAGACAACGGCAAGGTGATAGTAGCTTTCAGAGGCCCTAACATGGTACAGGACTACAACAGGTAAATATTAAAAAGAAGGAATCAATAAATGGTAAAAGACTTGGTGCAGATTATCTCGATATTTGAAATTTATTATCGAGAAATGAATTTAATCAAAGATATAGGGTAAGTTATGAATTATCGGTCAGTTCAACGTCTGCGGTCATAAAAGAAAAAATTATATAATAATTATTATTTTATTGGTATCAATGATACCTGCAGGTGTTATGGATAGTGGATACCAATGAAAATTAAATAATAATTATGATATTGTTTTTTCTTATATGTCCGAACATGTAGAACTGACCGATAATTCGTAACTCACCCTAATTGGTAGTGTTTATATTCATCTCTGTTTTGATGATGTGTTATACTTCTTTAACAATATCGATTGTATTCTAATTACAGGCAGTGAATTTGTTACAGTCCATCTAATACCCAATTCTTTTCAGCATCCTGACTCTAGGCGTACTGCTCGACTACCTCACCTACACGTCTGTGTCTCCTTTGCCTACTGTCTTTGTGGACAGGGATGAACCTCTGGCCAGCTCGGTAAGAGACAGGGCATGTCAAAATGTCTAAACATATTTAAAAAGTCATTTACTACATCAATCAACTGCATTCTATGAATTATATATAAGAATGTAATTGAAAGGATTTCACAAGGATTTTTTTTCTTTAGTTTCATCTCCTTGGTGTTTGAGAAAAACATGTTTTCTTGTTCCGAATACCTAGCCAAATTTAATATTTACTTGACCATTATTCGATCTTACTTGTAATTAAAAGCTTGAATAATTTATAAAGTAATAATAAATCACAAAAATAAAGATCATTTAAATTAAACATCAGAAAGTTAAATGGATTTAAAAAAATTGTAATATTTGTGCCTCTTATATATTAATAATGGGAGCCAACTAATTACATATGTCGATGCTCACTCAAAATCTTAATATTCAGAGCAAGTTTTGTGTTATCGGATGGTTCAACAATCAACATTTTCGATGATGTAGAAAAAACGATAAAATGATTATATATATCATATATAGCATTTAACTCGTGATTTGTATTACATACGTTTCTAACATAATTGAAAACGTGGAACCGTCTGATAATTTGGAATTTACCCGAATGGATTAATTATTTATCCTATTCTATTTTTTAAAATGAATCGTTAGGAAACTATTAATATTAGCATGAATATTTTATTTAAAGATACAAATTAACTTTTCTTTTATTTATTTATTGCAGGTATCCTCCACCTGCCTGCAATATAAAGAAACCTCTTGCTACCTGCAGTTTTCAGGAGTTCCATTGCAGTCTATCAAAGAGGTAATGATTTAAGTGATATTGTCTTATATGTTCATCAATGAATAACATCATTCAGATGATAATTAGAGGAAATATTTAAAATGTGTGTTTCAACTTTCTAGATAGAACCTCTACTCATGTCCACCCTCCAAGACATTTACGATGAAAAAACCCCTATCGAAATTAGCACAGTAAATGATGTCTTGAGCAAGAAGATTTTGAGAATAGAAAACAGGTTGGAGAACAGTCCGAGGAGTACAATCGCTTACCCTGTTATAGATTTCGGAATATATGACACTACCTGCGAACATGTGAGCGATTAACTATCAAATTCATGATAAAGTATACTAAAATATTTCTAACTGTATTACAAACAATCTAATTTCCCAAAATCAGTTAGATACGCGGCTTAACTCCATCAGGTGGTATAGAGAGTTGCTAGAAAAACCTAAGAACTTCTGGCGAGATCTCATCAAGCAATATGTTCTGGATGCTCCTCAAGTGATCCTTAGCGCCAGACCATCCAAAGAAGAGGCTGAGAAAGTTGCTGCTGAAAAGAAGGAAAGAGTTGAACGACGTAAAGAAGCTTTAGGGGTTGAAGGACTCAAGAAAATGTCCGAAGAACTGGAGGCAGCTAAGAAAAAGAATGAGGTCTTTATCATCAGATATATCGAATGATATAGATATTTTTTATTGAAAGAAGTAACTAACTAATAATTCGTCTTCAGATTATGCCTCCGCCATCAATGTTGAACGATATGCCAATTCCTTCTACAAAGAATGTCAGTTATCATCCTTTGAATCCATTTGGAAATATTCTAAAAATTGACAACGTGATCACAAATTTCAACCAAAGTCCTAAGGGATTCAACATCAAGAGATTCCCCTTCAAGTTCCACGTGGATGACGTCAAGTCCAATTTTGTCATTGTATGTGAAGTTGATGAATTAAATCAGTATTTTTAATTTGTTGATTATGATTGTGGCTAATGAGAAATTATTTGTTTGCAGTTGTCTTCAATCTTTGACACGTCGTTGTTGAACGTATCGCAGAGGCTTTACCTTCCCTTACTCATGAATTTGATGTTCGAAACCAATGTCATCAGAAATGGTAATCCGATACAAACCTTTTCAACTTCTTCTGGACATTAACTGATTGAAACTGAAAATGAGTGTTAAGGGCCGTACACACGAAGGGTTTTTAAGTCTTTCCACCAGACTTTTTGCTAAGCTCCTCCTACTTTTTCCACGAAAATATGAGAAAAAACGATATAATTATTTTCAATTTTAGTTGGTATCCATGATACCTGCAGGTATCATGGATACCAACTAATATAAATAACAATTATATCGTTTTTTTTTATATTTTCGTGGAAAAAGTAGGAGGAGCTTAGCAATAATTCTGGTGGAAAGACTTAAAAAACCCTACGTGTTTACGGCCCTTGAGCAGATTATTTATAGTATGATATGACTCTTATTTGTCACTTCTTATCGTTCTAAGGTACAACAGAAATTCCTTACACTGAAGTGATAAAAAGTCTTTCACGAGACTTCTTGGTTACCAAATCGCAAATGACTTTAAGTTTAGGCGGCTCGAGCACATTTTCCTGTGGATCGTTTTGCAATTATGCTACCTTCACTACGAAGGTGAGAACAGAGTAATACTTGTCTTTGAGTTATATTCACTCATTTTGGTAAAAATGAGGGCAAGTCCATAAATGGCTAAAATGAATTATGATTGCTTAAAGGTTGCTAGAACGGCCTACTCTGCTGGCGAAGAAAACTGTATGTGTAGAGTGAATTTGTTCGTCAGAATGACAAAAAATCCGTGATTTACTGAACACATTTGTAAATTTTAAAAGTTATTTTCTCGATACCAGCTTTTTGGACTTAACCCGTTTTTTGCCAGTATGAATGAGTTAAACAATTGAATTTTATTTTATTCATTGTTTTTTATGCTATAGATGGAAGCCAGTAAATACGATCTGGGTATATCGTGGCTGTATGATGTCATCTATCACTCCAAGTTCACAGTCCCAAGAGTTAAGGTTAAGATCTTCAAAATGATGAATTTGATCAGCAGCAGCAAGAGGAGCGGTTCATCGGTCTTGAATCTTATGAACGAGAGGCTTCTGTTCCTAAAAGGTAATGTCCATAATAGTTTAGCTAACCAGTACGTTTTACTTTCGAAATAAATCATATTTTGGAGCTACAGTATGTTCTTGCGGTGATTGAGTAGTTGTACCTAAATTAAGTTTATTCTGATCTTTTCTATATTGTATTCTGTTTTTAATTGACCAATACTACTCGAATCGAGTACCTGAACGGGCATCAGATATAGTTTTTTTACATTATTCTACCTCAGAAGCATCTAAATGCATCCCCTTTTTCAACAGAAAGCAACCAAAATCAAGTGAACTTTATTCGGCAAGAAAAGTTCTTGAAAGGTTTGTCATCAAAACTGGAAGACAAAGAAAAGGCTTCAGATGTGATAAAGGAGTTACATTCGGTCTTAGACACCCTCACCGGCATTCAGAATGTTAGTTTCCACATGGCCACAGATATTCAAAAGCTGAATGCTATGACTGATATCAACCGGCCATGGGATAGATTCATACCCTCTGAAGACAAGACTAAAAACTTAGAGTGAGTCATTTTAAATTAGGTATTATGTTCAGAGAATGTACGTATACAAGATTATTTAACTTCAATCTAGTTATGAATTATTAGGGTTAGAACAATATGCTTTTAAATTCATATATCCTGATAATATTATAGACGGAGAGAATTTAACTGTATTGAATCGTTCTACACCAGCGTTATATATAGTATTCGATACAATTTCGTTTTGCGTCTATGATATTCTTGGGTTCTATGATTAACGCATATTGTCACAAATTTATATACAACCTATATCTTCTTCTTTTCCCCAGGCTTAATATAGTTAATGATAATGAATTCAGAATCAACTCTTACCCATCTGCTTGCGATTTGTCAGTCGAAAAGTTAAGGGTAAACGAACATAATTCCACATCTGAAGCCGATAAGAATATTATCTTCCTGGACGTGGCACCTGATAGTAATTCTTCAATTGATTGCCGTAAAACTGCCTATGTCAAAGGTCTTTCTTCTGAAGAATCTTCGTATCTGAAAATAAGTACGGCCGGAATTAATGATTACCAGCACCCTGATGTTCCTGCCCTTATTGTCGGCATTAAATATTTCGACCAATACGAGGTAAAAAGTTAATATTATAATATTTATTTAAAGAAATATATAGAAATAAGAAGTATTTTGGATACCGAAATTAATAAAGTCACCTAAATAGTTAATACAAATAAAATTTAAAATAAAGAAAAGGAAAAATAATAAGTTATTGACCCAAAATAGTTAAATTCATTAAGCGTAGGAGACTGTTTATGAATATATATAGATTCTAATGTACGAATA
>CANNZV010000683.1:239475-297415 GCA_947561585.1 Caprella mutica | reverse complement strand
AATTACATGTATGTTAAGAAATATTGGTCAGTTCCACATCTTCGGTCATATAAGAAAATACGATATAATAATATTTTTGTTTAAATTTTAATTGGTATACAAATTAAAATAAAATTATCATAATATCGTTTTTTTCTTATATGACCGACGATGTGAAACTGACCGATAATTCATAAAGTACACTTCATATAAATCATTCAGCTAATGTTTTAATAAACTCAATGATATCTAAGTTTCTAAAAGTCACATGCTTATTAAATTCGTGTTCTTTTGATGGTTTAATGTGCTGTTTAATGTCAGGGTCCTTTGTGGAGAGAAATCCGGGGCAAGGGTTTGGCTTACAGTTATGGCCTCAGTCTCATTATCAGTGAGGGGACCTTATCTTTGTCACTGATAAAGGCGTCACAGCTGGTGAATGCGTATGAAGAAACTCTTAAACTTTTGGTAAGAAACTCTTAAACTTTTGGTAAGAAACTCTTAAACTTTTGGTAAGAAACTCTCAAACTTTTGGTAAGAAACTCTCAAACTTTTGGTAAGAAACTCTTAAACTTTTGGTAAGAAACTCTTAAACTTTTGGTAAGAAACTCTCAAACTTTTGGTAAGAAACTCTCAAACTTTTGGTAAGAAACTCTTAAACTTTTGGTAAGAAACTCTTAAACTTTTGGTAAGAAACTCTTAAACTTTTGGTAAGAAACTCTTAAACTTTTGGTAAGAAACTCTTAAACTTTTGGTAAGAATGAAGGGTTTGACTAGAGTGTGAAGAACTGATAGAAATGAGTGCATTTAATCTTAAAACTAGAACTACCTACCAGTCACTTTTAAACATTTGTATCTCATAAAAAATTATTGGTAGATACTTGAATTTCTTAATTTTGATATAAGGAGATATAATACATATAGTATTATATAGATATAGTATTCTCCTTCTATCTATGAAAATTCACTGAATTTCCAAATATTGTTTAATATTATTGATTATAAATTGGATTATTTCTAGAGATTAACTGATTCAGATTAACATTTTATGGCTTTCTTGTAATCTAAATTGCCTCCTTAAAATATGAATTTAGTTTTATTATTGATTTGATAATGCTTCCTTGAAGATATTTTTTGTTTAAAAAGACAATATTTTTCCATTAAAGACAAGAATTTTATAAATTTCAGAATGGATACATCAATGGCAGTACCGAATGGGACCCAACTCTACTTGACACAGCCAAGAGTTCTAGCCTCTACGGTGTTATAGCAAGAGAAAAAACTATAGTTTCTTCTGTCCAACAAAGTCTCAATTCCTACTACAAGAACACTCCCCACTCTTACAACAAGTAAAGTATTACCTAGTTCATATTGAAACAAATTAAATAATGAAATTAAGGTAAATAATGAATTATCGGTCAGTTTCACATCTTCGGTCATATAAGGAAAAATGATATTATAATTGTTATTTTATTTTTATGTCAATTGGTATCCATGATACCTGCAGGTATCATGGATACCAACTAAAATTAAAATAAAATAACAATTTTGATATCGTTTTTCCTTATATGACCGAAGATGTGAAACTGACCGATAATTCGTTATTTACCCTAAGTACCGACTAGTAGAAAATCAAAACTGATTTAAAAATATACATTTAGAAACGTTAATAAAAGTAGACTAAGTTTCGAGTTATCGGACTGTTCAACATTTACGATCATATATGAGAACAATATATAATAATTATTATAGAAGATCGGAAATAAGTAGATATCCGATAACTAGTAACTTAGCCCTAATATTTCCTTTTCAGAGACCTGTTACCTCTGATATCGAAGCTTACTGTTGCTGATGTTAAGAAGGTTGTGAAGAAGTATTTCAGTGCTCTCTTGTCGCCAGCTGATTCGACTACAGTTGTAGTTTGTCCTTCCGATGATGTCAAGAAAACTAAGGAGTCACTTAAAGGGTAAAAGAAATTAATGATAAGAATCTCTATCAAATGCTACTTTGCTAATCGTTACATCAAAAAATATCGGTTGAGATAACAACGGTCCGATAAAAAAATTCGGACCGTAAAAGTAGGTCAGAAAAAATTCGGACCTTAATAGTAAGTCGAAAAAAATTTGGACCTTAAAAGTAAATAGAAAAATAAATTGGACCGGAAAAGTAAAAAAAATTGAACTGTAAAAGTAAAGAGAACCAAATACTAACTAAAAAATCTACTCATAGAATGCACTTTTAATCTATAGATTATCCTGTATATAAATTATTATTTCCATTAATCATTTTTGAACTTTTTAGGTTTGAATTGTGAGTTATATTGAATGTAATGTAAATTTGTATATCATAATTAACATATTTTATTCTCTTAAATCATATAACCATTTTCAGAACCTATGCCTATGTGAAACATAATCAATAATTCTTTTTGTCTTCATCATATCATAAATAATATTTCCCTGTTTCGTTACAGTTTCGGCCATGAAGTTGAAGTCATTGAAGACTTAGAGAAAAGTTTCTTCGCTTAGAGTCAACAGCCTTCAGATCTTAAACTTTGTTATCTTTTTTCATTTACTTCAAGAAGCTATTTGGTAGATAATTCGTTGTGTTTGTAATATATTTATGTTTTTTTTTTGTCCTTATATCGTCGTGTCTTTAGTTGTTCACATCTTACACTGCGACTTCAATCTTAAAAGAAAAAGGATTGTTTGAGTTGTTTTCTCTCGTGTATCTTTGTACATGCATCTGTTAACTATAAATTATATATTTATATTCCATCGTTTTCTTCGCCAACCTACTTTGACATATAAAAAAGTATTGGGAAGTGAATTCTCTCCAACTTTCATTACAAAAATAAGGAATTAGATTCTGACTTTTTAAAAGAATAGATGGGTATTTAATCATTTAATAGCCTATATTTATTAAGCTTATAATAACTATTGCTATATAATAATATATTAAAGAAGATCCTCTCCAGCGATATAAAATAAAGAGGTTCAGATTGACTAAATTATAAATGTGGTTGAATAGTACAGCAAATATCTAACACATTTTATATCAAATACACTAATTATTCATTTATTATTGATAAATTTCTTTCATAAACTAACGCAATTGCATTCATCAGCTATAATATGTTTAGCATATCATCGTAGTTGAAGACCTCCTCCAAAACTGCAAGTAGCGTTTAAAAATGATAAATATGGTAAAACTAAAAAAAAGAAAATCCATAATCCAAATTACAACAGTTTCGATTTATCGAACAGTAATTTTACATTATCGATCAGATAAAAAAAAATTAGTTAATTAGCAATTGTTACACAGTATACAATATCAAAATACTAGTGTACTTTCCCGTTAAAAATAACGGGTCATCATCAATTGCAATTTATTACCCGCTATTAGGTTACTTTTAATGAATTCCATTAAAAAGATTATGTGCACTCGGTAGAGCGCATACCTTCGCCTCCACTTTGACCCGTTCTCTCCCAAAATTAAGGAAACTGCTAACTGGATAATAACCAATCGTCCCACCAAGTTTTCATGCAATATGGAACAATACTTTTTGAGTTATAAATGACCTTGACCTTGACCTTTGACTGGATCGCTTCCAAAATTCTACCAGATCGTTCCTGGTCATCGACCAATTGTACCATCAAATTTCAGACAATTTGGTTGATTACCTTTTGAGTTACATATGGCCTTGACCTTGATCTTTTACCTTTGACCCGATCTATCAAAATGGTTCCTGCATATTGACCAATCGTTCCACCAAGTTTCATGCAATATGGTTCCATACTTTTTGAGTGATAAATGACCGTGACCTTGACCTTTGACCGGGTCCCTCCCAAAAGACTAGAAGCAGGTCACTGGACATGGACCAATCACTTCACCAAATTTCAGGCGATTTGGTTGAACACTTTTTCAGTTAAGCGAATAACAAGATGATAAATAAATAAATAAATAAATTCCGATGAAAATATGACCTTACCGCATTCTGCGAAGGTAATAAATTTTCTTTATAGTCTAATTTATTTTATAGATAAATTACATTTAAAAATTGAATTAAAACAAGGGAATTTAAATATTTAGTCAATATATTCCCGTGCGTATCATAGTTACATTCTTCATGTTTAATACCCATAGTGTAAAAGCGGACACCAAATAAATATATAAATAAGTAAATAAATAAATAATAAACACACTACGGGTATTATTAGGATAGATTGTTTATTAATATAAAATATATAAAAAATCAATGTACTGTGTGTCCACCAAAATTGCATCCACTGCCATATATTGAATCGAAATGTTCATAGGCATAAAATGTTCATATGCATAATATGTTAATAGGCATAATATGTTCATAGGCATAAAATGTTCATATGCATAATATGTTAATAGGCATAATATGTTCATAGGCATAAAATGTTCATATGCATAATATGTTAATAGGCATAATATGTTCATATGCATAATATGTTCATATGCATAATATGTTCATATGCATAATATGTTCATATGCATAATATGTTCATTTGCATAATATGTTCATATGCATAATATGTTCATATGCATAATATGTTCATATGCATAATATGTTCATAGGCATAATATGTTCATATGCATAATATGTTCATATGCATAATATGTTCATATGCATAATATGTTCATATGCATAATATGTTCATATGCATAATATGTTCATATGCATAATATATTCATATGCATAATATGTTCATATGTATAATATGTTCATATGCATTATATTGGTACCATAGATACGTAAAACTTTGACTGTAAGTATTAATTAATTTATAGTACATAATACATTTTTCGTGGATATTTTAGTTTCTTATATATCAAAATTTGGAATAAGAGTAAATAGAAGATAAATAATATATCCAATCTCAAATGGTAATTTAAAAAGAAAAAGCAATTCTCTATATAATTAAAGCAAATTACAATATAAGAGAATAAAAGGTAGAAAATATATTGTATATATTATAATCATATGATCCCATAATTATGATAGTTATAAATTAAATACCCTAGATTATAAGCATTAATAACTGTCCCTATCTATTCATAGATATACTCTTGCCTTTTCCTTATTAGTTTAACAAATAATCTTAGTGCCTATTATTATCTATCAGATAAAAACTGTTCAATTAATCTGTAACCCTATTTTTCTATTTTAGAGAATTATATCATACAATAAAATCATTCAAAATTGATAGTAAATCCAACAGTCTCGCTTAATTTTTTTCCATTTTAAATTTAAATTTATATTTACAATCTACTTTGCGGTGGGTGATAACGTAAGTTATTACTAAGGTTGTGACAATATGCTTTTAAAATCATAGATCTAGGAAATATCACAGACGGAGAGAATTAAAGAGTATTGAATGGTTCTACACCAGTAGTATATAGTATTCGATACCATTTCATATCTTCTATGATATTCTTGAGATCTATGATTTCAGAAACATATTGTCACAACCCTATAATAAAGAAACAATTTGATTTTTAAATGTGCAATTAGCTCAAATAACTCCCACTTTACGAGTACGGTGACTCTAAATGTGGTTGTCGGTGATATTAGTAAATAAAATATTTTATTATTACATTTTATTACAATTCGTAAACTCTACTGCCTGATAGTTTAAAAAAAACGTTTGTCTCTCTATCACCAAAAACACACATAAAAATTATATAAGAAATGCTCAATTATATATTGATACTATAAAATAGATATTAAGTGATTAGCTTCATTTAAATCAATTCTCATTTTATTAACTCTTTCGCGACGACTTTTACCTAATCATATTTTGATGCATATTCTTATGAACTTCTCATTATAATCTCTGACTGGATAACATGTTTTTTTTATGTAAATGCTAGGCAGAACAATTTGAACACATCCTCATTAAATACACATTGTGAGCACATACTGCAAACCTGATTTGCCCCATCAAAACCTATTTCAAACAAAGAATATTAACTTCAATATTTGGGAACAATGTGGGACAAATATGTCCCATTAGGAACAAAAGGGTTAAGGCAGACATAATTATTCTGAATAGTCTGATTTGGAAGATACACTTTCAATTCGCACATCTCAACAGTCTCTGAGAATTCACATTATTATGAGTAACAGGTTTTTTCCTATGATATATGTATTATATTCTTATATTGTTACAAGCTGTTCTAGTTGTGCAGTTGAACAGTGGGTCTCTTTCATTCATCTACCGATGTGTACAACATCACCAGTGAGTGTGGAGAACTGCTTAGGCTAACACTTCATGAGTTATAGTGCTAGTCTTCATGAGTTATCTTGCAAAAACCTCTATTTCATGAGCTCTATTGCAAGGCTTTTATGAGTTCTATTGCTAGGCTTTCATGAGTTCTATTGCTAGGCTTCTATGAGTTCTATTGCTAGGCTTTTATGAGTTCTATTGGAAGGCTTTTATGAGTTCTATTGGAAGGCTTTTATGAGTTCTATTGGAAGGCTTTTATGAGTTCTATTGCTAGGCTTCTATGAGTTCTATTGCTAGACTTTTATGAGTTCTATTGGAAGGCTTTTATGAGTTCTATTGCTAGACTTTTATGAGTTCTATTGCTAGGCTTTCATGAGTTCTATTGCTAGACTTTTATGAGTTCTATTGCAAGGGTTTTATGATTTCTATTGCTAGGCTTTTATGAGTTCTATTGCTAGGCTTTTATGAGTTCTATTGCAAGGCTTTTATGAGTTCTATTGCAAGGATTTTATGAGTTCTATTGCAAGGCTTTTATGAGTTCTATTGCTAGGCTTTTATGAGTTCTATTGCTAGGCTTTTATGAGTTCTATTGCTAGGCTTTCATGAGTTCTATTGCTAGGCTTTTATGAGTTCTATTGCTAGGCTTTTATGATTCTATTGCTAGGCTTTTATGAGTTCTATTGCTAGGCTTTTATGAGTTCTATTGCTAGGCTTTTATGAGTTCTATTGCTAGGCTTTTATGAGTTGTATTGCTAGGCTTTTATGAGCTCTATTGCTAGGCTTTTATGATTCTATTGCTAGGCTTTTATGAGTTCTATTGCTAGGCTTTTATGAGTTCTATTGCTAGGCTTTTATGAGTTCTATTGCTAGGCTTTTATGAGTTCTATTGCTAGGCTTTCATGAGTTCTATTGCTAGGCTTTTATGAGTTCTATTGCTAGGCTTTTATGAGTTCTATTGCTAGGCTTTTATGAGTTCTATTGCTAGGCTTTTATGAGTTCTATTGCTAGGCTTTTATGAGTTCTATTGCTAGGCTTTTATGAGTTCTATTGCTAGGCTTTTATGAGCTCTATTGCTAGGCTTTTATGAGTTCTATTGGAAGGCTTTTATGAGTTCTATTGCTAGGCTTTTATGAGTTCTATTGGAAGGCTTTTATGAGTTCTATTGCTAGGCTTCTATGAGTTCTATTGCTAGACTTTTATGAGTTCTATTGGAAGGCTTTTATGAGTTCTATTGCTAGACTTTTATGAGTTCTATTTCTAGGCTTTTATGAGTTCTATTTCAGGGATTTTGCTTCATTTCAATCAGAGTGAATTTCTGAAGATGTTCTTTTCGTGCAGTAAATTATTACTTTATGGTAAGTTCATTGATAGAGTAAGTTAAAAAATGTCATTAATTTTGAGGAAAACGAGGTCACATTTTAGTTTGGATTTTACTTTAATACATAAAATAGTTTGGGAAGAACTCGAGAAATAAAAATACCGTGACATCACATGGTATCGAGACTTGTCTTTTATTTTGAAACTTTTCTTTTATTTTGAAACTTATCTTTTATTTTGAAACTTATCTTTTATTTTGAAACTTATCTTTTATTTTGAAACTTATCGTTTATTTTGAAACTTATCTTTTATTTTGAAACTTATCGTTTATTTTGAAACTTATCTTTTATTTTGAAACTTATCTTTTATTTTGAAACTTATCTTTTATTTTGAAACTTATCTTTTATTTTGAAACTTATCGTTTATTTTGAAACTTATCTTTTATTTTGAAACTTATCTTTTATTTTGAAACTTATCTTTTATTTTGAAACTTATCTTTCATTATATTAATTTTGAGCTTATTTATGTATTGATATACTAATTGTTGATTGTGCCTATTTAGTGAAGTATGATTGAAAAATATTATACTCATCGTAATGCTCAGATATATTCAAGAGGGTAATTATAATCTGAACATTGAAATTAGTTTAGGATTCAACTTTTCGAAGACAAGATATTCATCATCAGGAACAGATGAAAGAGTGGACTAAACAATGAGTTTTATGACTACTTATGAAGGCAATTAAAAGAGTAAATCTGCTTGTAAGAGACGATGGAATGTGTCAGCGTAAAATTATAATAAAAATAAACTTCTTTATTTCGTTGTAGTATGAAATACCTAATATCCCTGTACTTTAGTGTTATGTTAGAGCATATATTAACATGTATGATGATTGAATTTAATCTGCATTTACATTACCATTTAATCGAAAAGTATTTTATGTACTTTTCTATTCGTGTAACCAATATTTTCTGTTTACCTAACCATGTCAAACCTTCGTGCCATTTTCAAGTGCAAGTAGAGTCGTAACTATTTAATTCATGTTTTAATCCATTGTTATTATAATTGCATTTTAAATTTTCAGCTACGCTTTCGGTGTTCCTGCAAACAGGCAACACCGTGCCTGCAAATTTCACCTCCAATTTTGAGAAGTCTTGTTCCTACACGATTCCACCTCTTGGAATTGAAATCGAAAGTTTCGTCAGCAAGAGAACAGGAATCAGCATCTTCTTCTTGAAAACTGACGGACCAATGGTCAACGGATTTATGTCTTTCGGTAAAACTTCTGTGATATTTATTCTTTCGTTTTTAAGTCACTAAATTGCATAACTTTTCATCGGCTTCAAGACGATAAAAACGAGACAATTCAAGGTATCTCATATTACTTGAAAGAGAAAGATAAATGAAAATGCAATTATTTTAGCATGATCCTCGCTTGAATGAAAATCATTTTCTTCAAGTTTTATATTTTTCAATAATACTCGCGATTTGGTTAGTTAAATTAAATATAACATTTCGACATTTTCCAGGTACTGAACCTAAGAGCAATGACGGTATTCCTCACACTCTGGAGCACCTCATATTCTTAGGATCTGAAGACTATCCTTACAATGGCATTCTAGACTTGCTGGCTAGTAAAGGATTGGCCGCTGGAACCAATGCGATGACAAGTAAAAACGGAATCATTTCAAATAGTAGTTCATAAAAAGAAGTATATTGAGACGTTCCACTAATATATTATTATACAATTTAATTCCATACACCCTTTTTTATGCTCGCACTCGAATTTTTTCTCTATGTAATTTTTATTCTGAAGGTAAAGCTGTATATTTATTTTACAGATCGGGATTCAACAACCTACACCGTTGAAACAGCTGGAAGTGAAGGTTTTCTTAACATTTTACCGATCTATCTGGACCACATTCTCTATCCAACACTCACGGTAAGCTAATTTCAAACTGAAAGGTTTCAAATCATCTATCCATTATTAATTTTACGGTACTTGAAAATTAGAAATTTGAGAACAGGTTGTCATCTTCAATTATTACTCATTTTGAAAACCTATTTTAGACAGATAGATATTTATTATTGCAATTTTAAAAGGGTGCACCGACAGTTGGGCCCAGGACAATTGTGCCCGCCGTCAATTGGGCTCATGATTATTGGACCCAGGACAATTGGGCCTCAGGACAATTGGGCCCCGGACAATTGGGCCCACGACAATTGGGCCCCAAAATAATTAAGCCCAGAAGAAGATTGGGTAGAAGACACAATAAAGAAGTGTCTTCTACATTGTTATTACTACAAGACATTGTTATTACTAGGGAAGTGACAATATTATTTTTGAGATATGCTTTATATTCTCTATAAATATGTTTATATATTTTTTAATTCGATTGATATACTTGATATGGTATATATTAGCAAGCCCATTAAATCATATTTGGATGCAAATCTCATGTTTCAATTTAATTAAAATCTTTGAAGTATTTAAATAAGTCATATTATTTTGAATCATGTCATATGGATCCAATGTGTAGTGTACATCGTCTGACAAAGACAAATATTTAGTAAAAAATGGGTAAATTCTAAAGGTCCTCTCCAGGCTCCGGGAAAAAATGAGTTTATAACATAATATTATAGAACTATTGCCTACGATCATTATTCTGCAAATCGCATACAATTCAGTTCAGTATATATTTTATAATTTGTTTTTAAAGTTTTTAAAACTCTCTGAGCAACAATTGAGTGAATCACTAATCTGATGCTCAAGAAGGAGATTGTACACTCTTTGTTTTGATTACAAATTTGAATTTTATAAACTAAACATGCGTTTTCGGCCTATATTTTATATATTAATTGTTTCCTAAAGTATATAAACGTTTCTATAATAAGTTTATCCAATTTATACCTTTACACGAATATTAAATGGATTTATTAAACCTAATACCTAGTTGACAATCAAAACAAATGGTGTACATTCTTTTTCTTCAGGCTGAAAATTTCTTAAATTAGTAAGTCGGAAGTAAAATAGGTTTTGTAGAGTTTTGATTATAAAAATCTTTGAAAGCAAATAAAATTAAAAATATGCTACCAAATTCAAAACAGTTTGCAGCAAAATGATAAGAAACACTAGCCTCGTTGATTAAAGCAATAAAAATATTTGCTTGGAGGGAACCTTTAAAGGTTTTTCGTTTTACTGAACTAAGAAAATTGAACAGTTGTTGGGATACTATGAGATTATGAGAATACATTTTGTACTAATAATTCATAAAACTCTTTAATATTGAACACTGAACAAGTTTAAAAAAATTCACTATTACTTTAATTCAATTTGTATGTTCTAATTATTTCGGCATGTCTAAATACTTACATTCTTATTTTCTATGACCTATCTCAGAACAGAAAACTTTTTAGTTTAAATAAATAATACTAATTATTCATGAAAAGAATATGTTCTATTAAAAATATTCATTTTTCATAACTAGAATATTTTTTCATGTAAGGAATATTCTTTATTTTAAAAATGATCAAGACTATACTTTTTATATAAAACGCATATTGTCACAACCCTAGTTATTACAGTGGCAATGGTCTTTAATTAAGTTAATACAGTAAACTCTGAAAAAAATGGAAAATAATATTATTGTCTTGGGACCCAAATGTCGTTGGCCCAATTGTCCGGGGCCCAATTGTCGTTGGGCCCAATTGTCCTGGGCCCAATTTTCTTGGGCCCAACTGTCGGTCCACGTTTTAAAAGTAATTGAATTTTGATAGGTTACTTTATATTGGACCTTACAACTTTATATATAGTTTCGTATACCTTGAAATAGGTATACACAAGTTTACCACTGAACACACCGAAGAGAAACAAAAATGGTTCAAATTTAAAAATTACTAAATTAGTAAGTATTCTAATTAGAAACATATTCACTCTATTTCTAATCACAGAATTCAAGTTTCATAACGGAGGTGTATCACATCACTGGGTCGGGAGAAGATGCCGGTGTCGTCTATTCTGAATTGCAGGGATTCTTGAACTCGGCTTCAAGTCTTGCAAACGAAGCAATGATGGCTGAGTTGTTTCCGCCTCCAAGTCCTTATTCTTATTCCGGTGCCGGTGATTTGGAAAGTACTAGGGATTCTTTAACTATCGAGAAAGTAAGTTTTATTTTAATTATTTTGATTTTACTATCATATGTGATGCAAACTATCTATAGAAGAAACATTTTAATATGACAATAATTATAATTGTTATTGGATAACTTACAAAATTTCGACCAATATTTTTTAACCTCAAGAAATATTTCATTTGCCGAAAGTTTTTGATAATTATTAACTGATAAGAACTTTTCTCTTCCTTGAGAAACCTATTTCTTGAAAATTATCAAAAAAATAGAAGTAGGATAAACTCCTATTTGTAGAAAAGTTCCACATTATCGAACACTGACAGGTAGTTTTTTCTTCTTTAAAAAAAAAGACGTTGGTTCTTTTAAACTCGACTATAGTTTGAGAATGAATAATTTTTTGAAGAAGTAGAATTTTTTTTTTTTCGTAGATGGAAAGTTTTTTCTAAATTTTTCTCCTTTTCCAGATTCGAGCGTACCACAAGGCATACTACAGACCAGAGAATCTGCAGCTTATAGTCACTGGTCAAGTTGATGTGGAGAGAGTGATGAGTGTGCTACAGGAGTATGAAGAGAAGATCATCTCAAAGGTAGGGGGAATGATCACCATTTGAAACGGATTTTAGTGAATATTCACCTTTGGTGAAATGGATTTTAGTGAATATCCACCTTTGGTGAAACGGATTTTAGTAAATATTCACCTTTGGTGAAAGAATTTTAGTGACTGTTCACCTTTGATGAAATGAATTTTAGTGAATATTCACCTTTGGTGAAAGAATTTTAGTGAATATTAACCTTTGGTGAAAGAATTTTAGTGAATATTCACTTTTGATGAAATGTATTTAGTGAATATTCACCATTTGAAATGGATTTTTAGTGAATGTTCATCTTTGGTGAAATGTATTTAGTGTTCACCAATTCATTTCTCCAGGGCGATCGTTCTCCATACTCCAAACCCTGGCAGTCCCCCAATCCGTCTCCAACCCAAACAATCAGAAAAGATATCCTGTACCCCAGTCACGAGGAGAAGAGTGGAATGGTGAAGATAGCTTTCAGAGGAAGAGCAGAAGAACATTTTGAAAAGTATGTTGTGTATGTTACGAATTATTGGTCAGTTCTAAATCTTCGGTCATATGAGAAATAACGAAATAAATTAAATAATATCATTTTTTTTCATATATGACGGAAGATCTAGAACTGACTGATAATTCGTAACCTACCATAAATAATTAGTTGAGGAATATTACAATGATAGATCGTATTCTTTTCTACTAAATATTAAAATCCTGAAACAGTTAAATTAAATATATAATTAAAGAATCATCCCTTTTAGTCCATTTGTTTAATATTGCTTCAAAATTTAAATTACCTAACTTAATATCGTGTATTCATTTTTCAGGTCATTTTCTATTGAAGTTTTGTTAAATTTCCTGACTTCCTTCACAGCTTCTCATTTGAGGAATGTTTTTATTGAAGGAAATGATTCCTTGGCCGTGAGCGTAAGTTTTATTTTGTGTCAAAGTTCATAGAGTCGATTAAAAACCACAAATTAAGGGGCCGTACACACGCGGGTTTTTTTAAGTCTTTCCACCAGATTTTTTTCTAAGCTCCTCCTACTTTTTCCACAAAACTTTTGAATCATTTAAGAGAAAAACGATATAATTATTAGTTATTTTGATTATTAATACTCATGGATACCCACTAAAATAACTAATTTGATTCAAAAGTTTCGTGAAAAAAGTAGGAGGGGCTTAGCAAAAAGTCTGGTGGAAAGACTTAAAAAACCCTACGTGTGTACGGCCCTCTAAGGCCTTTTGTTTCCATTTCTAACGGAAAAAGCTACTAATTCCTATTTTTTTTTAAATGTAAAACATTGAAATCTTCATTCCTTTTGATAGTTATCCTCTTCGACTACGGATGGCGCAGATCAATCTTACACTGTTGACATATCTGGTGTACCTCTGGAAAAGTTTGACATGGTAAGTTTTATAAAATGAACTCAAATATTTACTTTTATCCTAATTTTGATACATCTCAAGAAGAGTCTCTGTATGCTGCAAATATCTTAAATCACAGTTCTCAATTTCCTATTATTGTCAAATCTTACAAATCTGTCATTGTGTACCTATACCATGTTTAAAATATATATAATCATTACAATTAGTGAATGTTTATTTTTGAAAATGTGAAATAAGGAAACTGTAACTATACATAAAATTAATTACTATTAACATTCCCTCTATTAAATTTTCAGGTTGAATCTCTATTCAATTCAACTCTCCAAGAAATGATCCACGAAACCTCGAAGTTTCCCATATCTGACATCAAAGACCACATCAACCAAATGATTTTGAAAACTATTAATACCATCGAGAACAACCCAATCAACTCTCTACCAACACCTATAGTCAAATTCGGACTCTATGCCACAGAGTGTGATGAAGTTAGTAAAAAACAGGCATTTTTCATACATATTACTTTAAATAAATAGGGCAAGTTCCGTATCAAGGGACGGTTTCACATCTTCGATCATTTAAGAAAAGTATTACTATTATTTAACTACTGTTTTAATTGGTATCATATGTTGTGAGAAAAAATAAATAAGGTAATATTATAACTCGTTATTTTAATTCGTATCCATGATACCTGATCGTATCAAAGATACCAATTAAGATAAAAGTTATACATCAATTATTATTACAGTATATCTTCTATCATATATGATCGAAGATATGAAACCGTCTGATAATTCAGAACTTACACCTCATCACAAATGTAATTGAACTAAGAATTCTGATTAATTCCTCAGTTTGGAGAATATGTGGACAACGTCAGCTGGTTTGAAATTTTGTATCAAAAAACGGGAAAGTTCTGGCAAGATTTGATCCGTGAGAGCATTCTGGAAGTCCCCAAAGTGATCGTAAGGGCTTCCCCTTCTAAAGCAGAGGCGGAGAGAATTGCAAACGAAACTAAAATGAGGATCCAAGAGCGGAAAGAAAAACTAGGTGAAGAGGGACTGAAGTTGATAGAAGAAGAAGTGGCAGCGGCTAAGAAGATAAATGAGGTAATTATCCGTTAATGCTGTTTTAGGGATTATTAGATAAGACAATGTTATATACTATTAGATAATACATAATTGTTATGTTCTATTAGAGAAAAGTGATCTACTATCGATTGAAGGTGATGTACTATCAGAAAAATGAGTCAATGCGATAAATACAAACAGAAATTCTACAGTCGTTTACCCAGACCAATTATAAAATATCTAAAGGCATAACAAAAAGTAAAGTTTCTTTTTTGAAAAATGTGATAATGGTAACTGTGACAAATCCATTTGACTTTTCATCGACTGTACAATTTTACTCTTATACATTACCCTGTATTATCCTTCTTCAATTTTTACCATTTTTTCTATTTTCAGATACCACCTCCACCTTCAATGATTAATGAAATGGTAATTCCTTCTGTGAACGGAGTAACGTTCCACCCTCTAAAGTCTTACAGCAACATCCAGTCTGTGAACAACCACTCCGTCACCTTCAACTCTAACTCTTCCTATTTCGACTTAGCTAACCTGTCTTTCAAACTCACTTTGGACGATGTCAATTCGAACTTCGTTTATGTAAGTGATACAAAATATTTTTTGTATATAAGTATAAGAAATTTTCAATCTTGTCTTGGCCAAAAATAATGCTGTTTTTCCATTCGATGGAAAGTTGTCTGCTGTTATGGATACTTCATCGCTGAACAAGTCAGAGAAACTTTACCTCCCTCTGATCATGGAGCTTCTGTTCGAAACGGACATCCTTAGAAATGGTGAGAAGAAACAGATAACTTTGGTCTAACAGAGAGAAACTTCTGAGTTATAGAGTATTAGTTTCTTCATAACTCAGGGCCAACTCATATCTGAGGTGCACTAGATAGTTTTCTATGATCGAAATCTTAGAAATTATGGTCATTGAGTGATAACTACATGACGTGATTCTTGATGCATATCATTTTCTATAGTTCAAGCATAGAAAACTACTCCATAACTAAAGTGCATTTCACAATTCAGGTCCTTCATAACTCGAGTGCGTCATAACTCAGGAGTTTCAGGAGCAAAGAGACAACCTAAATCTTCAATTTTCTTTCTCTATCCATAGGCTCAATCCATATGCCGTACATGGATTTGATGAGGGAGGCTTCGCAAACCTTCGTCGTAAGAGATTCCCACCTCAACATGATGTACCAACCGCAGTTCATATGCAATTATTTCTGCAACTATGCACTAATAACAGCTAAGGTACAGTATGAGTATGTCATAATTAGGGTTGTGACAGTATGCTTTTAAAATCATAGATCATAAGAATGTCATAGACGAAATGAAATGTTATGGAATGCTTGTACATAAATACACATCTATGTATATATGTTTATTGTTTAATTATTGTTCTAATCTTGTTTGTTCATTATATGTTGCGTGTATATATTATATCTTGAAGTTTTAATAGTTTATGTCCTTAATTAAATATTCCCTTTACATTTATAAATTCTAACTATTTTAATTTCTTAATTCATTCATTATGCCACATATATGAGCTACCTCGTTGCGCTTTTATTTATTGTCTAAATTCAAACCAAATTGGACGCGCAGCGAGTTAGCTCTAAATCTTAACCTTTGTTCTGAGGTTTTCCCACCAGACTAAGGTAACCTCAAACAGCTGATGCTGACACAGGTCAGTTACCTCCACAATCCCTTACTAACAACAACTTCCTCAAACATCTGTGTCTCGCTATCTGTGTACTAGCTAAAATATGTTGGGCTAAAGGAGACAGGAAGGCCATCTCGGTTGCCGGTTGAGGCATGTTACCTGGCGTTAAATAACCGGACACCTGGCACTGAAAGGGACACGATGGACTGGAGGACGGCTATGGCATGATTTATCTGTTAGAGATTTAGGTAAGACTAATTCGCATGGCGCACAATTTGGTTTTGAATCTCTAATTAGTTATGTTTGTGTATATATATTTCCATTCATAATAAGATAATAAGACTATGTTCCAAATTAAAAATAAAGGCAACTAGGTGGCTCATTTTATATATATCCTACTTTCAATGTTTTCAATTTTTTATATCTAAAAATCCTAACTATGAAACTACCGATTCTTCACTCCTAAAATTCTATTAAATTTCTATCGTTAAATTCTATTAAATTTCTATCGTTAAATTCTATTAAATTTCTATCGTTAAATTCTATTAAATTTCTATCGTTAAATTCTATTAAATTTCTATCGTTAAATTCTATTAAATTTCTATCGTTAAAATTCTTTTAAATTTCTATTAAATTTCTATTAAATTCTATTAAATTCTATTTGTTAAATTCTGTTAAATTCTATTATTAAATTCTATTATTAAATTCTGTCTCTGTTAAAAATGCTACTAATTTTTACAGTCCATAAATTTAACCTAATCTTCAATTTATACAAGTTTAATATTATAAATCTCTTAAAATTTATTTCCCACAGTCACTGTTGCTGGTGCTGAGTTCCCGTATCGCCATTCTTCACGGGGACTAAACTATATATCAAGACTCTGGACAATTATCACGAACTATAACCTAAATTGTTCATAGATAACCAATACAATATAGGTGTTATTTAAACTTTCATTTATCCTTATTCAGTGTTTTGTTAATATGCTATTATTTCAGTACATGGAACCTCCGGCGGGACTAGTCTGCTGCTGTGCCTGAATCTTCATTAATGTTTTCTTTCAGTATGTCTTTGTTGTGTGTCTTAATAGGGGGTGCATGCTCCTGGTGGCTATCGAGGTGGCTGATTTCGTCGTATGTTGTTCTAATTTATAAATTTATATTTTGTGCTTTCATTTGTGTATTGTGTACTGTTATATGGTGTGTTTTTTGCAAAGCATAAATTATTCGTAATAATGGTAGATATTAAAGAGTTTACCATATTGGTAAATAAACGTAAACACCTGAGAAAGAAAATTACTGAACTGTTCAATTCACGTGAGCTTTTCATTAATTTGACAGTCCAAGAGATCAAAGAAAAATTTGAGTTGATTGAGAGTTACCTTGCTGATACGGAGACTATAAACGGGGAAATTCATTTGTATTGCATTGATAAAGATGGTAAATTGGGAGATGATGAGCTAGAAAAATGTCAGGATTATAAAGATAACTTAACTATTTGTGTGTCTAATCTTAAGTTTATCCTTCCTTCCACTAATAATAATTTTGTCCCTGTTAATAATCAGCCGAGTGCATTACGTAGTCCTATCGCTCCATTACCGAAATTCATGAGTACCGATGGTGAAGATCTAACTAGATTTTTTTCTGAATTTGAAGATACTATTAATAAATACCAGTACTCTGAGTACGACAAGTTGCTGCTGTTAAAACAGCAATTGAGTGGTAAGGCTTTAATTCTCGTAAATTCACTAGAGGCAGACAAACAGGGTTATAAAGATGCTAAATATTTACTTATTAAAGCTCTTGCTTCTGAGGAAACTCAAACTTTCAATACTATTAAGCAGCTAACTGAATTGAAGCTAACCATGAAGGGTGAACCATTTGAGTATATTTCTAAGGTTCGGGTTTTGTCAGAAAATATCCGAAAACTTAATATCACTATTGACGATTTTCTCCAGTTCTTTGTTTGGCAGGGTTTGAACGAGCTTTTTCAAGAACAGCTCACTAATGTCACAAATACTAATAAACCGGCCTTTAACGTAATTATGGATACGTTTTTTATTGCAGCCGAAAGATATTACATTGCTATTAAAAAATTAAAACCTGTTAGGCAAAATGAAGATATGAAACTAATTACGGATGGTTATACTAATGCATTTGCTGCTAGAGTTAATTATAATGCTAGTGGTGATGGTAAATTCAGACAGTGTATTTTGTGTCCCTTAACTAAAAATGAACCCTCCACCCACCCTATTTACAGGTGTGATAAGTACAGGGACTCTAAAGAAAAGATTAAACGTTTGAAGGAATTGAATGGCTGTGTTAAATGTGGTTATATTAACCACCAAATTAATAACTGCAAATTCAAATTGAACAACAGATGCAGACATTGCAATAAATGGCACCAATCTTTCTTGTGCGATGAAAATGCATTAGAATCACGTAACGATAAACCCGTAAGAACTAGTAACCATGCTGCAATTCTATCTGATGTATTTCCAGGTACAGTATCTTCTAATTGTATTTTGCCTACTTTTTCTATGTTTATAGGAGAGACTCATGTAAGAGCCTTGAAAGATTGTGGTAGTCAGGCAAACTTTATTGAAGCAGATTTGGCTGAGAGATTGAACTTAAAAATTATTGAGGATAATGTTTCTGTAGAATTGAATGGAATAAATGTGAAACATAAGTACACTAGTAAAATTGTTCAGATTAAAGCTAAATTTGGTGAATGTGAATACATTATTGAGGCTATAACTATTCCTAATATTAACATTAATTTTACGATTAATTGTTTGGGGTCCATTGTTGATAAATTTAATACACTTGATTTGCCCCTAGCAGACAGGTTTATTAATTGTAATTCTACGAATGTTGGAAATTTGAAGTTCATCTTAGGTACAAAGGGAGCATACTGCGTGCCCGAAACTGATGTAGTTATTGGAGACTATAAGAAATCTGTGTACTCTCTTACTCCATGTGGCATACTCCTGAGAGGTGACGCCAATGAACTACTCTCTAATCTAAACAAGGTGTGTAATACTTCTCTATCTAATAATCTGCCTCTTAACCCTTTGCAATTGCACGCATCAAATATTTGTATCGATGTGTCTTTGAATGAAGGAAAGGAAAATGAAGATAGTAAGTTGAAACCATTTGATATGTCTAAAGGGCAAATTAATTTGTCAAACCTAGAGAAAGCAAAGGAGCTTATGCTGTCTCAGTATTGTGACTATTACACTAATTATGACCAGGAAAATTGTAATGATAAGGATTCTGAGCTCAATGATTCCCTTGTAAAGTTTGCTTTAAATAGTTTAAGCATAAATTCAGATGGTAGAATTGTGATGCCATTACTATGGAATAGCTCAGTGTCACACCTGCTAGGTACGAACAGTAACTTAGCAAAAGCAGTGTTAAAAGCAAATCTAAAGAAATTAGTTAAAGACGATATGCTTTTAAAAATGGTAGATCAAACTTTCAAAGATCAGGAAAAAGCAGGAATTGTGGAAAGGATTCACAACTTCGACCAATTCTCAAATGAAAATCCTAACCACAGCTTTTTAGCTCACTTTGGTGTATATAAATTGAATAGAGAAACCACGAAGGTCAGAGTAGTCTATATGTCCAATGTTTGTGAACAAAACCCAGATTTCAAACTTACGGTTAATCATAACCAGGCTATACATAGTGGACCTTCACTCAATCAAAAACTCTCATCGTCACTGTTACACCTGCGTTTTGATCCTTTTTTGTTGTGTTTCGATATAGTCAAAGCATTCAATTGCATTGCATTGAGTGAGGTAGATATGAACCGTCTATTGTTCTATTGGTTCCGTGACGTCACTAAGAGGGATTTTACGATAGTTCCTTACAGACATCTTAGACTGAGCTTTGGTATACGCTGTAGCCCCACTATCCTCATGTTGGCCCTGTATTACATTTTAGTTTTAAATGTAGAGGGAGAAGACCGTAGAGTCGTTCAAATGAAGAAATTAATTTATCAATTAGCGTACATGGATAATCTTGCAGTTACTGCTACTAGCAGGGAAGAATTAGTAGATTACTATAATTTATTGACTCCTATTTTTGGTGAATTTGGATTTCCACTCCAACAGTTTATATGTAACGATAAACTACTTCAAAATGACATTGATGAAATGGCAGATACTGAAACTAGCGGTACTGTGAAGTTGCTGGGAATAAATTGGAATAGAGAGAGTGATACCTTAGCAACAAAAGCTATTAATTTGGATATAAAAGCTAATACTAAGCGCTCCATATTATCCTCTGTTGCTTCTCAGTTCGACATTTATAACTACAACGGGCCGTTGTTAAACAGAGCTCGTTTGTTTCTGCACGAATTGCAATGCAATTCTTCCATAGGATGGGATGATAAACTCTCCGTAGATTTACTGAGAGAGTGGTGTAATATTTGCAGACAAGCTAATTCTTCACCAGTAATAGAGATTGAACGATTTGTCGGCAACAGAAATAGCAAGTACAGACTGCTGGCATTTTCTGACAGTAGTAAAACCATATACGGAGTTGTGGTTTACATCAAAGATCTTCAGACTAATAAAACTACTTTTCTCCTAGCTAAAAATCGCATTGTTAACAAGCAAATGGAGGATAAGAGTATCCCTTCGTTAGAAATGCAGGGAATAGTTCTAGCTGTTGAGTGTTTATTGGATATATACAATGAGCTAGGTGGCAGTCAGTGCGTTTGTCCTATTGATATTAGTGACATGTATGTATATTCCGATAGTTTGGTATGCTTATCATGGATAAATGCACACGTTAATAAATTAGACAAGCCACAAAAGCGATCTGTTTTTATACAGAATAGGCTGCTTAAGATTTGTAAACTGTGTGATACATTTCCTATAACTTTCAATTTTGTTTCAGGGATGGAAAATCCTTCAGATTGTATGACTAGATGTCTCTCTCATAAAATGTTAAGTCAGACATGCTATATTTCAGGACCTACATTTATAGATACAAAGGACCAGCTTAGCAGAGAAGATATCATGTCTGTAACTGTACCTAATCCTAACGTGAGTCTATCTGAACCCATAGAGGTACTATCTGCCAGTTTTGCTCATGATGATTTGAGATATGAAGAAAATCTAACCAACTCCTCATTCATTAAATTACGTGGCATTTACAGTAAGGTTTTCATGTTCATTAACAAACTGAAGCATCGTGCTAAATTAGCGCAACTATCTCATGCCACTGATTATAATTTCTATAAAGAGTCTACGGACTTTTTCATAAAGAATGATCAATGCAAGGGGTATAATGATATAGTTTCTTATTTTGAGGGTGGTAGTAAACTTGTGAAAGATATCCCTAATTTAGTTAAGCAGTTGAATGTGTTTATGGATAACCGTGGATTATTGAGAGTTAGGAGCAAATTTGGGAGAATGGTTAAAGGCAAACTCGCTATATTTCCGGTATTACTAGTTAAACGCAGTAGACTCACTGATTTATTTGTGGAATATTTTCATGATAAGATGTCTCATTCAGGGGTTTACA
The DNA here is from genome assembly GCA_947561585.1 of Caprella mutica. Taxonomy (NCBI): domain Eukaryota; kingdom Metazoa; phylum Arthropoda; class Malacostraca; order Amphipoda; family Caprellidae; genus Caprella; species Caprella mutica. The sequence goes on along the minus strand of CANNZV010000683.1, from coordinate 275,502 downwards.
ACGTGATAAGTGAGTTGAGAAAATTGGTTTACATTCCTCATTTATTTTCAGTTGTTAAAAAGGTGATTAGGCGTTGTATTGTTTGCCGTAGGTTCAAAGCCAGACCAATTCAGATTAATCAAAGCCCTTACAGGGAAAATAGAATAAATCCGCCTCAAATTCCTTATCGACATATTTATATGGACTTTTTTGGACCTTACCAGGTGAAAGTCAACAATGTAAAATCGAAGGTTTACATTCTGTGCATTACTTGTACCTATACTAGGGCTATCAACTTGAAACTTTGCATTGATCTTACAGTTAAGGAGTTTTTGCGGGGATTTCAGATTCATTGTTTTGAGTTTGGAGTTCCAACGTACGTAGTAACAGATTTAGGAAGTAACTTTGTGGCTGGCGCTAACATGATTAGAGATTTCTTGAAGGATCCTGAATCTGCTGGGTATTTTGAGGAGAATAATGTATCTCTGATAATATTTGAGCAGTATTTTAAAGGTAACAGTTCCTTGGGATCGTTGGTAGAGAGTTGCGTTAAGTTATCAAAACGACTCATATTTGGTGCTATTAGGAATAACATTTTGAATTTCAGAGATTTTGAATTCCTCATTGCCCAAACTGTTCACTTGGTCAATAAGCGTCCTATCGCATTTAAAGAGAGCTTGAGGGATTTAGAGAGTGACGACTTTCTCAAAGTTGTTACCCCGGAAATTTTGGTGCGGGGACACGAGATGCTTTCCATTAATTTGATCCCTAGTTTACAGGCAGATGTTGATCACGCCGATCCAGATTGGAGTTCAGAAAGTCCTCCTCACTCCGCCAGAAATGCATCGAGGAATTTACAGATAGTGAGGCAATCTCTAATTGATCTCTATCATGGCGAATTTTTAAGCACCTTGATTGAGCAAGCAGTTGACGTGAGGGATCGCTACAAGCCCGTCAAACATGATTTGATTAAAAGGGGCGACATCGTATTACTGAGGGAGGCGAATACTGAGATTTCTCAGTACCCAATGGGAATAGTACAGTCTGTTGTTACAAACATCAACAATGAAGTCACTGGTGCAACTATTTTTAAGGGAGGTACCAGAGAATTAGTTAAACGTCACTCTACGTCGCTCATTCCATTGCTGACTGATGATGGTGGCTGTGACGATGAGGAAGCAGTGAAACCATGCGACGCACCTGAAGCTGCTACCGGTAATACCCGCCCCCAGCGTGCAGCAAAAGACCGATGTATACGTACACTTAAGAGCTATTGCGATACATAAATTGTGATTTATGTATTATTTGATTCACCTTTATTTTTTTCAAAGGTGAACGCCCCCCTCGGAGTGTACATAAATACACATCTATGTATATATGTTTATTGTTTAATTATTGTTCTAATCTTGTTTGTTCATTATATGTTGCGTGTATATATTATATCTTGAAGTTTTAATAGTTTATGTCCTTAATTAAATATTCCCTTTACATTTATAAATTCTAACTATTTTAATTTCTTAATTCATTCATTATGCCACATATATGAGCTACCTCGTTGCGCTTTTATTTATTGTCTAAATTCAAACCAAATTGGACGCGCAGCGAGTTAGCTCTAAATCTTAACCTTTGTTCTGAGGTTTTCCCACCAGACTAAGGTAACCTCAAACAGCTGATGCTGACACAGGTCAGTTACCTCCACAATCCCTTACTAACAACAACTTCCTCAAACATCTGTGTCTCGCTATCTGTGTACTAGCTAAAATATGTTGGGCTAAAGGAGACAGGAAGGCCATCTCGGTTGCCGGTTGAGGCATGTTACCTGGCGTTAAATAACCGGACACCTGGCACTGAAAGGGACACGATGGACTGGAGGACGGCTATGGCATGATTTATCTGTTAGAGATTTAGGTAAGACTAATTCGCATGGCGCACAATTTGGTTTTGAATCTCTAATTAGTTATGTTTGTGTATATATATTTCCATTCATAATAAGATAATAAGACTATGTTCCAAATTAAAAATAAAGGCAACTAGGTGGCTCATTTTATATATATCCTACTTTCAATGTTTTCAATTTTTTATATCTAAAAATCCTAACTATGAAACTACCGATTCTTCACTCCTAAAATTCTATTAAATTTCTATCGTTAAATTCTATTAAATTTCTATCGTTAAATTCTATTAAATTTCTATCGTTAAATTCTATTAAATTTCTATCGTTAAATTCTATTAAATTTCTATCGTTAAATTCTATTAAATTTCTATCGTTAAAATTCTTTTAAATTTCTATTAAATTTCTATTAAATTCTATTAAATTCTATTTGTTAAATTCTGTTAAATTCTATTATTAAATTCTATTATTAAATTCTGTCTCTGTTAAAAATGCTACTAATTTTTACAGTCCATAAATTTAACCTAATCTTCAATTTATACAAGTTTAATATTATAAATCTCTTAAAATTTATTTCCCACAGTCACTGTTGCTGGTGCTGAGTTCCCGTATCGCCATTCTTCACGGGGACTAAACTATATATCAAGACTCTGGACAATTATCACGAACTATAACCTAAATTGTTCATAGATAACCAATACAATATAGGTGTTATTTAAACTTTCATTTATCCTTATTCAGTGTTTTGTTAATATGCTATTATTTCAGTACAATGCTATATACCGCTGATTTAGAGCGATTCAATACTCTTTAATTCTCCGTCTGCAAAATTTCCAAGATATATGAATTTAAAAGCAAATTTTTAAAACCCTAGTCATAATATTCTTTGCAGAATTCTTTAATCAAATTTAAAAAAATGATATTCAATTCTACTCAACATCTTTTGTGGTAAACTACCTAATGACGAATTATTGTCTGCAATTTCAGACCGACCGGAAGCACTACGAAAGAGGCGTCTTGTTACTGTACGACATAATGTACAACACCAAATTCACGGTGTCAAGAGTGAAGGCAAAGATTTCTCGTATGCTGAATACTATAAGTCAGTACAAGTTAAATGCATTTCCAGTGTTGGATTACTTGAAAAATACTTTGATTTACGATGATGGTAAGTAATAGCAAATAATATTCATTTTTCTAATTTGGTAATATGAGTTTGAAATATAATCTAAATTCTTCATTTTCCTTTTACAATGCAGACTCTAATTTCAATCTGATAAGTTTCGTGAAACAAGAAGGATTCCTAACGGAAATATTGAAACGGTTGGAGAGAGAAGAAGACGCTCAAGAGATCATCAACGATCTAACTTTGGTTTTGGCTTCCCTAACTGAAATTGAAAATGTTTCTTTCAACATGGCTGCAAATGCAAGAAAATTAGCCCAAGTTGCTAATATCAACGGACCTTGGGATATATTTGAAAATAGGACTTTGGTGAGAAATTTGAAGTAAGTTCAACCCTAAAATTCAACTTGTGTTGTCCAAATCACAAGCTTTCTGTGAGACAATATACTGATATTTAATTTCAGTGAATTCATTTCTTTCTTTACAGACTGAATATTTCACCAGATAGTGACTCAAAGAAAACAGTCGACCGTTCTTGTCTTCTATCTTCAAAAATATCACAAATAGACTCTTCTGCTAATGAAATTGTTCCAGTCATACAAAACATAAATTCTAGTGGAAATATAATAAGTTACTGCACCCCAACTGCCTATTTGAAAGGTGTGAGCTCTTTGAAATCTTCTAATGTGGACCTGTTAATAGATTCCATCAGTGATTTTCATCATGAAGATTTGGCCGCTCTACAAGTCACTTTGCAGTATTTCGATCAAACATCTGTGAGTAATTATTTCACATGTTATTGATTATATTTCTATCATTTTAATCATATATAGGGTGACCCAAAATGATTTACCCCATGATGTAAATTGAATTCAAATTATACATAAAATCATTTTCTCAACACGGGTCATTACTGACAAGAGCGCCACTCTACTTCTTCGTTCAACTTGGCCCAAACAGAAGCAATGGCAGCTTTTAAAATTTTCAGATTAGGATTGGATTAAGTTGAAAATTTACTTTTCAAGGTAGAACATATTACAAAGTCTATAGGATAGATGTCGAAACTTGAGAGTTCTGATTCAACATCATCTTGCCAACTGTTTCTTCAATTTTCTGTCTAGAATGCTTTTTCTTTGGATTTGACTTTAGATTACGCTCTATATTGAGGAATTCAAAATACCCCATTGTTCGCATATTTTTCTGATAGCTCTTTGCAGATTACAGGCAATTAATTCGCTTCTTCACTGCATAACTGACAAAGAGTTAGCTACATTAATTGATCAATTTCATATGCATATAGCTAATCAAATTTAATTTTCATCCATGTTCTTTGTCAGAAGTCTTTCCTTTATAACCATAATGTGCTTTTAAAAACTAATCTCATCGCTTATTAACCAAACGAATTGGTATAATTTTATATTTTAAACATGATATTGAAAGTGAAATATTGTAGATAACTATATATTTTTCTAAATACTATAATTTTCTAGTAGACTATATAGCAGTGAGAACGCTACCTTTAGTTAGTAATGGGATGTTTTGTTAATAGATTGCCTTCCATTCAGGGTCCACTGTGGAATGCAATCAGAGGCAATGGGTTCGCTTACTCTTCAAGAATCGTTCTTTCCCCCGATAAAGGACTCCTCACTCTTAGTATAAGCAGGGCATCTCAACCTGCAGAGGCTTACGAAGCCGCCATTAATGTTTTGGTAGGTACTAACCTATATTTACAACTGTAAAGTGACACTGCCACCACATACACCTTCTGTGGATAATTAAGAATTTGTTAATTCACGTACTGATCAGGTTTATAACAATATGGTAATGATATAATGTATATTAAAAATTGATAATTCCCATTGAAGACTGTACGACAGCTGTTCGTTATTTAGAGAAGAAGTGTAAATGTAAAAAGATGAAATATGTCACTATAACTATATAGTTCCATGTTCTACTATATCTACAATAACCATACCAATTTTTGAGATTCGTTCTATACATTACAAAGTGAACTGTTTCGTTAAAATACTATTTATACCTACCTATTGAATATATTGCAACAACAATAAAACATACATCAAATCACATATAGTGAATGAAGAATCCGAGCTCTTCTGTATCAGAAATTATAAAAAAAAAATTGCCCCGAGCTTCAGATTCTAGAGTCAATCTTTTGTATAACAAAACAATTCCACTTATTATTTCGAAAGTATAATAGCACTCACTCCTTTCTCTCAGAATGGTTACCTGAACAGTAGCATCGAATGGGAGGCTTCACTAGTGGACACCGCTAGAAGCTCCCTGCTCTACTCCGCTATAGGAGACAAGGAGACTTTGACCTCTACAGTACAGCATAGCATTAAATCTTACTACAACGGAACCTATTCAGAGTAAATACATTTAATAAAAGAAATATGATATCATTGAAATAATATAAGGATAAATAGAGTGAAGAATCTATTGAATATTTTGAGAATTTTCCTTAGTTATATTGAGCATATCATTTAGAGGATCCATCTACCATAGACCATTTACTCACAAATGTTGGATAGGTGCTTTACTCTATTTAACCGTCAAGTTTCGTTCCATAACTTTCTTCTCTCCGTAGTGATTTTCTGCACGAGTTATCAGTCGTGACGATGGACGACATCAAGGAAGCCTTTCAGACGTACGTCACACCTCTCTTGTCACCGGAAACATCTACAACTATAATAGTTAGTCCCTCTATTGATCTTCAGAAAATTGAAACGACGCTAAGCAGGTAACAGTCAGAAACTTAAAAAAATATAGTGAACTCCTCTATAGTGATCTCCTCTATAGTGCCTCTATAGTGAACTCCTCTATAGTGATCTCCTCTATAGTGATCTCCTCTATAGTTAACTCCTCTATTGTGAACTCCTCTATAGTTAACTCCTCTATTATGATCTACTCTATAGTGAACTCCTCTATAGTCTATAGTGATCTCCTCTATAGTGAACTCCTCTATAGTAAACTCCTCTATAGTGATCTCCTCTATAGTGAACTCCTCTATAGTAAACTCCTCTATAGTGAACTACTATAGAGTAGTTGTCATAAAATTAATCAATTCAAAAAAATGTTTATGGCATATATGTTATTAATTATAAACATATATTCTCTCACTTTTCCAGATTGGGTCACAGAGTTAAAGTTGTAGACGAATTGGAAAAGAAGATATGAAGAAATAACATGTTCAAAGACCGCCTTATCGAAAAATGATTTACAATTATGAAATTAAATAATATAAATAAAATCTGCTCACCAGCGACAAGTATTTATTTAATTTCAGAAGTTATATAGTACAGTTTAACTCCTCTTTAATCAAATCCTCTATAGTGAATGTAGTGTCTTTATAAAGGAACTACCCTGTATAGAGAACAAATTTTCTTCAGTCTGCCATGAAAATGTCCTCAGTTTTAGAAATCAAATTGCCATTCTATGGCAGACTAAAGAAAATTTGTTCTCTATACAGTGTAGTTCATTATTACATTCACTTAACAAGATTTCATTATAGATAAGTACTACAGTAAATTGTATTCATTTATGTCGTATATGTTCATATTTTTTGAAGTTAGTATTTCGTAGTACATTAATAATAAGAATTAAAATCCCTAATACGCAGTAGACATATATAGGTATTTTTGTTCGTCAATAAACCTAACATATCTTAAACGATGAGATTTTGATTACCATCTTGATACTAAAATATACTAATAAATGAGAAATAGGAGCCTACTGTTTTGAGCTGAGAAGTCTATTCCACGTCACTTAAATCTTAGTTGTATGGAAAATATTTTCTAATATCTATATCCATATTCACAGGGTGGAATTTATAAACTCTACATTACTATATAAATCGTCACTATTAACTATATAAACGGCAAAAGAACAGAGTATATAGTTACTAATGTTATTAGAGTTATATACCCTTTAATATTAAATCTATAGGAACGCTAACTAGTTTTAAAAATGAATAGTAATATTGGTAATTACGATAACTAGTCTAATAAAAGGGAGATTAAATTCTTAGATTAATATAATGATGTAAGTTATTAAGGAAAATATTTTTAAATAATAGATAGGGTACTTTGTTGATATTGATTGTAGGTAACCTGACGCAAATACTGAATTAACTTAAAGTGAATCAAATTATTGTCTTCAAACAAAGATGCCATTGAAAATGTAACCTTGATAAATTAAATAGGTAGCCTAAAGCCACATGGATGGTTAGTCAGTGTTAGATGTTTGTGAAGATAACAGTTATTGCAATGGTTTTAAATTAGTTCTTAAATGCATTGTACTGGTGCAATGATAAACTATAAAGTGATCACTTTATCGGTGTCCGGAAAACTGTCAGGCAGAAATCTGCCGAAGGGGAAAACTGGCATGCGGAAAACTGACAGTCACTTACTGAATTTAATGAATTTAGTAAGCAATAATATTTTAATATATAAAAAAAACGACGTTCGCTCTTAGTTAAAAGGAGTTAAGGGAACATTCATTTTTACCTAGTATACAAAACAAAACATTGTTAAATGTAGATTAATTGATTAGAAAAATATATAAGATACTTTATTATATGAATATTACAGTAAAAATCAAATGCAAGATATAAATTAAAAAATATAACCTTTCTTAGAAAATACTAAGAGATGAAATAGAGAAATAATTGTATTAGGGACAGAGTGTAATTTCTTTGTTTACACAACGCATTTCTACAATATCAGTTGATAACGGGTTTAGTGTCTAATTATTTTTTTTCTTGTTTATAATTTGAGAATTGAACAAGCCATCAAGCTTAATATTCCCTTGAATTCACTATAAAACGAATTCGATCGATGTTTGTGAAATATTTAGATTTTTCAACACAACATCTACATGATTATCAAACTGATATTACCTACCTATTTCTCTGACAATTTCACTCGATCGAATTGGTTTGCATATAAATTAATAATACTTTTACATATAAATGAAAATTGTAAAAATGAAAGTTTTAATGATATGAAGAATAAAATAGTAAATGTAATAAATATTTGAACATACATATAAGTGATTTAACATTCACTTAATTTATAATATACAAGATATAAATCATAAATCTTATAAGTATATAAAATCCTGTATAGATATATGTACGTGTCTTAACAAATAAGTTAAAAATGGTCATTATAATTTCTTTGAATGTACTGAAGTTTGGTTTACTGTGTGTTTAATAAATTAACTTTGTTAAAATACTATTTTCCATTGAATATTAAGTAATCAAATATCTATATACTTTAGTTATAACTATAAAAGAGTGTCCCCTTAAACCCTTAACGAAGGGCTAACGCCGTTTTTTATGAATTAAAATGTTCTTAGAATGTGGTTATAACCAAATAATATTTCAGAAAAGTCAAAAAATACATAAATTACCAATAAGTGACTGGCAGTTTTCTGTGTACCCACTTTATCATATGTTTGAAACTTTAATGAAATAAGTTTTTAAAAAGTAGAAGAATTTGGCTCGAAACAGCAGCGAAATATGTTTTCAATCATAGCCCCAAGATGATTTACTCTCCAACATCAGATTTTCCAATTGTATTTATGTAAAAATATAAATTTTCATAACAAAACAGATTAAAATTCAAGAATGGACATAGTTAGAGCATTTATCAATAATTTCATTTCGTGAAATTTATTTCATATTCTTGGTGTTCATTTTAATTTTATTTATAGTTAAAGACTACATAAGGAGCATCATGGCTCTCTCTAAAAAGATTCTTCTGATTACAGGTAAGAAAAAATATGAATTAATTTGTAAAGCATGTATTGGAAAACATATTGTTGTAACTATTTACTATTTCGTGTTATAGGGTAACTACTCAATTACCGTTTGCTCACAGTTACCGTATATAAATGACGTTAACATAAGTTATTAGCCAATCTGAATGTTCTTAATTCAAGTCGCTATTCTCTTTTTGTAACTGACAACAATCGGCAGTTGACCATCAAATAATTTATAAAAAATATGCCTTTAAATAAGATCTGAATAAATTTATGTAGAAATATTAACTATAAAAAATTGATGCAATAAAGAATTAACCAAATTATACGTCAAAATAGACATTATGACTTCACATAAGAATTATTAACTTTATTACGTCATTACTAAAATATGTTACGTCATTACTAAAATATGTTACGTCATTACTAAAATATGTTACGTCATTACTAAAATATGTTACGTCATTACTAAAATATATTACGTCACTACTAAAATATGTTACGTCATTACTAAAATATTTTACGTCATTACTAAAATATGTTACGTCATTACTAAAATATGTTACGTCATTACTAAAATATTTTACGTCATTACTAAAATATGTTACGTCATTACTAAAATATTTTACGTCATTACTAAAATATGTTACGTCATTACTAAAATATGTTACGTCATTACTAAAATATGTTACGTCATTACTAAAATATTTTACGTCATTACTAAAATATGTTATGTCATTACTAAAATATTTTACGTCATTACTAAAATATGTTACGTCATTACTAAAATATGTTACGTCATTTCTAAAATATTTTACGTCATTACTAAAATATTTTACGTCATTACTAAAATATTTTACGTCATTACTAAAATATTTTACGTCATTACTAAAATATGTTACGTCATTACTAAAATATGTTACGTCATTACTAAAATATGTTATGTCATTACTAAAATATTTTACGTCATTACTAAAATATTTTACGTCATTACTAAAATATGTTACGTCATTACTAAAATATGTTACGTCATTACTAAAATATGTTACGTCATTTCTAAAATATTTTACGTCATTACTAAAATATTTTACGTCATTACTAAAATATTTTACGTCATTACTAAAATTACTAAAATATGTTACGTCATTACTAAAATATTTTACGTCATTACTAAAATATTTTACGTCATTATACTAAAATATGTTGCGTCATTACTAAAATATTTTACGTCATTACTAAAATTACTAAAATATGTTACGTCATTACTAAAATATTTTACGTCATTACTAAAATATTTTACGTCATTATACTAAAATATGTTGCGTCATTACTAAAATATTTTACGTCATTACTAAAATATGTTGCGTCATTACTAAAATATGTTGCGTCATTACTAGAATATTTTGAATATGTTACGTCATCATTTCATCATCAAAACATTATATTGTCCATAAATATCAAAGAAGAAAATCTCTTTTTGTGTAGAACACTGATTTTGAATTTTGAATATGTATGTGCATTCTTTAAAAGACCGATTAATTGTATATTTATATATATGTAGATTAAATTTTGTTCCCCAGGTATTTGGGTAGCTGTGATTCAGTTCTGCCAAGGTATGCCAACTAATTTCACTTCGGATTTTGAAAGCCAATGTTCAGTGAGAGTGATTCAAAATGGCGTCCAAGTAAAGACCTTCATTAGCAAGAGAACAGGAATCCGAATCGTATTGGCTAATCCAGATGGCCCTTTGGTCCACGCCTCTCTAAGTGTTGGTGAGATCTGAGAGAAGAAGTTGAATTATTTATTATAGAGTATACTAGATAATTCTCATTCTATTGCTATTGTTTATCAATATCATCATTACATTGTTTTGAAAAATTACTATTTTGAAAAACTATTAATATGAAAAATTGTTAATATGAAAAATTATTATTTTGAAAAACTATTAATATGAAAAATTATTATTTTGAAAAATAATTATTTTGAAAAATTACTATTTTGAAAAACTATTAATATGAAAAATTATTATTTTGAAAAATAATTATTTTGAAAAACTATTAATATGAAAAATTATTATTATGAAAAATTATTATTTTGAAAAATTATTATTTTGAACAATTATTATTTTGAAAAATTAATATTTAAAAAAAAAATCGATAAATTATTGAAACCATTTCTTTCCATTCTCATCATCATCATCAGCGACTGAGCCTGAAGGACATTACGGAATAGCTCACGCCTTGGAACACCTCATCTTTTCCGGGTCTGAGGGCTACCCTTACCGAGATGTGCTCAGTCTGATGAGCAGCAAGGCGATGTCTCTCGGATTTATTGCTAACACAAGTAGGACATCATTATATTAAAAAGAAGAGCTATTAGATTAGAAGACATTCTAAATTAAAAAAAGAAAACCTCTTTTGAGGCTAGCTATCTTAGTTTCATTTTTTAAATACCTCATACCGTATTAATTAATACGAACTATTTTACGAGGTTCATCTTTATAAAGATGCGCAAGTTCAAGTCTTAAAAAATACTTGAAATCACAGAAAGAGTCTTACATTATTGTGGTAGAAGGTTATGAAAACCAAAGGGGGTAGGCCATAATGATCCTACGCGGTACTAATATAGTTCACGTATGATATTAAAATCATCCCAATGATGACATTATTGAGCATATGATGAAGTTTTTGGTAAATAAAGTATTTGATCTGAACAAAAAACAATGAACTAATCTTAAATTTGCATAGCCTACATCTTATTGCTAGATAAAATACAATATCTTAATACAAATAGTGAATTTACATTAAGTTATTTAAGGTGCTTTTATTTGTACTTGTCATTGACCAGATGACGAAAACACTATTTATCAAATCAACACTGCTGGACCTGACGGGATACTAAACCTTCTACCTGTGGCTCTGGACCACTTGCTCTACCCTCTACTTCCTGTGAGTACCTACTGAACCATTGTGCACCATAATTGAACCATTTTAAATCTTCCTGAACCAAGGAATTACATTTCTAAACCATGGTACATCTTCTTGAACCATGTTATACGTTCTTGAACTGTGTTACACCTTTTTGAACCATGATACCCTTTCCTGAACCACGATAACGCTTCCTGAACCATGATACCCCTTCCTGAACCATGGTTTGCTTTCCTAAACCTCAACTCTTATCACCATTAAAAATGCTATCAAATCACCGCTACATTTTCTTTCTCAGGACTCAGCTTTCACCACAGAAGTGTACCACGTTACTGAATCTGGAGAACTGGGAGGAGTAGTTTATTCCGAGGGGACAGGGAGCAGGTACCTCAGTGAGAAGCTTGACTATCTCCTCTTTAGTGCTCTGTACCCACTGCCAAGTAACTACGCCTACCGTGCTGGAGGTGAACTGGACACAATAACACATAATTTGACTAACGAAAAGGTAATGGAAAATTCAATGAAAAAAGGCAAGGTTTTCATTATTATTTATTAAATTTCATTTGTTTATATTCATTTAACTTAAAAAATTAATTTCCATTTCATAAATTTATTTTATTAAAAAAAATAATGACAGATTTATTTTTCAAAAGATTTCCTAAATACTATGTATTTCTAATCATCCTCACATATGTTCACAGTTAACTATTATTTCTTTTTAGGTCAGAACGTACCACAAAGTTTTCTACAGACCTGAGAACATACAAATAACTGTGGCCGGAAAAATGGACGAGGAGAAACTACTCGCAGTGGTGCACGAGTATGAAGAAATAATTCTTTCTAAGGTACTGAGACAAAATAACTTAACTATGGTTTTCTAGGTACCTGATAGTAAATAATAAACTGTCTTAATATCTACTTAGATAAACCAAGCAATATTAATATCTCATCTTATACAAACAATGAGAATAATATCAATGTGAATTAAGTATAAATTTAGTAATGCATTAAATTATTTCTTAAATTTTTTTTTTCTTAATTTTTTTTTTCATAAATTTTTTTTAAATTTTTTCCTCAAAACTTACTCAGGGTCCTAGACCAACTTTCACTCGTCCCTGGCACTCACCTATCCCTCCTATGAACCAAAGTGTAAGAATGAATCACTTTTACCCGAGCAGTGATGAGGAAAAAGGAAAAGTGGTGATAGGTTTTAAAGGACACGCTGAATACGATGAGTAAATTACCATTTGACTATTAAATTCACTATTTCATTTTCTGACTCATAATGTTAATGACTGAATGTTCCTACAACCTAGAAATGTAGCACTGGCTATTCTACTGGACTTCCTAAAAGAAAGTTCTGCATCGACTCTAAAGAAAGATTTCGAACCCATTGTACCTCATGTGAGTTTTGAAGATTTAAAAAATGAGTTTTTTTAGTAATTTGATCGTTTTTTAGCATTGAGATAGGTTATATATTACTGTGGAATAAATTTTTCAAGTAATAGGTTATTTTTTGTTGTCAATACAACGAGTTCTTTAATTTGAAAAATAAATTTTTACCGTTGGGATAAGTTTTCTCTATTAGGCAGTCGGTTAAATTTTCTTTAGATACCAGGTAAATTATTTGATTACTTGTTATTTGATGGTATTTTCTCAAAATAATTTGGATATTTTTTTTAAGTTTCACTGTTAATTTGAGAATAAATCACGTGTTTAACGTTAACTGTGATTACCAGGTGATTGATTACCAGGCCCGAAAAGTATTTTATACTTACATATTGGCTTCAACTCGTTAGTTAATTATTTCGTAATATGCTCATAGGCTTGTCCGTCTATGAGTTTTTATTGTACTGTGCATTTTATTTTGTATTTTCATCGTTTAATAAAATTTTTCAATGTTTCTATTGACCACTATTACTGTCTCAATTATTTCATTGAGTTATACCATATGCTTTTAAATGGCTACAACAGTGAAAATAGAGAAGAGTCAAAGGAATTCGAATAAATAATGGCTAAAATCTACCGTGTACAATTATATGCACACGTGGTTTAAATACATCTTTAAAATATTAAACTGTATGTATATGAAGTGCTTAAAAATGAAAAGGTGGCTAAATAGGTACAGTCGATATACTTTGCTCAAATATTTAAGAGCATTTCACGTGAATTACTAGTCATTCTTGATGATGATATATCGCTTGTTTGCAGGAATAACGTCATAAACACAGAACATGTATTTTAGAGTTTCCCATATAGACTAATATATCTTAAAATACTGATTATTTTGGTAAATGTTTCATCATTGTAACTCAAAAATGTACGGCTACAGAGGCTAAATGTCCTAACGATATGCCATTGAATGTTCATAACATACAGGTACTAAAATGCTTCTCCTGAAAAATAGCTTATTTGAAGTTATGACAGTGTTTTCGTAAACAAGCGATACTTGTTTAAGAAATTTTCTGTTTTGAACAGATGTATGCAACAGAAACGGGTTACATAGAAGAAGCCTTCGTTCTATGGTTCAAGAGTGTGAAACAAGAAAGAATGAACGAGGTAAATTGTAGTAAATTAATTCCTTTTTATATTGAAGTGATAAATTCTATTATGCAATTGTTATTTACTGAGAAAAATTTTTGGTAATATATAAGAACGATATGAATACATTTTTGAACAGTAGGGTAAGTTACAAATTATCGGTCAATACTACATCTTTGGACATATAAGAAAAAACAATATAAAATTATTATTACTAGTTAGCATTGTGTAATAATAATTTATATTTTTTTTTCTTATAGGACCGAAGATGTTGTACTGGCCGATAATTCGTAACTTAGCCTATTTGATATCTTCCATCTCTCTCTCTCTCTCTCTCTCTCTCTCTCTCTCTCTCTATTCTGAACTAACATAAATTTTATGTCGTAAGTAAGGTAAGTTCCGAGTTATCGGAAGGTACCACATTTACGATCATATAAAAAAGCTATTATAAATGTTAAATTTTCTTCTTTTTATTTAAACGAAGATGTGAAACCGTCTGATAATTCATAGCTAGGGTTGTGACAATTTGCACTTAAAATCATAAATCTTAAGAATATCTTAGACGAACCGAAATGAAATGGTATCGAATACTACATACCGCTGGTGTAGAACGATTGGATACCCTTTAATTCAATCCGTCTATAATATTTTCAGGATCTATAATCTTAAACGCATATTGTCACAACCCTACTCATAACTTTCTTTTCATATACATTACTCTTCATCCTATTCTTGGCTGTAATATTTCTCTTTAATTTTTTAGTTATTTTCATCATAAACAAACTCAATCAATGATCATTATTCTAATCTGTATCATTGATTAAGTAAAATCTATTTCATTTACACAAGATAATATATCCTTTAATATTTCCTCAGATAGAAGATCTACTAGAATCTAGTCTTCAAAATATCTTAAAAGAAGAGTTTCCACTATCATCAATAAGAGAGTACATCGAACAGAAAATTAGGGAATCATTATATCAATTCGAAAATCAACCAACGAGGCCATTGATGAATCCTATCTACAAATTCGGACTGTACGGAAGTACATGTGAATATGTGAGTACATGATTACCTTTGCAAAGTGCGGAAGGTTATATTTTAGACCACATTTATTTATTTATCATCTTGTTATTTGCTTAACTGAAAAAGTGTTCAACCAAATTGCTTGAAATTTGGTGAGACGATTGGTCAATGTCCAGTGACCTGCTGGTAGAATTTTAGGAGCGATCCAGTCGATTTTCAAGGTCATTTAAAACTCAGAAAGTATTACAAGAAACTTTGTGAGACGATTGGTCAATATCCTGGAATCATTTTGTTAGATTTTTGGAGCAATCGTGTCAAGGGCAAAGACCAAGGTCAAGGTCATTTATAACTCACTAACTCAAAAAGCACTAAACCAAATTGCATGAAATATGGTGGGACGATTGTTCAATATCCGGGAACCATCTGGTAGAGTTTTGGGAGCGATCCAGTCAAAGGTCAAGGTCAAGGTCATTAATAACTCACTAACTCAAAAGTATTGAACCATATTGCATGAAATTTGGTGGGACGATTGGTCAATGTCCTGGAACCATCTAGTAGAATTTGGGGAGTGATCTGGTCGAAGGTCAAGGTCATTAATAACTCACTAACTCAAAATTATTGAGCCATATTGCATGAAAGTTGGTGGGACGATTGGTCAATGTCCTGGAACCATCTGGTAGAATTTAAGGAGTGATCTGGTCAAAGGTCAAGGTCATTAACTCACTAACTCAAAAGTATTGAGCCATATTGCATGAAAGTTGGTGGGACGATTGGTTATTATCCAGTTAACAGTTCATTAGATTTTGGGAGAGAATGGACGAAAGATTGAGGTCAAAGTCATTTATAAGAGGCGGGGAATGTATGCGTTATATTGAGTGCACAAAATCTAGTTCCCTGAAAAGTTGCGGAAATATCACACCAAACTGATATAAATTTAAGGTAACTCTTTCTACCCGACAATTGAAATTATAGAATATTCCACTTATGATGATTTTGTTTTCGATATAAACATCAACATTCTGTTATTTCTAATTGAATAAAACTTTAATTTTCTAAAATAGATAAATAAATAAAATTAATAAGTAAATAAACTTTTAAAATACACTTTCTAATAAAAATATTTAAATGTATAATCCAATAAAGAAGTTGTATTTGGATTTTGAAGTAGCCGGCAGGAGCGAGAAGATTAAACAAAATTTATCATTCACTATTCTAAGTTTACTAAAATATTCTTACTTTCTCCCCATAACAAGTTGGACAAACGTCTCAATTTCTTGGTCGTGTACGAGTCTCTACTGCACAAGAACACAAGTCACTGGCTGGGTCTTATAAGAGACAGTATCATGATGAAACCAAAGGCAATACTGACGGCGAGACCTTCTATTGAAGAGGCAGTGAAGAAAAGAAGAGAAGAGGCAGAGAGAACTGAGAAGAGGAGGCAGGAGCTGGGACCAGAGGGACTGTTGAGGAAAGGAGAAGAATTAGAAGAGGCAAAGAAACTCAACGAGGTAGAAAATTTAGGCCAAAATAATATTGAATGAACATTAAGCTGTTTAGGTATTACAATTTAGCATTACATTTTACCTCAACAATACTATCAATATCGGAAACAGAAAATATTAGGAATTCAAAAGTTAAAGAATGAGGTTCATATTAAAGAATCAGAATCTGGTTCTAAAATACTGATCAGATCATCCCGATCAATTAAATCCACAATTTCAGTTTGGTATTTTTTTCTATTTCGTAGTCACTGGACTTCTTATAATTCAAATTATTCACACCACATTTCAATAGTGACACGTGTTATAGAATGACATGCTAAATAGATTTACTTGAACTAATTCTATGAAATCGCTATGAAAATATACAACTCTTGAACTGTATTATCATATTGTACTGTTTACTCCTTGACTCCTAGTATCCCAAGCTTATTTCACTCAGGTACCACCCCCTCCTTCACTAGTGGATGACTTACCAGTAGCTTCTGTGAACGGAGTAACGTTCCACCCTTTAGAGTCTTACAGCAACATCCAGTCTGTGAACAACCACTCCATCACCTTCAACTCTAACTCTTCCTATTTCGACTTACCTAACCTGTCTTTCAAACTCACTTTGGACGATGTCAATTCGAACTTTATATTCGTAAGCACAGATTATTAGAAATGAATCATATATTTCAAACCTTAAACTTTATCATTCCTTTGATCATATTAAACCACTCGAACCAAGTGGCAAAATCAGATTGTTGAACGATGAAAGCTTTATTGATTACATTAACACTAGATCTACTAAATTTTAATTTGACTGCTTTTTACTGATCGAATATTTGTATCTACTTAATTATTATTGCTAGATTTTTTTTTTTTATAAGGAGACACTGTCTCTCAAAAATATTTATCTACCAATGATAATTAATGTTTGATAAGTGTTTGATAAGTAAAAACCCGTCAAATTGACTGATTGTTAGTTCTAGTGTTAATTACTTTCAAATGCTCTACTTTACCTTTAGTTATCAGCTACGATGGACACCTCAACACTGGACAGCTCTCAGCGACACTACCTGCCTCTCCTCGCTGATCTCATCTTTGAGTCAGATGTCCTCGTGAATGGTTAGTCACTGGTATAATGATTAGTCACAGGTACTTTAATCGCAAGTTATAGTCATATTTAGTTCGATCCTCTTCAGTTGGTTACAAAACAATCGGATAAATATATAAGGAAAAGAAAATAAAAAACCTAAATTAATCTTAGTGATTTCCGTAGACTGAAAGTAACTAAAATAATCCTAGTGATTTCCGCAGACTAAATGTGACTAAAATAATATTAGTGATTTCCGTAGACTGAAAATAACTAAAATATTCTTAGTGATTTCCGTAGACTGAAAGTAACTAAAACAATATTAGTGATTTCCGTAGACTAGAGGTGACTAAAAAATATAAGTGATTTCGCTAGAAAAATAAGATTAAATGATCTTTAAAATTCTCTGAGTATTCATAATAAATTCAATTTGATAAATATATTATATAAATAAATATAACATACATAATGAATATAATATAGTATAAATATAATATATAAATATAATACATTTTGAATGTAAATTGTCTCCAATGAGTCTAGAATTAGTATTTTACGCTAATTTAAATGTTTACCCTATTTATAATAGCCGTATTCTTCAGGTACAACTCTGATGTCACACTCTGACGTCACACAAGTGTTACCACGTGTTTTCATCAAGAAAAGCGTGTCTATAGGAGTGGAAGAGGGAAGCAACCTTTTTCACTGCAATAATTTGTGTAACTACTTCGTGTTGGTTGTGAGGGTGAGAATTTGGTGCGATTTTGTCCTACATTCCAATCAGGAAGGTTCAATTAAAGTGCAAATAAGGTTTATTATTGTTTATTGTTAAACTTTTATATAGAATTAAACCAAAATACATTAAAAACTGCAGAGGCGTTAAAAATAATGGTAAATGTGTACCTAACCTATGTGGGTGAAGGGGGTAATTGAAAGGCAGATCCTTTACCCTATATAACTAAGGAAAAAAGTATACATTTCAAGTAGGGTAAATTACGAATTATCGGTCAGTTTCATATCTTCGGTCATAGCAGGTATCATGGACACCAAACAAAATTAAAATTAAATAACAATTGTAATATCGTTTTTACTTATATGACGAAGATATGAAACTGACCGATAATTCGTAATTTACCCTATTAGATTTACGGTACAATTTCTTGTAAATATTGCTAAATCTATCCATTTAGTTCTATCTTATCTATCAATGATAGTTGTGTATGCACTAACAGATGGATATTGGCAAATACGAGGCTGGGGTGCAGTGGCTACATGACATCTTTTACCATTCACAGTTCAGAGCCTCAAGAGTGAAAACAGCAGCATATAATTTGTTAGGGATGACCAATTCGTATAAATCGATATATCCATCTCAACATATCTTAAATTCAGTATTTTTCCGGTCAGGTAAGAAAATATCTCGGAACTATGTGGTATGTTCAAATAAGAAAAATATTAATACGATAACAAAGGGTAATTACTGATGTTCCATCAGGTAAGATTGTAAAAAATATCTAATAAATATATATAATTCAATTCGTTATTTCAAATGGTATCTATGGTACCTGCAGGTATCATAGATACCAATTAAATTGACGAATTAAATAATCATTTCTATGTACTGTATCTTATGTTCATATCTAGGGTTGTAACTATATGCTTTTTAAATCATAGATCTCAAGAATATCATAGATGAAACGAAACGAAATTTTATCGAATACTATTTACCACTGGTTTATACCCATTCAATACCGTTCAATTTTCTCCATCTATAATATTCTCAGGATCGATGATTTTAAAAGCATAATGTCACAACTCGGTTCATAACTTATTTCCTATATACTCTCTTAATGAACCGTCCCACCGTAAGCGGTGGTTTGAAGTACCTATACCTATATAATTATGTGATAATTTATGATGAAGTTATAGGTGAACTCATCAGAATTTAACGGTTTATTCTTTTTTCTATGATATTATAGAGCAGATCTACATTATTATTCAAAAATATACTCAAACATCTTTTTATTATTTTCCAACTAGACCTTGAATAACATCTCATGGAATTGTGACCCTTTCTCCTTATTTCAGACAGCAATCAGAACATCGTGAGTTTTGTGCGGCAACAGAAGTTCCTGACTGATTTATCTCAGAAACTTGAAAATGAAGAAGAGTCTCAGGAGGTCATCAAAGAACTGCAGTTGATATTAGCGACACTCACTGACACTCCAAGCATTTCCTTCCACATGGCTACCAACCTTTCCAAACTAGCTAACACGTCTGATGTTAAAGAATCTTGGCGGAGATTTGAAAACAGGACCAACACCACAAATCTGAAGTGAGTTCAACAACATACAATTTAATACAATTATATCACTGTATCAAGGAAGGAAAGGAGAAGTCCTATATGGAGGGTATAAGATAAGTTTCGAATTATCAGATGGTTCCACTTTCGGAGCTTACCTAGTAGAGATAGTTGGCTAAATAGCACATACGTTCTAATTTAAGTTATAGTATAGAAAAGGAACTTGTTTTTTCTTGATAAATATTCATATTAGTAATGAGAAATTACGTCTATTATAAGGAAAGCTCAAAATGAAATTATCAAATCTCTCTCATTCCTCAGTCTTCATGTATTACCGAACACTGAATTCAGAAGAGAATCCATTCCCTGCAAAACAGAAAACAACCGCACAATTTCAACATCAACCCTCAAAACTACTCTGAATTCGAACAATAGCAAAATTGTTCATTTTACCGAAGAAGAGAACTGTTCTGCTACAGCTTACATTATCAATTCGACCAGTGAAGCCTCTTCTAACACTAAAATAACTGCTAACTCCAATCTGAGAGATGAGGACATGCCTAAGTTGCAGGTTCTGTTCTGGTATTTCATGGATTCTAGTGTAAGTATCATATAGTGAAAATTAACCCTACACTAATTTAAGTGTGAAAAGAAAACTGTTGTGAATTTCTAGTAATATATAGGTAAAGAAAGCATATTAAACCATAAAAATAACTTTTTAAATTATAATATTCACAATTGTGTTAAACTTATGTAAGTGTACACTTGTGCTCTAACATGTGATAGAGTAAATATGTGTTTATCCGGACATTTAGGGAAAATGTCCCAGAAAAACCTCTCAAAAGTACATCATTTTAAAGGAAACATAAATGTCACCTTCAGGTATAAAGAATTAAAGTTCAATAAGAAGTAATACGCAAAGATGATTGCATCACATAATATAACTGTACACGAAATATTCCATAAATATCACTATTCCTTCTACTTCAGGGCTCGTTATTCAAAGCAGTGAGAGACGAAGGTTTTGCTTACGGAGCTAAGTTTGACCCCAGGCCTAACCAAAGGAGACTCACTTTAGAAATTACAAGAGCAACTCAGCCAGCAGCCGCTTACGAAACTGTCATCAACCTCTTGGTAAAATATCTACAATGAATGTCAATAAAAAGTCAGTGCTAATTAATTGTGCAGCACATTATTCGCTGATCTCATGTGGAAGTTATATTGATTCATTAAGATATGGAATCTGGATGAGACATCGCACAAACAAACTACTAATTTAATTTCCAATAAGTAATTGAGAGCAAACCAACTCTAGATGATGATAATTACAGATTTTCTTTCAGAATGGTTACGTGAATGGTAGTAAGGACTGGAATGCAGCACAATTGGAAAAGGCAAAAACTTCTGCTCTCTCCTACACCATCTACACTGAAAGTAGACTCTCTGATGCAGTATGGCAAAGTCTCACATCTTATTATAGCAATAAGATTCCAATCAAGTAAGTTATATAATACATCTGCAACATTTTGTACTCTGATTTTTATGTTTTCCATAGCTGTACAAGTTATACTTTTGCTTGTTTTCTGTTTTTAACATATGCGTTCAGCATGATACACCTGAGATAAATTAAATTTTTTAATATTAGTTTTACAGACTGTTTCCTAATTTCTTGTTATTTTAAAAAATCCAAATATGTCATCATCTCTAGACTAGATTCAAATATCTATAAAATAGAATACACATGTGAAGTTTCTGCTTAAACTATAAAATTAATATCATAACAGTTTATCTTTTCGCCGCATGAATAATATATCGGAGTAATAGTATTGAACCTACAATACTATTTAAAATTCTCGAACTCTCCAATATTCTTTTTTAAAAATGATTTACAATTTATGTATCATAATTGTTTATCTTCCCAAGGGACTTCATTCAGCTTATTTCTGATGTGACTGTGGACGATATCAAGAAAGTTTTCCTGAAGTACTTCATCCCTCTCTCGTCCCCCGAAAATTCCGTTACGGTTTTCGTCTGTCCATCCAACGATGTCCAGAAAGTGGAATCAACATTAATCAGGTTCATAAAAATGAATATTAAATAATTGCGATACATTATCAGGAGGATATTAAAAAACTAATCTCAACGTTGAAGGATATTTTAGGTTTCAAGTTGAGAGCAACGGAGCTTGTCCTGATGATGATTAGACATCTTTTTATTTAAAGTTTAACCCCGAAAAGATTTCATCAACGTTGAATTTGAATAACATTCTGATAATATGGATATCCCGTATAGTACGAATCTTTTCACTCAATTCTGAGACATTACAAGAATGTTTTATGCGTCGAGTGTAAATATAAAGATTATTGTGCTTGGAGCCTAATTTAAAACTCGCATTATTTTCAGAATGGGACACCGTGTGAAGATCGCCAATGATATCATGACACTCCAATTCGATTAGAGAAAAAATAAATCAATGGTTATGAAAGTCTTGTTTTTTTATGTTGCAGGTAGTATAGGGTAAGTTCCAAGTTATCAGACGGTTTCACATTTTCGTTCCTATGAGAAAAGGTGTATACTAATTATAATTTATAGCGCTATTTTAATTGGTATCCATGATACGTATGAGTAACAAGGATATCAATTAAAATAGCGAGTAAAATTCTAATCATTTTTTTTTTTGTAGGATTGGAAATGTGAAACTGTCCGATAACTCAGAATTTACACTAGGGTAAGTTACGAATTATCGGTCGGTACTATAACTTCGGATATATATAAAAAAAAAACAATATAAAAATTGTTATTATTAAATGGCAGTGTGTAATAATAATGATTTTTATATTGTTTTTTCTTATATGACCGAAGATGTAGTACTGACCGATAATTCGTAACATACCCTAGTATATTTTCATTACATTAGCTAAAACTCATATATATCACAAAATTAGTATACGTTTATAAATACTATTAACATAATTTTTTAACAAAGTTAATTGCAAGTCTACTTCCTTTAATTTCTAAACTCAAACTGCTCATTTCTAAGAGAATATTGCTTTGTATTTTTTAGTTAAGGTAAGTTCTTAATTATCGGTCAGTTCAACATTTTCGGACACGTTAGAAAAAAAATATAATAATTATTGTTTAATTTTAATTTTAGTTGGTATCCATGATACCTGCAGAGTCATTTAGAAAGACTGTGGCAAAAAAACTTGAATGCCCGTCAATATTTAGAGTGTTCATCAGGTGAGCAGATGTGGAATGTTTTCGGGGCCCACAATTTCTATAGTTACTTAATTACTACATGAAACATTGGAATTTGGTTATCTTCATCATGCTTGAGAACTCAAATTTAAACAGTTCAATATCACAGGTTCATCAGAATAGTTATCTTAATTATTTATCCTATACCTCTCAATGAATTACAAAGCCTACACAGAGTCAGGAGACTTTGGGTGAAGGAATGAAAAGGCATTGTGTGTTTATGCTCTCTCAGAGTAATCATTTTACACTTTTGCTAGCCAATAAAAGTGGTTTCTAATTCTAACATATAATTCAAACGAAAACTAAATTCTAATTTATAGTATGAAATATGTATCACAAATTTTGTTTGTAAATATAGGTACTATCAGAGAAAAGAGTCTCCGCATGATGAGATATACATACTGTATATCTCACATCACAGTTTCCTAATTTTCTGTTATTTTCAAATCTTACATATTTGTCGTCGAATACAGACCAAATTTAAAATATCTACAAGCATTACAAATTTACAATTAGTATCGTTAATCTTGGAAATAAAAAAAATAGTAAATTGTCATAAAATCATTAGGTACGGATACACTTTTCTTCGACTGTACACGTCATATGAAATTACGGTAGATTACTAGTTCACGTCCCTATTTCATTTAGGGACGTGAACTAGTAACCGATCTAAATACCCCCTTTATAGTTCACGTCCCTAATTGATTTAGGGTACGTACACACTACAAGCGGAGCGGAGCAGCGCGGAGCGGAGCGCCATTAATATCAATTTTTTTTTTTGAGCGCCGCTCCGCTCGCAGTGTGAACAGCCAAGCGTCTCTGCATACGAATACCAAACCTCATTAATGGCACTCCTCACTGCTTGTAGTGTGTTTGAGCCCTCAGGGACGTGAACTAAGAAGGGGTAATTGCATAGAGTTATAATACAGTTATAATACATAGAGTATAATACATACAGTAAATGTTCATGATATGCATAAACATTTATTATGCATATCATCGTGAAATGATGAATAATGTAGATTCAAGGCAGTGGATATATTTTTTGCGGACACACTGTATGTATACTAGTGTACTTTCCCGTTAAAAATAACGAATCATCATCAATACCAATTTATTTCCCATTATTACGTTACTTTTAATGAATTAAATTAAAATTAAATTTTCTGCATAGTCTAATTTATTTTATAGAAAAAGTAAATTTAAAAATTGAATAGCAACAGGATATGTAAATATCAAATAAATATAGTAGTTTATAGTTACATTCTTCAGGTTCAATACCCGTAGTTTAAAACCGGACACCAAATAAATAAAAAAATAATAAATAAATAAACACACTAAGGAAATTATTAGTATAGATTTAGTCAAGTTACTAGATTTTCTGTCAATTAATATTCTTAAGTGCAATATCTTTCAATCAGATAAAAAGGTAATTAAGTTTAAGAAAAACTAATTAACAAATACACTTTTCCTAGATCACGCTCTTAAAGCTGGGTCTCCACTGAGGAAACACAGGCAACAGGCAACATGTAGCATGCGATTTAACTGTCATTCAACAAGAATTTAGCATGCGACTTTCAACAAAGAGACACGAAGCATGCAGCAAGACAACATCTTGTAGCATGCTGCATGCTCTGTGGCCTGTTGCTTGCTACAAGACCAGTTCAACAAAAACGAAACCAATTTCCAAACATTGATCGCAAATGCGATCAACTGAAACATGGAATAGAGGGTTCAGAAAAATACTCATGTGAAGAGAGTGAAATAATATCTGACTGCATATATTTCAAGAGCATACAATATGCACGTGTGCATATATGCTAACCGAGAAATATGCACTTCTTGGTCAATTTTTAACATGTAAATGTCTAACCTATGCCGTTTTATTCTGGACCCCTGCATAGAAAACTATTTTAACTGTGGACCCCAAGTAAATTTTATCAAACTAATTATTCAAATTTAAAAAGTTTGTAGGAGGAATATTGAAACTACAAATGTATCCATAAATAATATGACACTTGGTATTTAGTAAATATTAGTAGTTATTGATAAATAAATGAATAGGTACAATCATTTTAGAGAGTTGTACTACTCGAAATATATCAAAACTTATAGGACGTATATATGTATATAATTTATTTAAGTAATTAAACACGAAACTGTTTAAATTTACCATTTAATAACTGAGGGTCGCTGCTTATAGCTGTGGATCCTTTAAAGGCAACCTCTGGTCTAACAAGATGGTTTATGATTTTCGAGTCATGACTAAAGTAATGAACGGAATGTGATATATGAATATAGGATAGTTTAGAAGACTGTATTTGTCTGAAGGAAACATTTGCTCCTTTTGTTTCTTGTGATGTAGAACGGGTGTTCTCCCAGTACAAAAATACATTAGTAGATAATAGGAGATTCAATGTTGGAAACCTGAAATACCATTTAACAATAAAGTCCAATTCCACTGTTTGAAATTGAATGTGTATGTTTGAAATTGACTTACTAATAAACAAGTCTAAATTTGAAACAACTTTGTTATATTTTGTTTTCTAATGTTAAACATTTCGCAGTAAAAACAAAAACTTGAGATTACACCTTCAATTTATTGTAAGTTCCATTCAAAGTACAATTACATTCAAAACATAACTATATACAGATTAACGTTATTTTAAATTCCGTAATTAACTTTAGGCATGTAATTTACACACTATATTGAATAATTTCTGGCATATAAAATGCATATTTCCAATATGCATTTTGGTTCTGCATATATGCACATTGACTTTTTGCATATTATATGCAAAAATAGGCATATAATATGCCTATTTATTGTTATAGGTAAACAATCGAAATGAGAAGAAAAGTTGTTTTTAGATTGCTACAGCTAAGATGAAGCAAAATGTCAGACAACAAGAATACCCGTGTTTTTCTTTCTATTGAACCAGTTTAGGCCTGAATTGATTTATTGTAAGCCGTGTAATGATAATTTATTAGGTATTATTAACACACAAACGGTTAATGGCTAACGAATTTTATATAATTCTTTACGAATTTTACGTTGTCAGCCTTATATATACAATTTGGCCCTCCTGTAAATTGTAAATTTTCCACCTAAAAAGAATACAAGTCAATGAATTTTCACGCTACGAAAAAACCAATGACAGTTTTGGAATTAATCGGAGAATTTCAAACAAAGTCTTAAGATATTTTCAATATTTATTATCCCTTGTTTTTTTTATCACAGCTCATACTTGAAAATGTAAAGTGTTGTTTAAATTATAGTTAGACATCGAAAATCGCTTGAAATGAAAACGAAGAAAATCTCAGTTTTTTAGTTTACGAAAACAATTTATAAATATAATATAGTCCAATTTTTTTCAACAACACAGGCCTAAATCGAAAAAGTTACAAGAAACAAAATATGTAAGTAAAATTAACTGAAATGGGTAAATTCTTCGGTTTAATGGACTACCATTCAAAATATGTAGGGTCTGTGACATATCCGTATTTCAAGCAAACATCCATACTCTTATAGAGAACACAGTGAACACTGAAAAAAAACATCAGAAGGAACTTTAAAAAATTAAGAAGCAACTGTACTAATGTCTGAATCGCAACTGCAAGGTAGCCAAAATTATATCCAAGCTGAAATTAAATTAATTTCTCATAATTACGTTACCTTCCTTCTGGATTTAGTCAATGAAATTATCACGGATATTAATCTTCCAATATAAAAAAAAAAACACAAATGGTTTAATATTTATATTTATGGGTCAACATGGAAAATAGTTTATGCTAAAACAATTTTTTTTTACTAATTGCTAAATTCCGTTCTAAAATCTTAAAATCGTCACTTTCTTGAACCCCAAATTGTTCGAATAGCGAGTGTAGTACCTGCTCTAATCTCTCTCTGAAACTATCTCTTATAGTAGTTATTACTATCTCATTCAACTTGGTAGATCGTATGAAAAATGTCAGAATATTCTTATAAAAGTTGATTGCTTCTGCATCAGAAAGGGAGTGCTCACGTCCCATTTTTATTGATAGTCTTTCAAGATTCTTACATCTTGTCAAAACTAGTGTCTCGTAACCAGCCAAATCGTGATCACTGATATGTAGGAACTCTAAAGAATCAGTCACGAACATGTCCAGTAGTTTCTGATGAGAATGAAATAGATTCTCCATTGGAGGTAGACATAACCATCGAAGATTCATTTTCGGAAGGTCCGTAAGTTTCATTTCCGGTTTCACGTTGAATGAAATACTTATATCAATTTTAATAAGTTTTTTGCACTTCTTGAGTACTGATAACATCTCTGGAGTAAGATCGAAGACTGTGCATTGTAGAAATTCTAATACATCACTTGAACGATCAATGCATGTTAGTGGTAAAGTTTGCACTCCACTGAAAAACATAGTTCGAAATTTTTCTGGGAAACAGTTGACCAATTGATAAACTTTCGTTCTGAAAGTAAATTTATAGACCAAAATTCCATCACTGGCCGAAAATGTACAATTGTTACCATTGTGGTAGAGTTTGCAATGAATTTTGTTTAACTTTAAACACATTTGGAAAATATCACAAAGATGATACGGAAGTACCTCTCCGAAATCTCTTCTGAAATTTTGCTCCTTTTTGCTGGAACAGTTCCAATCTTCTATGATGAGAGATTCCAAGTTAATTGACATTTCAGCTTCTTGCAAGAGTTTGTTGTTAATGACCCTGATCAGCCGATGAGTTTTGATATCGTCAAGCTGAAATAAAAAAAAAACCTAAGATTAGATAGAAATCCAAGAGAGTATCCGGACTTTTTTAATAATTATGTTCTGAACTATTAATCTTTGCTAATAAACAGAGGATTTCATGTGTTTATATGTAGATCCACTAATAATTCAACGGGGAAGAAAAAGTTTTCAATTTTTCAGGTGTTTACTCCGTGCCCGTAACTGTAATACAAAGTTACGAAAAATCAGCTACATAAATCTATTACAGTTTTAAACGTTAAATTGTATTAAATGCACAAGTATTCAATAACTATAAATCATATTTCAATCAATAACTATTACAAGATTTTAAACGAACATTTTAACACTATTTTAATGAGGTAGTTTGATCAAGATTTTTAACTGTTTTAATAACTAGCACAGCATTTTACTTACATTATAATTTTGGATAGACCAAACTATCAAATATTTAAATTTTCAATGTAGAGCAATTTATATGGAACAATAAATTATGTGACTGTAAATAAGCATGGAGAAAATAAATATTAACGATAACATCTCTATTAGATAGAGAAAACAATACAAATCCTAAACCTTGTGGTGACCGAAAATGCAGGTTAACTATAATGGCTAAATTTTGATATGACCTCATTCCAAATACGAGATTTAAGTAGACTAAATAATGTAAATAAGGAGATATAATATGGTCTAATAAGCAAAAAATTGAAACATAACTATTAGGCAGTGTTAATAACACAAATGGTTCTTCACTGTTTTTTAAAATGAAATAAAATAAACAGTTTTCGTAATGTAACATTCTTCAATTGTCTTAAAT
This sequence comes from Caprella mutica, assembly GCA_947561585.1. Classification (NCBI taxonomy): domain Eukaryota; kingdom Metazoa; phylum Arthropoda; class Malacostraca; order Amphipoda; family Caprellidae; genus Caprella; species Caprella mutica. The sequence goes on along the minus strand of CANNZV010000683.1, from coordinate 246,537 downwards.
ATGATTTTAGAGTGTTGCTGTTAGCCTGTTATGAAGTCACGCACACAACATACCTCGATTGTCCTTATACTACATTTCAATTTTATTTCCCACTTTCGAAACTAGGTAGTTGAGTAAATCATTTTGAAGTAAAAATGGTCGAGAGTAGTGTATCTTATTGTTGTATAATATATTTGATATTAGTACCAGGAATCTTATAAAAATTTAGACAAGATCTTCCTAGAGCATCACGTATTTGTTGCAGCATATTAAATATCATGTCTTTTCAAAACTTTCACATGTTCATGTTATTCATTAAAAGAACATATTTTATCTTTTTAAGATTTATCAAAAAAGGTTGATTCATTATCATTATCTGAATAGCTCTATCGTTCAATAAAAACTTATTTACTTAATTTACGTTAATCTTACCGTGATGTTGATCTTTTTCCTCCATGTCTTGACCTTACTGAGGCTATTGAAGCGTCTCGAAACTTGAGATAAAACTGATCTGTCTTCCAGTTTATCGAAGTGACTGAAAATCTGGAGCACCATTTCGTTTGGCAGAGAATTCATCAGACTAGCCTTTGGAAAAGGAAAGTTAATTAACTACAATTAGGGTTGTATATTAATACATGAGTTAACAATTCAACGGTGCTAGGACAATTCGTCACCTGGACAGTTCGTTGCAGGACAATTCGTCGCCGATTGAAAATAAAGGTGATGTATTTTATAATATCATTATAACTTATTGAAAATTACAAATAAAACTAGTAAATATAAAATTATATTTATTATTATAATTTTATTTTTACTGAGCTGGTGTCATGATCGCAAATATAAAAAAATAGTTAAATTAAAAAATAATATTATATTTCAAATGCACATGTATGACAGAAAGAAAAAGAATTTATACCTAACATCGCTATATTATAACAAATAAAATGAAGAATTAATGAATAAAATTAAAGAAATAAATTAAAGACTAAACTGAGACGTACAATGTTAATGGTTTCTCTTTGTTTTAGCAGTATAAAAAGTTGATTCACTATTGCCTTGTCAATTTTAAAACAAAGAAATAGTAATATATCATGTTAAAAATGTGCAAACTCTAGGTAACAATATTTTAGATTTGAGATATGAAAATTAAAACTGTCATAGATTGTGAGTAACGGCCATCAATTAAAAGATATTTTATAATTTGTATCATAATTGCTGATTAAATTTAAGATGTATGTTTATCAATATCCCTGCATTTTCCTTTTTAATAGATTTCAGCAGCTTGAGAATGTTGTTTAAATTTAGCATTAGCTTCATTTTATTCTATTTTTAAACCATCAATGAAAACCCACATATTTCGATGAGTTTTACTTAGGGAACCGATCAATGAAGAGTGGAATTATAACAGTGCCCATTTTAATAAAAAAAATATATATATATATATAGTATAGCTAGTTGTAGTTTTAACAACAAACTGGCTTACCTTAGTTAGTTGTATCTTTTCAATGTATCACTTTCACTTTAAATCATTTGACAACAAAACTTCGAAATTCACGACCAAAAATGACAAACGATCACCTATGACTCCGGAGTACAACATATGACAACCACACTCAGTAACGACAGCGAGAGATAGTGTTGCCGTTTTATTTTCACCTCACAAATGAGTACAGTTCCTCCCATAGATCATGGTAAATATTACCACGAAATTTCCCACAAGTATTAATAACACTTTTAGAGGCAAATATACGCAATTAATTAATTTATTTATTCGGGGGTTTAACGTCTGCTTCGGAACCAAAGGCCATATCGCTGACGTCAAGAAGGAAATTAAATACAAGGGACTGGAAGAAGCAGTCAGAGAGGAAAGTGGCTCTATGAACAAAGTCACTTACCACCGTCGGTGACAATGCTCATGGATGCAGAAAAGCTACTCCGTGAATACAGTCACTTACAAAGGAATGTGACGAAACGGGACACAAGCACCGGTGGCTCACTCACGGATGGAAGAGGAAAATGAAGAGGTGACAGTAAATGAAGCCTACGAGCCTACCTAACACAAAATTCTAAGACCTCGTAGTTGAAGAGCATAACCCTAGCGCTATCCTCTAAAACTGCAAGTAGCGTTGAAAAAATGATAAACATGGTATAAATGAAAAAAGACAATCCAAATTACAACAGTTCAGGGCCCAAGGGACGCCACCCCCCTTCTCTTCAATTCACCACAGACAGCTTCAGGATAGAGCCCCTGGGGGCAAATATACGCAAAACAAATGCAAGGAACAGTAATAACAAGAAGCCTAATACAAGTGTATAGATAATTTCTACTAAAAAATTTAACACTTAAATTGGGTCAATGTTACATGTTTCACACTACCAACAAATGCTCCGCCTCCAATGACTGTTGGGAGTGATTGCAGGCAATAACAGTCAGAGATTGCCTGCTACCGGTCTTGAAATGGGGTACGGTAAAGAGTCCCCCCCCGGTCATGAGCCCCCCCCCCCCCTAGAGAACTTAATGAAGAACTACTTAGATAGAATTAACTGAGGGTTGCTAATGTAGTTTATTGTATCCGCTAGTTTGTTGCACTGTACACTTCATGATTGTCTAATGACCTGGCAGTGGGGTTCGGGGGGTGGCACGCCCCCCTATACAGGGTGGAGCAAAAAAAAAGGAAACCCAATTTCAAACTAGTTTATTTTACAAATTATCAAAGCAAATTAAAAAAAGGTACCTAAAAATGGCTTGCGCAAGCAAGAAATATATGAAAAAAAAATCATAAGAGGTATATACTTCATTTTATATGGATGTAAAAACATTAAATTCTACTGTTTTTTGTAACAAATAAGAGAAAATAAAACAATTAATTACCATTTGAAAGTTGTTTTTTGAAGGTAAAATTGATATCTCTATAAAATCATCTCGTTATTAAATTTTGTATCCATTCGATACCTTCAAAATGCAGCTTTCAAAAGAACAGAGCTTTTGTTGTGACAATTTTTTTAAACACTGCAAGTTTTATGCAGGTTCAACCTCATTTTGAACATTGCTTTCCGGAAAGATTTCCACCAACTGTAAAACCACATTGACAAATGTTAATAAGTTCAAAACTGAAGAAACCACTTTAAATTTGAACAAAAAGTGATCATGTCGCAGGAGAAAAGAATGAACACATGAAAACATTAATCTTTTTCTTGAACAGCAAATTGAGAATACAAAAATTAAAAATATAATAAATCAGATGGTTAGAATTAGATATCATTTAAGGCACATTTCACTTAAATTGTTAAACACGATTTTAGATATCATCCTTTAAAGATGCATGTAAGGCTCGAACTCTTAGAACTGATTTACCGCACCGTCTATATTTTGCAAAAATAATTCTGCAAAAAAATGCACATTTTGTAGAAGATATCGTGATTGGTGATGAAGATGTATTTACATGAATGAAAGAGTCGATAACCAAAACGTTAATTGAATGAAAAATTCTAGGATTAAATTTTTACTATTTTCATATGAAAATAAATTATTCCTACTATGAATTTTTTTTGCGTATTTCGTGCTCGAGCAAGCCATTTTCAGGTACCTTTTTTTAATTCGCTGCAGGATGTTCAATTTTTGTCGTAACTCTTAACTGATTATCAAGATAGATGCAAAAAAGTGAACGAATAGAACTGTGTTTTTAGAAAATTTCTAGCTTTGATAATTTTTAAAATGAAATAATTTGAATAAGGGTTTCCTTTTTTTGCGCCACCCTGTATACATATATCTTATGTTTAATCAGTAATGAACTACAAAAGGGTCAATAAGGATTAAATAATATAGGTAAATAAGGATTGAAAGACAGGGGGCTTATGTCCTACACCCCTTGAAACTTGAACAACATGAACGTTATTCACCGTCTATACATCGTTTCGTTACGATCATTAATCATCTGGAATCTCTCTTTTTTCATCTCATTTTATACAAATCTCTGTAAAATTGCAATTTTAACTATTAAATATCTCAAATTTAGATTCTTCTCATAATCGTAGTGTGGCAACACGCTTCAAACTCTTACCAAACGCTCTGACTCCACCCACAACAGCTTCTGGAATCTGGATTGATTGCCTGCATCGTAACTTGTACTAACAGACTCATTATTTACCTTATAATTATTATTTTGTTATTAGAAAAAGTAATATTTTGAATATTTTTATTTATTTTACATACTGTTGGAGTAATTTACTATTCTCCCATGGATTCCCACAAATTTTATCGCTGCCATAAAAGCTCCCACAAGAGCTCTTTTCTCCCATAGATTTGTGGGAGATTCCCACAAAACGGCAACACTGCGCGGCGGTGGCGGCCGAGAGAACTGAAAACCAAATCTCTGACACGAGCGCATCAGAAAACGCAACAAAAATCAACAATAGTAATTTTATTTGTTAGTCTCAAGAAAAATATAAGGTAAAATTGCATATACCAACCACTGATTTAGTTGAAAAAAATATTAACTCCCCTTAAAGGATGGGTGCGTCTAATTTTCAGATCAAATATTTTAATATGATATGATAAATAAACATTGATTAGTAACGGATATGAAATATTTCGTCTCAAATCACTGTATATTCAGAGAGAATAGAGTTATAATTAGTTAACATAAGTTTATGCTATCATCACATAGATGGCGTTGGTTACATTATTTCCAGAACGTTCCAGAACAATCTTCATGAACTTTTATAAAATGTCTGATTATCTTCGGAAATAAGCAATAAATATTTGAATTTGTGATTTATATACAATATCCTAACAAATAAATTAAGCAATTCTAGACTTAAAATTGATAATACTATTTGCAGATACACAAAAGTTTCTTGCACAACGTTTGTGGTAATATAACAAGATGGCGTCAATGACTCGTGCAAAGCTTGTGCTTTTTCAAAATAAATATATATTTTTTTTCTTTAAATAAGTTATTTAGATGAACAGAGTACATTATCATACATAATTAAGTATGCTGATTCCATTAAAACACTTATTAGCACATATATGATTTTACCCGCAATGAATGCATTTTTACCAATTAAATGGTATGTATTTTATTTCCAATCGGCGACGAATTGTCCGGCGACAAATGTTCCAGACACTCAATTTAACAAAATGATTCTGGTCTTAATTGCACAATGAAGTGGTAATCTCAACTGTAGTTCGAGATGAATGAAGTCTCACCCACATGTAAAATATGGAAAGCCTTTGAACACAAATTAACAACAGCAAAAACGATTATGAAAAAAGTCATCCAACCAAACTTAAGGGCCGGGCCGTACACACGTAGGGTTTTTTTAAGTCTTTCCACCAGACTTTTTGCTAAGCTCCTCCTACTTTTTCCACGAGAATATAAGAAAAAAACGATATAAATCTATTTATTATTCGTTTAAAAGGTTCAAATTTCGATAAACTTATTATAGAAACGTTTATATACTTTTAGAAACAATTAATATCTTAAAAGAAGGCCAAAAACGTATTGTTTGTTTAAAAATTTAAATTTGAAATAAAGACAAAGAGTGTAAATCTTCTTTCTCAGCGTCAGGTTAGTGATTCGCTCAATTATTACTGACAGAGTATTAAAAAACTTTAAAAGCAAATAATAAAATACATACAGAACAGAATTGTATGCGGTTTGCGTAATAATGATCGTAGACCTTAGTTCTATAATATTATGTAATAAACTCATTTTTTCCCCCAGAGCCTGGAGAGGACCTTTAAAAAAACCTACATGTGTGCTGCTCTTTGGAAACACCTCCTATATCCTAATCAGCACGATACAAGATGAAGGAGAGTTTTAATATTCCTATATCTAATTTTTCACTCACCATATTAATATCAGAAACCATTGATAGTATACAACTTTAAAGTATTCAACCTCACTTAACACTTAGAGCTGCTTGAGGAGCTTTCTCCACCAAGGATGAACTGAAAATGACTGACTGAGTGGTGAGAAACCCTATTCAGAATCTGATATAGTACGACGATGTACGTACAAACATACAGACAATGTGATTTTCTTCTAATTCAATGGGAATCATCTTTTATTCTTTCTAACTCGATGTGAATTAAGAAAAGATGTTAAATAATAACTATGTCCTTGATAAAGTACATACACGTACTGGTTTTATTCAACAGATTTCGAATTAATTTGGGATGATAGAGCCAAGGCTAATAGACAACAGTAAAGTATAATATCCTTGGATATACCTGCGTGTTCGGTTCATATATTCAGGGCTTTTCATTAAGGGTATATACCTTATATTTTATGGACTGATTTTGAAACTGATAATATATTAAATATAAACATTGTTCTATTGTTAAATAACCAGCAAATGGTTTTAGTATACAGGTATATATAAAGCTCCTACAGCGAACGATCTTTGAAAACGTCCTACAAAGGACAAAAATTGTTCGTTCTAACGGACTGTAGATCACTGCTACGACCTGTTTTAATTACCTATATTGTTTAACATATTTTTTATCTGTCTATCAAGTATCTAGTCAAACGTTTATTATATTTAGAGGTATTACAATTTACAAAATTACAATCAACCTTTAATATATTGTTTTCCGAGTTTTGAGTATTTTGATCTAGGAACCCTTCTCCCTATAAATTTTCTTTGATTAGAAAAGCTCTTTAGAAAATAAAAAGCGGTGTAACTATTCTATATTATTGAATAGTTACAGTTATTCCTACCTTATTATTCAGTACATTTATATAAGTAAGTTAGCATTTAAATATTATAAGATTTTCAATAAAGTTTTCCTTTAATAATAAATAATCTGAGATTGTTTACCTACCTTCTTTAGCGTTTCTTTGAAATGCTGTTAAAGAAAACTTACAAAGTTTAAATCCCCAACTAAACTAATAAATGTTGACATTACAACTAATTCTGATAGCATAGCGAACACTTTTCCGGCATATGTAGGTACTAGGCGTCGCACGAGCTTTACCTGTATTGTAACAAATAATATGTATCAATTAACGCGTTAAATCTTTCTGTACGAATAACATAGAAATCGATCGCAGCGCCACTCCTGCCATACTTTAT
>CANNZV010000683.1:0-236555 GCA_947561585.1 Caprella mutica | reverse complement strand
CTAATATTATGGTGGCCTATATTAAGATAATGGTGGCCTTTATTAGGATTATGGTGGCCTTTTAGATTAGAGTGAGCAGTATAAGATACTTTCTGTAATATAGTACCTACTAGATAGTAGATACTACCTAGATATATTATACCTATAGGTATAATTTGCCACAAATTTTAAAATTCTTTTTCTTCTTATCTTAAGAATCAGTAGAAAATCAGACATAATAATAATAATTATTTCGAGCTAACTAAAACATGAATAATTTTGCAAGCTTGTTTTTTGTTTTCCTTAATATTTTTCTGATAAGAGTTTCTACCGTTTTCTTAAAAAAATTAAAATTTGGTGCCAAATGATATCAGTTACCTAGGTACTATCTTACATTAAATAAATAAAATAATACGATGGAAACTGTAGTACCTCTTAATTAGATGGCTGCACAATATCAGAATAAAAGATTATTGTAAATACCAAACAAGCTTGAAGATTATTCATGTTTTAAGTAACATAAAATGTTACGATTCCATCATTGCATGCTAACACATATCCCCCACCCAGTGACCCACCATACAGTATACACATACCCCAATTGCCCAGTTCGTTACTTGTCTGATAAATAATTATTATATCTACCTACATGTTTAATATCGCAATAGGTAACCCTACCTATTTTTAAGAATAGTTATTATTTTACCTATCGTAAAAATTGACCGCTAATTCGTAACTTGCCAAGTTCCCCTATGTATAGGATTTCTATTCTAGGGCCGAAAATGTGTTATCGTACGATAACTTAGAACTTACCTCAGATATAAGAAAAAGTTAATGAATTTAACTAACACTTTAAATGGTTATTTTAATATAGGCTTACTATAATTAAATAACCAGTTAAAGTAGTTAGTAAATTATACAATATTTGTGTGGTCGGAAATATGGAAACGTCTGATAACTTGAAACTTACCCTAGGTAGACTGGTACCCAATACTCTAGTTTATTAACTTATGTACGTGATGGTACGTGAACTTCTGATTTAAATATTTTAATCATACGTTTTATAACTTTATAATTTCCTACTTACCTAATAATGATTATGTAATTTCTATTTAAATTGTTATCCATGATACTAAATAAAGAGTTAAAATAAGTAGGTAAATAGGTTTATATTTCTGTGATCGAAAATGTGGAACCGTACAATAATTCAAAGTACCTACTTAGTACTTCCAGTGATTTACACTATTCCCTTCCCACGATTTAAATACGCTGTACATTAATAAACTTTATTAATGTAGGTACAGTGTAATTAAACCTTGGGAATAGCGTAAATCACTGGAAGTAGGTAGTTTGAATTATTGTACGCTTCCACATTTTCGATCATAGAAATATAAACTATATATACTTACCTATTTTAACTCATTATTTTGATTGGTACTATCCATGATACCTCCAGGTATCCTCATGCTTTGATTGGTACTATCCATTATTTTGATTGGTACTATCCATGATACCTCCAGGTATCCTCATGCTTCATGTCTGATGCATGTGCATCTCTTGAGACTATTTATGAATGATTTACAGCATTTACTTGTTATTTACATGTTTTTCAACTTATTTCACCCCTCAAAAGTCGCCAATATACTCAATACTTGCCGGATAAACTTCAAACTTCATGCATCTTTTGCAGACTGGCTGAGAGTCAGTTTCAGTCAGAGAGTAAATGTTTCTCAGATTAAAACCTCTGCAGGAGAAGAGACCCATTATGCAGAGTGGAAATAGCCCAAAAATCTCAAATATTCCCAAGTAAAATAGTATGTCTCCTAAACTCTCCATTTGTTACTCCATTTCTCCCAGGTAATAAAGCATGTCCAAACTTGCCATTTTAATGGAATGTTAGTGACAGTTAATTGAGCCCTTCAATTGCAAATGGTAAGAAATATCTAATTTTTTCCTATACTACAATGTTATTTTGGAGAGAGTTTATGATAATTTGATCATTTTGGTCACCAGTTTGCAGAATATGGGAGATATTTGGGATATTCTCTCTGAACAATTCTGAATTAATTCCTATAATTACATTAATTTTGCTACAAACGCCACAGAATTAATCCCTATATTTACATTAATTTTGCTACGATCAGAATAAGTTATCTCTACAAACACTTTACCGGTTTCTGCAGACTGGATTTTGGAGAGAAATTTGGCGAGAGCTGGAAAGACAAATGGAGACTTTATAAGCAATTCTATTTTACTTGGCAGTTCTCTCCAAAATTAACAATTTCTCAAAAATAATCAAATTACCATAAATTCTCTCCAAAATAACATTGTAGCATAAGAGAAAATTAGATATTTCTTGCCATTTGTAATTGAAGGGCTCAAAATAACTGTCACAAACTCGCCATTAAAATGGTGAGTTTGAACATGCTTTATTACTTAGATTACTTTTTGAAAAAGATGAAAAAAATCCACCATAAATTTCCAGTAATTTTGCTGATCCACCAACATTATACCTATTTTTCCAACGAAAATTAATGGTAACATAGAAATGAATATCAGAAAATCCACTGACTTTGCCAGAATTATAAAGACAGATTATTATTTACAATAGAAAAAAATTCCACTGACAAGTCTGGAATTTACCCAGACTGCAGATTATGGAACATTTTTCAAAGACTCTCTGTGACAAATCTGAGCCAAATTTTAGATCTCTGCGGGAGATCTTGAATTAATTCCTATGTTTCCATTAATTTAGCTACAGGAGATTCTAAATCTGCTTCTGAGAGTCAGAGAGTAACTCTCTCTCTCTCAAAATAAAATCATTATGCAGAGTGGGAATTTACTATGAAATACAGTCTGGCAGTCAAAATAACTGTTACAAACTCGCGATAAAATGGCGAGTTTGGACGTGCTTTATTTCCTGGAAATACTTTCCAATAAATTACATGCAAACATAGGAATTAATTGGAGAATCCAGTCTGCAGAATATGGAAGATATTTGGAATATTCTCTGAACAATTTTGAACTAATTCCTATATTTACATTAATTTTACAGTTTTTGCTATGAACACTTCTGAATTAATCTCTACATTTACATTAATTTTGCTACAAACTGAATAAGAGATCTCTACAAACACTTTGCCAGTTTCTGCAGACTGGTAGAGAATTGTCGCCGGATAATTTAGGTGACTAATTTCAACTATGTTTCAGAGTGTGGCAGGAAAGTTGCCAGGTTAGTGATACGTATCTAAAAGCTGAGCTGCGCACCACCTAAGTAAAACCAGGTAATAAAGCATGTCCAAACTTGCCATTTTAATGGTGAGTTTGTGACAGTTATTTTGAGCCCTTCAATTGCAAATTGTGAGAACTATCAATTTTTCTCCAATGCTACAATCCAGTCTGCAAAGCATGCATAATTAGTCTCCAGATATTTAATTTTTGGGGTAATTAGTCTCCAAAGACTTTCAAATTTCTCTCCTAAATGGCCTAAAATCTCAAAATACTCTCCAATAATTAAATGTAAACATAGGAATTAATTGGAAAATAGTCACCAGATAATTCAGAAGATCAATTATCACCAGATAAACTTCACAACTTAATGCATCTTTTGCAGACTGGGCTACAATGTTACTTTGGAGAGAATTTGCTGATTTTTGGAGAGCTTCTAAGCCATACTATTTAACTTGGAAGTAAAAAACAGTCTGAAAAGTATAGCAGGATATGTGGATTCTATTTAATTCCTATGTTCTATTTAATTCCTATGCTCCCAGGTTATTTGCTGCGCCCAAATCCCAATTTCTGTAAAAAAAATCTGGGTCTGAGGAGTCCTTTTTAGACTGGAGATAAATAGTATGGCTCATAAACACTCCCTTAGTCTCTACTAAAATAACCAAATCTCTCTCCAAAATGGTCAAATTATCTTAAATTCTCTCCAAAATAACATTGTCGCTTAGGAGAAAAATAGATATTTATCTCCATTTGCAATTGAAGGACTCAAAAAAACTCTCACAAACTATCCATTTTATGGACATATTTTATTACCTGGTAATTTAGCTGATCCTCCTTCATTTTCTCAATTTAGGCACTGGAAATTAATGATAGATGGTAACATATCTATAAATACTAAATAGCAGAAATCCACTGACTTTGCTAGAATATCGTTTGCAGAGGGAAAAGATTCCACAGACAAGTCGGTGGAATTTGCCATGAAATACAGCCTGGAAGCAACTGCAAACTTGCAAGGTGTGGTTGTGCACACAGACTACATTCTGCTACAGGAGTTAGTGGAGTACAATACTTCTGAACAATGCATGCATATATAATATAACTTTATTAGTTTTTCAAGTTGTATCATAACACACATTTTTCAAACTGGAATTCTGCAGGCCAAAAATTAATGTCACACTTTACAGATTTCAGATAATAAAGTATGGCATTTCTTGCCATTTGTCTAGTGAGTTTATGATAGAAATTGTAATCCTTCATGGTGAGAAATATATAAATTTCTTCTATGTCACAATGTTAAATTGTTAATTTAGATTTTTTTTTATAATAATTTGATGTTTTTGATGTTTTTGGAGAAATTTTGTTTTTTGGAGAAGTGCTGGAGGGGGAAATGGAGATTTTTTGAGCCACACTATCTTACTTGGAATATTTTCCTCTTTTTAAAATTGTTTCACAGTTCTAATTGAAAAAAATAAACTATTAGCTAATAATACATCCTTCCCATAATTTAGAGTAGCTAGCTGATATTATCAGTTAGGTTTTTGCTGACATTTTATTAAATACCAACCTATCTGCAACCTACCAGCAACTTTTCTTAAATCTAGAACCTTCCTTTTCCAGATTTTATTTAGTCTAGGCTATTGGCATCATTTCATTCATAATTTATTTAGCTAACCAGAATAACCTCAACAGATTCTCTACTTCTTCTGATAACAAGTAAGTAACATTCAAGATAGTTTTTGCCTTGCATCTCTCAATAAGTAATCAATGCTGAAACTAGAACAGGCACCTTTTTTGCAGCTATTGAATGTTTTTTGAGTTATAAATTGACTTGACCTTTGACCTGATCACTCCCAAAATTTAAAGTTTTTTAATTAAATTAATTTAAAAGTTAACAAAATATGGCTAAATGTTTATATATTACAATTATCTAATAGCAATTTTTTTTCTCTTTCAATAGCTTCTGAAGGCGATGGCTCACCTTGCAGTTAGAAGACCGAAAGTTTTAATTCAGTTAAGTAGCACGGCGATCTTTAGGAAGAATATTCAAGCTACATCAGCCCAATTGTACAGAACATCTTCTCACCAACTGACAGAACCTTGCCTGCTATCATCAAATAGACAGAATGAGGCTAATCCTGACCAGTCTTACCAGTCAAACTCCAAATTGTTCCCTGGATTTTGTAATAACAATGGACCAGGACTATTAGGAGCATCTGGCTACAAGTCTTCAAATTATAGAATTATACCTCGTACAAGTCACAAAATTAATTTAAGAGTATTAAATTCCTCCTTGAATATTCCATTACAAAATTTAAGTTTATTAGAAAGCAATGTATATAGTTCCCTTATAGATAGGTTAGGTGGGCACCGATCATTTCACTCCTCGTCAAGCTGTTGGACGGATCCAAAACCTCCTTCATCTCAGGTTGAAATTACTGTGAATGCTCTGAAGGAGAAAGCAGAGGCTAAGAACAAGGAGAAGTCATCTGCTGCCGCTGCTTCTGTAGCTACCAAAACAGAAGAGTCAGTCACTGAATCTCTTGGTAAAGAAGTGGTGCCTTCCACTGCAGCTACAGCTGACGATGACAAGGTGGTGGTTAAGAAGTCTCTGTGGATTAGGTTCAAGGAAGAGATGATCCACTACTACCATGGCTTCAGACTGCTCTTCATTGACACTAAGATTTGTTCAAAGTACTGCTACAGAGTTATCAGAGGAGAGAAATTATCTAGAAGAGAATACAGACAGGTAAGCTTTTTTATTTAGGGCAAGTTCTTAATTATCGGTCAGTACCCCATTTTCAGACACGTGAAATAAAACGATATAGCTAATAATAATTATTTAATTTTTATTTTAGTTGGTATCCATGATACCTGCAGTTATCATTGATACCAATTAAAAGAAAAATTAAATAATTATTATTATATCGTTTTTTCTTACGTGTCCGAAAATTGGGTACTGACCGACAATTAAGAACTTACCCTATCCAAGTCGTCTCATAGTTGAGAATGTTTTTCTTATCTTAGTAAGAACAGCTGAAGTTGGTTTTGGTGTTAGAAGCTGTGGTATACTGAAATGGAATTAGCATTGTTATTTCATACTAAGGCTTCTATTTTCCTCTCTTGAGTTTAAAGATAATCTGATTTATTTTCTAGATGTTTTTAATAATTTAGTAAAGCATTTTAAATATACTAATATGTGTAGCTATATGCCGTTTCTGTCTTTTTTTGCTAACAGCTGATACGCACCACTGGAGATCTGTTCCGCTTGGTTCCATTCACAGTGTTTCTGATCATTCCATTCATGGAGCTGCTGCTCCCGGTTGCCCTGAAGCTTTTCCCCGGAATGCTCCCCTCAACATTCGAAACTGCCAATGAGGCTGTGAGTTCCCTATTCACTAACCTATTTAAATAACTTTTCTTTTCATACAGTTTCATACACATAGTTACTGTATGCAAGATAGCTCAAAGATTGAGTTAAATTTTTTCTCAATTCAATGATTTTCCTAACTTATTTGTAGACTCTCTTGCATTTAAATGAAGAATATTCATTGTTATTTACAACTTTTAAAGTGTTAACTATGTTTCTATCTAAATACTTCTAGTGATTAATTTTCATTAGAAACAGCTTGCTAGTTACAAGTTGGCAAGTAGCTAAGTTGTAGCTAACTGAACTAGGGTAAATTACAAATTATTGATTAGTTCCACATCTTCCGTCATATAAGCTAGCTATAGCATTTTTTCTTATATGACTGAAAATTTCAAACTGACCTATAATTCATAATTCACCCTAACTAGTAGCTAACTGCAAACAGTTTTCCTGAGGTTGACTACACATTGAAACTGTCTCCTATTCCCACTCTAGAAAGCCAAGATGAAGAAGACCCTGAAGGCGAAGTTAGAAATGGCTAAGTTCCTGCAGCAGACATTGGACACAATGTCTCTGGAGGCAAAGGACCACCACTCTGAGAGTGCCAAGGAGTTTGTTCTCTTCTTTGAGAAGGTTAGTTTCTAGCTACCTTCAACCTGGAGATATTAAAGTTAGTAAGTGGCTTTATTTATTTACTCTTCTGTCTTCAAAATATGTTACAAAAGAGAATTCATCAAGTGAAGAAAACTTATTAGCAATGGCTATATTGTCATGTTTACACCAACTGAGGTTTAATTAGCTACAATTAAATTAGCTAAAGGGTAATTTCTCTTCCAATTTCAGGTTCGTCGCACTGGAGAGACTGTAAGCAATGAAGAGATTTTGAAGTTCTCCAAGTTGTTCCAAGACAGCATCACCTTAGACTCCCTCTCTCGGCCTCAACTTCAGGCCATTTGCACTCTGCTCGAGATGAAAATCTTTGGCACCAACAATTTCCTCAGACTGCATATTAGGATGAAGTTACGCTCCATCATTGCCGATGATAGGGTCAGTCTTTCCCAGGAATAATATGTAGGGTAGGACCGTAGGATGAATTCTGAGTTATTGGACAGTTTCATATTTTCTGACACTAAAGAAAAATATAGGTGTATAATATTAGCTAACTATATAATTAATTTTTACCTGTATCCATGATACCTACATGTATCATGGATACTAGTTAAAATGTAAATTAAATAACTATTAGCTATCTAGCTACTTTTTTCTCATGTGTCCGAAAATGTGGAACTGTCTGATATCTTAGAATTTTACACTAGATCAGTTTTCGGAATTTGATAATTAATTAAATATAAACATAAATATATTAATTCATCTCATCTTTGGTCCAGCTATTTGTTTTTTGAAGCCTTTAACTAAGTGGTTCTTATCCTTGTTGGTGGTAGCTACTGAACCCCACGAGCTACATTCGTTCATCAAACCCTTAGTAGTTAAAAATTAATTTTTTTTTTTTAATTAAAACTTATTCAGCTATTTATCTACTGCTTTGGAGCTCAAACTATACCACACATCATTTGCATACAAAACCATTTATGTTCAAAGAAGAAAATCATAATTATATGAATTTCCATAAAAAACATAGTGACAAACGGCCGAACCTCTGAAACTGACTCGCCAAACCCATAAGGCTTAATTTAATCAATGTTCAGAACCGCCACTCTAACATTAGCGCTACTCTTTACAGCTGATAGCAGTGGAAGGCACCCACAGTTTGTCTCCATGGGAGTTGCAGCAGGCCTGTCGCTCCAGAGGAATGAGAGCTTATGGAGTCACTAATGAAAAACTGAGGCAGCAGCTAGACCAGTGGCTGGAACTTTCTCTTGATCAAAAGGTGAGGTGAAATAGATTAGCTACAATGGTTAGTCTTTTCTCTATTACACTAGGAACACAACCTGTGAAAAAAAATACCTAATTGTGAGTGAGCTTCACTCTTTGCATCAACTGAGTAGCTAAACTGAATGCAACATTTTCTTTTTCAACAGGTGCCCCAGTCCCTGTTACTGTTGTCCCGCACCCTCTACTTACCCGAGACCATTGACCCCAATGCCAGCCTTGCCGCCACCATCTCCCAACTACCTGATGAGGTTTGGACTCAGCTATTAGTGTGATTTTTGTCAATATAAATTCCAATGGTCAATGTTAGGTCAAATAGTGTTTGATAGCTATGAGTGTGGTCAAAGTTAGACCAATAGAAATTCCAAAGGTCAATGTTAGGTCAAATAGTGTTTGATAGCTATGAGTGTGGTCAAAGTTAGATCAATAGAAATTCCAAAGGTCAATGTTAGGTCAAATAGTGTTTGATAGCTATGAGTGTGGTCAAAGTTAGATCAATAGAAATTCCAAAGGTCAATGTTAGGTCAAATAGTGTTTTTTGATACTGACCGTGTTTCTCGTGTTTACAGCTGAAGACACGTACAAAGGCAGCCATTGGCAAGAGAGAAGGAAAGATTGACAATTTGACACGTCTGGAGGTTATTCGCATTGAGGAGAAGAAAATCCTTGAGGATCAAAACGAGGAGAAAGAGGAGTTGGCAAAGCAGCAGCTTGAGGTTGCTAAGGTTAAAGAGGAGGTGAGGGCTCTTATTCTATTTAAAAGTTTTTTTTTTTAATTTAATGATATTAGATGTACTCAATTAGTTGATAGATACTATCTAAGCTACATTTATCTGCCAAATCATCCTCTAATTCTTTCGTTCTATGTAAATGAAGAAATAAAAACTTGTTCTAGCGAGCTGTGACATGTTCTGACGAGTTGGAACATGTTCTGACGAGTTCAATGATGCTAAAAGTACATAAGTTCACTATTTGTTTCTCTTTTAGCTTGGTATTGGAGAGGCAGAAGTTGTTCATGTGGGAACTGATGTGAGCAGTACAGTCGATGCTGAGAGTTCACAGTCGGTGAAAGTGACTAAAGCAACTGTGAGCACCGAGGGAGAGTTACAGGTGAGTGAGTGAGTGAGCTACAGGTGAGTGAGAAAGAGAGGGAAATTTACAGGTGAATGAGAGAGATAGGGAAATTTACAGGTGAGTGAGAGAGAGAGAGAGAGAGAGAGTGAGTGATATTTACGTGTGAGTGTGAGAGAGTAAGTTGCAATTAGGTGAGTTTTTCTTCACTCATCAAGTTCCCTCCTCACAGGAGGACAAGGAGTTGCTAATAGATTCTGCCCCGACTTTGGTGGACAAGGCGCCTGAGTTCAAAGAAGAGACGAAGAAGACTGAAGATCTTCAGCTCAGCACTCAGGACCTTGCAGAGGTGGAAGAGGCTCTCGAGACCATTGGGGCTAAGAACCAGAGGCTCCTCATTGAAGAGCAGGACCTCACTGAACTCAAGACTGAGATGCAAGACTATCAGGAGGATATTGAGGACTTCAAAAAGGTAAGTAATTAAGCATGCTTCAACTAATTTCAAATTTTCAATGATTGAAGATAATTTCCTTGCTTAAAAAGATAATATTTTTCCATTAAAATCAAGATAAAATATATAATTAAAATAAATTATATACCTAATAATAATTGGCTATTAATAATGGTGCATGTTTTCAACTATTGACTGATTAGAATTCACTTTTCCATCCTTTTTTTTCAATGGTAGGTAT
This sequence comes from Caprella mutica, assembly GCA_947561585.1. Taxonomy (NCBI): domain Eukaryota; kingdom Metazoa; phylum Arthropoda; class Malacostraca; order Amphipoda; family Caprellidae; genus Caprella; species Caprella mutica. The sequence continues at coordinate 226,328 of CANNZV010000683.1, read as the reverse complement.
GTTAAATGAGATTCAATTAATCCCTCATTTGGTTTCCCAGGTCTCAGAAATAGCAAGTAGCTACTCATCACAATCAGTGCCTCAACCAACAACAACAATTACTACCAAATAAACAAATGAAACATTCAAGAACTTTCATTCACATTCATAACAAAAGCCATTTCATTCATCTTCCCAAACTTTTCCACGTGATTTATTCACATTTCAAAACATTTGTCGTGGTTAATTTCCTATTGTTACTACTAACCATTTCACTTAAAATATTGTCATTTTTTTTATATTGTTATATTACTGGATATATCTTAATTTGGTCAATTTCATCAATCTTTGAATTAGCTATTTCTGTATCACTTCCTCTGCTTGAAAAAAGGACCTATTGGAAAATAAAACTTCTAATGCAACACCTCTCTCTGTTTAAATGATTTATTAGAAAGACCTTTCATTCACAGATGTTAGATTAGTCATTTCCTTATTAATCTTAACTTTTCTATTTATCAGGTTGTTGCCGAGGTTCCAGAAGGAGAGTCCTTGAAAGTGAGCAAAGCAGCTAGGCGACTTTACAGAAAAATCAACAATCTGATTTCGCAAACTGACCCTGTAATTAAAGCTCTCAGTAAGAAGACTGAAGATCTGCAGAAGGTAGTTGATGCGGGAGACGCGGATAAACAGGACAAGAACGTGTTGGTGAACCTTGAAGACCTCGTGTCCCATTTGAAGCAAGTGTCCGATACTCCAGACTCGACTAAGCTGTCTGTTATCAGTGATGTACTGACCACTATGGACACTGACAATGATGGGGCCATTAAGATAGAGCACATACTCAAGGCTTTGGAACTGTTGTCGGAGGATAAGGTTGGGGTGCCCCGTAAGTTGTTCGAAGAGGTAGTGCTGTCCATTGCCAAGCAGGATCAGGTTGAGACGAAGAAGGTGGTACAGAGAGCCATAACCACTAGTTACAATGAGGAAGAGGGACAAGAGGAAGGGACAAAGAAGAGTTTCATGGAAGAGGGACAAGAGATAGAAGGGACGAAGAAGAGTGTACGAGAAGAGGCACAACAGAAAGATCCAACTAAGAAAAACTCTAAGAGTGATGAAGTAACACAAAAGTTATGAGAATTTTGATTTATTAACCTTTTTAGATATTAGATGCTTATTGTAATTCAAAATAGCTGTTTTCTTCCATTGATGTTGGCATGAAATATCAATTGGCAAACTTTATATTTTGTTTACAACAATCGGGTAAAACAGGCCAAAACAATTTCAGTACATTCATAGTATTGGTAACACTTAACCTAAACTAATTTAGATGTTATTTTAATATTCAAATTTCTCTAGCCATTAGTGCAACTTTTTCTTCAAAATGAATAGTGCATTTGTCTGTTTTGCAATATTTCTTTGCAATTGGTATTTCAACTTGTGATTTTATGTTAAGTACTTATGATTAGTGTACAGTAATATATATGCAACCTCCTGTATACTAGACCATTTTTTTTATAGTAGTCTTTTGGTAGCTTAAAAAGGTTAGGATTGTCTTATTTATTTTAGTGAGCAGAAAGTTTGTGACATAAAGTTTGGGAACTTCCATATTTATATTTGGTAGATTTTGATGAGAAATAGGGTTTTTATAATAGCTAATTGTTTATCTAGGATTCTTTATTTTATATACTAAATGTAGCAGCTGGAATGGTTTCATGTTTGCGCAAGTCAGTACCTATGACATCTATTGTTTGAGATTAATACATCCTGTTCATTCTTAGTAATTCATTCAAACCAGATACTCAGCCCATACTTTGTTTGTGCCATTCATGCATGGTTTTAATATGTAAAAATAGATCAATAATATATTCACCTTGCAAATTAAGTACAAGTTAACTATATATTTCTTTTAATTTGTAAGGCGTTAAGTTTTCTAGTGTTTATTAAAAGTTTAAAAGTAAATAATATGCGGCTGGGGTTCAACATTCTGTAACACTTGGAGGGATAAATAAAAGTAAATTCCCACCATAAATAGTATTTTATTTTCCTCATTGGAACCGTACTCTCTTGGAAGCTGGCACTGCAGGAGGAAGCATAGCTGTCTTCTCCTCCATTTTCTGCTCTTTAACTTCTTCCAGTTCTGCAATGGGTGATCTCTTAGAGGGTCTTGGTACATAGGCATCATAACACATTTTGGGGAAGACTCTCTTGTAGAGTGTGAGTAGGACTGTGTCTTGGGACTTTAATATTCCACTGAACTGACATTTCATGTGACCGTGAGTACCTGGAGAGGAAAATGTAGGATACGTTATGTTTAATAAGTATATTCACAAAAAGTAAAGCGTAGCTACAGCTAATTTAAGAAAATGTCTATTAAACTCAGCAAACTGTCTTCAATCATATTCAGTTCAAGATGACTAGCTATATAATCACTAGGGTTGTGACGTTTATCGTCTAAAATTATAGATATTAATAATATGGACAAAACGAAATGGTATCCAATACTATATAGCTACCGCTGATTTAGAACGATTGAATAGTTTTTAATTCAATCCGTCTATAATTTTGTCAGGATCTATGATTTTGTACGCATATTGTCACAAACTCACAACCCTAGTGATGAAAATGTTAAAACTTTGTTTTAGATACTGAATAGTATATCCAGGTACTGAATAACATAACTAGATAATGCATAGTTTTACTTCACTCACCGAGTGGTTCCTTGATCTTTCCCCTCTTTCCATATTTGGTGGATAGGTCGAAAGTTTTGTACCAGTTGATGTCATCTCTATCAAAGAACATGTACCGAACGGTAACTAAGCGTTTGTTAATCTGAAAGAAAAGAAGGAGGTAGAGCAAGTCACAAATAGTTAGGGTCTTTGATACAACTTATAAAAAAACAATGCACAGGGTAAGTTACAAATTATCGGTCGGTATTTCATTTTCGGTCATATAAGAAAAAAACAATATAAAATTGTTATTATGTCACAGTGCTATATAATACTTGGTTTGCAGAAGTATTAGATAGCACTGTGTCATAATAACAATTTTTATATTGTTTTTTCTTATATGACCGAAGATGTAGTACCAACCGATAATACAGAACTAACCCATCGAGAAATTAAAACACTTTGTAAAACTCCAGCTATAGAACTATTTCACATTTTTCGATCTTATTAAAAATTAACTAAAAGTACCATCACTAACCTTGAAGGGGTGACCGGAAAGTACTATCCTCTTCAGAACACACCTGTCCACATCATAGTTATAGACTGAGCCTGTAGCCACCAGGTCCTGCCTGCCACCTGACGACTCTTTAAACACCAGAACACAGGCTGGTGGGTATGTGATGGGTGCGTACATTGATGCCACAACGCACATTCTGGGTCTGAAGAACTTGCAGAACTTCTGCTTCTCACCGTTAGTGTGCTCGCTGAAAATTGGCTGATTGACGAACCTACGGAAACCCACGTGGAATATCAACCTTTCTTTGGATTTAATTTCACTGGTGTGACCACTAGGGTGTGAAGTGATGACGTAATTGGCGAGGGAAGTCTTGTTCTCGTAAGGCATCATACCAAACAGTACCAAAGGAGAACCTGATTGCATGTGGTCAATGTAAAGATGTTTCTCCACATTGCTGATATGAATTGTGACGTAACTACCAGGCTGAAATAAAAGGAAAAATAAGATCAAAATGAGTAAGAAAGAAAATCTCATAATAAAGTTGATAGAAGGAATCAAATAATAAAAAATCTCCTAATTAGCTAGGGTAAGTTTCGAGTTATCGGACGCTTCCACAATTTCGCAAATATAACAGTTGTTTTTAACTAACTTGCATTATAATTTAAATCAGAGTATTATGGATATAAACTAAATAAAGAGTTAAATTACAATTGTTAGGTTTTTTTCTTATATGATCAAAAATGTGATAGCTACCATCCAATAAATGCTCTTACCTATAATCTATATCAATATTTTTAAACTATTTGCAGCAATGGTTTTGTTTCATGTTTTGGAGCAGTTCTTTTTCATACGTTGCTAACAGTAATAACTGAACATTTTGTCGAGGAAATCACGAAATTATGGCAACAGATAACAAACAATTTGTCTTTGAATAACTCTAAAATACTATTGAATTAACTATTAGCTGCTACTACCTAGCTAGCTAATTATTACTATCCATCCGATAATAAGCTACTACCTATTCATTAGTTATTATCAGGGCTGGGACAATATGCTCTAAAAACTATAGATCCCGAAATATCATAGACGAAACTAAATGAAATGGTATCGAATACTATATACCACTGGTTTAGAACCATTCAATAGTCTTTAATTCTCTCCGTCTATAATATTTTCGGGATCTATAGTTTTAAGAGCATATCGTCCCAGCCCTAGTTATTATATATCTAGCTATCTATCTATCCATTACTAACTACTGTCAACCTCACCTCAGCCCCCTCCATTTCAGCACTCATCTTCAGGATCTTCTTCCTGAATCTGTTAAAGTAGGGGATGTTGTAAATCATTTTGTATTCATCTGGTAAGTTCTCGTCAAGGTCCCAGGGTGATGACTTGAAGGACTCAAGTCCTCTGTACTTGCAGAACCTTTCCCTGGCAGGAATTTCTCTGGGGGTGTCTACTTCGTCAGGAAACTCGAGATCATCTTTGCACTCTGGGGAAAAATAAAAAAATGAGGGATTTTCATAAAGATGATCATTAAAGAAAAAAATTATGGGAGATATGTACCTAGCTAAAAGATAAATATATCTTGAGCTGGGAAGAAAAATTGAGTAAAATTCAACTGATTGGTCAAGAAAAGTGAATTGATAAAACTTATTCAACTAGTTAGCTAATTCAATATATCTAATTACCTCAACACTAACCTTTTCCTAACTAACCTTAACATACCAAGCAGTCAAATTGACTGCTTTTTACTTTTCAAACATCTGCATCTCAGAAATTATCAGCTATTGGTAGAATACTTCAATTATAATAATTTTTAGTATAAGAAGACACTGTCTCACAATATTATAAAATAAAGTATCTACCAATAGGAATTTTTGAGATACAATAGTTTGAAAAGTAAAAACAGGTAAATTGTCTGTTTGGCTGTTCTAGAGTTTAACCTCATCTATATTGTACACAACAACAATCAGTAAATATCACTGACGATGTAACTATTATATCAGTTGAATCAAAAATGATGCAATGCGATTGGCATTTGTTTGTCAACCAAAAATAAACAAACTCCCTATTTCAAAAACATTTGAAGCTTATTAAAGTATTCATAAATGTTACCTTTTAATTTTGATCAGAGTTTTAGGGAGTCGTTCAAATCTTTACAGTTTAGTAATTTATTGAACATAATATGCTTTAAAAAAATATGCTTTATCAAGAAAAAAACTACATAGGAACGTACCTTGCAATCGGTCATATTCTTCCATTTCCTTAGTATAGTCCTTATCGTCGTCATAATTGTCGTCTTTGACGCTCATGACAGAGCTGACGGTGGACATTCTGTCGTCTTCATCGTCAGGAACAGTAGAGGAGGCATCGTCCATAGGGGGAGGAGCTACGAACTCGTCCTCTTCTGCATCGTCATCTTCATCGGAATAACCTGTAGAGGGGAGGAAGAATATTATTAATTTTATAGCGAAATGAACAGTGAATTTAAAACTCTGAAACAAATAAACTAAAGGAAAGTGTAAAATAAAAGATTAAAATTTACTTATCTGAGCTAGAAAAAACAAAGCTAATTTTGATGAGAAGTTTCTAAAGGAAGGGCAAGTAGGGTGAAGGAACTATCTAACATCTGTAAAAGGTGGTAGGTATATCCTTCACCTGGTAACCTGATACGAGTTGTGATCAAGTAAATTTCTCGAATGTGAGATAGATTAATAACTACCCTATTTTATATTCAAGGAATAACAATTGAAGCAAATAATGAGCTTATCACCCACCGTATTTCACTCCCTCCACTAGCCAGGACGCTGTGAACTCATCATGGACTCCTTTGGGAACTTTGGATGTGACTGTAGGTACTTCTGTGGGTTTTCTGTCACCAAGTGATTCAGCTGCTGACTCATCTGAGTCACCATCTGACTCATCACCCACAGACTCCACTGACTCATCCATGTCTACTGAGCCAGAGTCTACAGACTCATCATCACTGGAGTCCTGAGAAGAAGAAGAAAAGGATAATAAATAAGAAATAACTTCAGGTCACAATTAGGTAGGAAGCTACTAATCGTCTTAGCATTTTGTTTTTAATTAAGAAAAAATTGCTATAGTCTTTTTAAAGAAAATGTAGCTACTTAGATTTCGTGAGAAATGTTTACATTTTAGATTTAATCTATAATCAGCTATTTAGTTCATATAAAAGCACCTACCTAGTTTTACAAACTAGCTACTTCTACCTTCCAGATAAAATTATAATAAATTAATAGTCACTCACACTTCCTATCTTTCAGAACCAGTTATCTTCTAGCGTTTTGTGTGATATTGTAGCTAGGGTAAATAACGAATTATCGATCAGTTTCACATCTTCGGACATATAAGAAAAAACAATATAATAATTGTAATTTTATTTTAATTGGTATCCATGATACCTGCAGGTATCATGGATACCAATTAAAATAAATTAAATAACAATTATTATATTTTTTTTTTCTTACCTATATGACCGAAAATGTGAAACTGACCGATAATTCGTAATTTACCCTAATCATTTAAAAAAAATATTCTCGAATAAATTGTTTCACTAGTCACTCACTTCATCCCGAGTTGAAGAAAGGCTTTGTTGAGCATCAGAGTCAGGGTAGAGAGTGACATCCTCCTTCAATATCATCCTCTTTTTATTAGGTAGAGTCAAAGGGTGAGGATCTGCACCGTGCACTGTGATCTTTGTCATCTGGTAGTCATTCCAGCCAGGGATGTGCACCAGAGCACTGGCTGCCAGGGGCACCCCTCTGATGTAGCCAGAGATGGCCAGGGTGCCAGATGTGCTCGAATTTACCTAAAAACAACAAACAAATAATTCAATAAATAACAACGAGAGATTGAAAATTGATATGATGCTACCTACACTGAAGATATTTCTAATTGGAAATTTGTCGTAGATCTGCCATAGGTAACATAAATAAAATATTTACAGGTCATTTAAAACTAATTGGACATAGCCATGTAAGATGAATATAGCTACATAATTACAATTGATTCTAAAAGAAAAATCTTATAGAAATCTATCACATAAAAACAGTAGCTACACAAAAAGACTAATAAAATCTTACCTACTTAATATAGGTAGCTACTGGTCATAAAATTTCACCATATAGGTTAAAATAATAATCTTTAAATCTTTATATTTAAAAACATCATTAAAAAGGGAAAATTATGAAAAGTCTAGTAGCTACCTAGTTTATTAAAAACTTCTCAATTGATCTAAAAATACCGATAAGTTAGTTACATAGCTACATAATAACGTAAAGCACTCATAATTTTTACATTTTAAAATTAACATCAAACAAAAATAAGGCCATTTCATATTTTTCTACTCACCTCATCAACAAACTCTACTTTCTCGGCAATGAGATGGGGCCTGTGGTCCCTGAAGAAGAGACTGCGCTGCTTCTGACTGCCTAACTGACGGAGACAAAGCAGCGGCTCACCAGGCTTGTCCAGCTGGTAGATCTTTGCCTTGTCGTGACCAGGGAAGTAATGGTTCACTTCAGTCATCAGGTTCTGGTAACCGGGTCCTTTTTTCTGGAAATGAGGTGAAAATTAGAGTCAAAATGGAATCGAGATGGGGAAATTTTGCACCCATTTAAATGTACCTAGGGTAAGTTACGAATTATCTGTAGATTCCAAATCTTCCCTGATATAAGAAATGTCTATTATTTCATTTCTTTTCTTATTGTCCTCAATGATACCAACAGATATCAATAAAAGTAAAATAACTATCATTAGCTAGCTATACAGTTTTCTCTTAATGGCTAACCGGTACTCGGTTGCTAAACTTTAACTTTGCTGATGTGCCACATCTATAGATTGCCGTCCCAAAATACGGCCACCCTCCATGTACGGGTTAAATGGATAATTTTTACCTACATTGATTCGGATGAATTTCAAGTTATCGGACTGTTCCACATCTTCAATAGCTAATAGCTTTAAGAAAAAAGTAGCTACATAAGTAAAATTGAGTTTAACAATAATTAGATAACTATTATTTCTTACTTGATCAAAAATGTGGAATGATATAATGTATCACAATTTACCATAAGTTATAACAGACAATTGACCAAAATTAATACAAACAAACACAAAAGAAAACAGCCTGAAAACAAATTCAAATTACCAAAATTAGATTCAAAATAAATTAAACACACACACACAGTTTGACGTTACAAACTCTGCTAGTAGCTAAAGTTAGTTCAAAGACACTTCATTTACAGTTTGCTTCTGATGCAGACTCAGTTTTTGATTCAATGAAGAGGCCAAGTGATCCGCACCTTCAGACCACTGACGCTTCTTAAACTGCAATAAGCGAGGCAAGTACTACTTAAAATAAACTTTAAATGACTGATGAAAGGTTGCAGTTATCATTTCAGTCCATGATATCCACTAAATGTTTGATTACCCTCTCTTTGACTGCTCTAAGACATCTGCAATCTATGAGCAGTAGAATAATTTAGGCTAAGTTTAGTCATCAAACGGCATCTACCACATTATCAATCATAAAAAGTAAATAATTATTACCTACTAATTATAATTAATATCAATGATACCTACACGTAGCATGGAAACCAATTAATTAAGAACTTAATTCAAAATAATTATATACCTTTCTATTATACTATCAAATAACTCTGCACTTTCCCTAACTAGGTACCTAACATTTAATTTATATCAAACAGCTCTCCAAATTGCTAAAATATAAAACCTCTTATTTAGATTAGACAAGGAACAGATGTAACTAACCCAATACAAGAGAGTTAGCTTCTGAATCTTGTCATAGTGACATGTTAGATAGGTTGCTAATAGAAGTCATTTAATTTATAAGAAAATATAGCTGAAAAAGTATCAATAATAAATGAGAATATTATAGTATAGCTATTTCTATCACTTCACCAACAATTGATTTTTTGTGAACCCTAAGTTTATGGATGAAAATATTTTATTTAAGGAAAATGTAGAAAATTCATATATTAGCAAATGATGAAACAAAATAGATTAAAGATTAAAAAATGTCCATCGATTCAGTTAACTTAGTCATGAATACAAAAATATATTTGATTACATTATAGATATTATTTCACTATTGCTATATGAACTTACAGAAAATTTGTTTCAATTGAAAAATAAATAATCATTTAAATGCATGAATACATAATAACCATAATGATTAATGAGGACACTAATTCATCTGTAAATAGGTATTTAATAAGTAGATGACAGATGTCGACATTAAATGTCAAGATTGACATTTTTACACATTTTGAAGTAAGATATTGACATTAAATGACAAGAAAATATAGATTGACATTGAATACCAAGAAATAAATGACATTTACTATCAATATACACTTACCTTCTGTGACATATCCTGGAATCCCAGTACTGCATGTACAGGTGTAGGCAGACCCTGTGCCTTGATGGTGGAGAGTAGCTTTTCTTCCTTTGCACCTATCACTTCCTCACCTCTCTCACAACAGGGCCATACTATCAGCACTGTGGTGGACACCTGAAAAGGAGAGAACAATTAATGAAAGTAGATGATTGAAAGTATTTTCAGTAGTCTGATGATATACTAACTACTTTGCCAGCACATTCATATTAGAAACTAATAATCTAGGTTAAGTTTTGAATTATTGATCAGTTCCATTTCTTCAATCTTACAGGAAAAAGTGAAGTTATAATAATATTATTTGGCATCCATGATACATACAGGTATCATGGATACCAATAAAAATTCAATAATAATTAGCCATTATATCTTAAACAACTGAAGATGAGAAACTGACTGATAACTTGTGATTTAATCGTCCAATTATTTATATTTCCAAGTTTAACTCACCTTTACAGAGTCTAGAATGGCATACATATCATCAACAGGAGGGACGACAAACGTGAACCTCTGCTTGAACATGGCAGAGCTGAAAAAACATTCGGTGCATTAGAGACTTCAGGCAATCGTTTTAGCAACTCTCTTTAAATTGAATATCTCAGCGATCAAAGTGATCAAGACTGTCATCGCATCACATGCAGGAGTAGATAGTTCCACTCTACCACAATAGAACACTCCAGCTCATGTTTCATCATTATAAACATCTAAAAAATTAAGAAATGGAGTAGTTTCCAAATTATCGGCCAATTCCCCCATTTTCAGACACGTAAGAAAAAAGGTAAAGCTAATAGGTAATTATTATTGAATTTTTATTATAATTGATATCCATGATGCCTGAATGCGTCATGGATACCAATTAAAATATCAATTAAATAAGGATTACTACATTTTTTTCTTGTGTGACTGAAAATATGGACCTGACCTATAATTTTGAACTTATCAAAGCTGGGTTAACTTCTAGCTAACGAACCTTAAATGTGTGTTTCCCTGTTTACTAGTCACAACAGTAGCCCCAGCATCAGCTTTGGTGATTGAAGAAAGAACTTGACGAGGATTGATATCAGGACTCAAAATAATAACAGATATGAGGAATGGAGGTTGAGAATCTGTTCCTAGACTTTGCTTCTTTAACAGATTCTTTTCCTTTTTATATGTGCGTACTTGACTGAGTTTGTTCTTCCTCTCTAGTCTGTTAAGCTCTCTCCTAGGTTTACTGAAGAGACTGCTAATTTTCTCAGCACGTCCTGTAGAGAAAATTGCAAATAATGTTGAATAATCAAGGGGTAACTAATAGCTATATTTACAATAGAGTAAATTACGAATTATCGGTCAATTTCACATCTTCAGTCATATAAGAAAATAGTTTTTTTTATATGACCGTAGATGTGAACTGACCGATAATTTGCAATTTACCCTAGCTACAAATACAAATATATAGATATACAGCTACAAATACAAATTTTGTATAGCTACAAATTAAGTACTTTTGTTGATATATGACTACCAATTAGCTACTTACCTTTTATGATATCAGCAACTTGACCCTTAGACTTATGGCCAAGCTTATTGTGCTTCTTGTTCACTTGCTTCAGAGTACTTCTGTGCTTTTCTTTCTTTTCAGTCTTCATGGTTGCAGGTGGTTAGAATGACAATTTATAAATAACTAAATTTGTATGATCTGGAAATAAATACATTTATAAAACATTAACTGGGAGAGACAGCTATATAGTATCAATTTACAGTTGAAAATATCTTTTTGCTCAATTTCTGATGCATGTGCATTTCCTTATGGCTACTTTATTAGGTAGTGATTTAACAGTTCATTACAGTTTTTTTTTTTTTCAACTTATTTCATCCTTCAAAAGTTGCCAATATATTATTGGCTACTTTGTGCATACTTTGAAAATTGGATGTTAACTAACAGTGGCCAGTCTGAAAAGAAGGCCACCTCAGATGGTCAAATCCAGGATTTTTTTACAGAAAGTGTAAATTGCTCCCAAGCAAATAACTTGGGAGCATGGGAATTAAGTAGGACTTGGACCCAGTTCAAAAATTCAAATGCTGTCATACTCCAGGAACTAAAGCAATGAAGCATGTCCTTTCTTGCCATTTTATTGGAGAATTCATGACCGTCCACTGATATTTTGAGCCCTAAATGGAGAGAAATATATAATTTTCTCCTATGCTACTATGTTATTTTGAATAGAATTCATGATACCTAATTTGATCATTTTGGAGAAAAATTTAGTTTCTTTTGGAGACACAAATGGAGAGTTCAGTTCATAAGCCATACTATTTTACATGGAAAGACAGATTAAGCTGATGCATGCTAGAATATTTCATGCTAGAGAGTATTTCATGGTAATTTCCACGGTTATACTCAAGTAAAATAGTATGTCTCATAAACTCTCCATTTGTCTCTCCAGCTCTCTCCAAAATTCACCAAATGACTCTCCAAAATGGTCAAATATTCATAAATTCTCTCCAAAAAAACAGTGTAGCATTGGAGAAAATTAGATATTTCTCACCATCCAGACTGCAGGAACTGGAAAATGTTCTCCAAGAAATACTCTACTTTGGCTTCTGTTCTCATTAAAATACATGTAAATATAGGAGAAAATTAAGTATTGTTCACACAGAAAATGTAAAAAATGTCCCATATTCTGCAGACTGGCTCGCCATATGCAATTGAAGAGCTCAAAATAACTGTCACAAACTTGCCATTAAAATGGCGAGTTTGGACATGCTTTATTACCTGGGATTCCACCCTGTCTGCAGAAACTGCTAAGGTGTTTGTAGAGAATAGAGATCTCTTAATCTGCTCGTAGCAAAATTAAGATAAATATATGGATTATTTCAGAAGTGTTCATACGCCGGCCACTCTGGAAAATATATTAGGCTAACAGATGAATTTTAGAGGCTAAATGCTGCGGATTATACTGTTCCCAACTTCCCATTAATTCATAACTGTATTTTAAGGTTTTGCAAATTCCAACAGAGTAATTAATCCATCAGAAAACACCATTTTTTCAAGAGTGGGTTCATAGCAAAATTGAAAATAATGTAAATATAGGAATTAAGTCAAAATTGATCAGAGAGAATATCCAATATTTTGCAGACTGGGGTTCCACCGCCTTTCTAGCATAATTTTTGTACCTTAGAATTTTTATTTTTTGAAAATAATATTCTACCAAAGTCAGCAGATTTTTAGCTGTTTCATCAATTTCCAGTGGCTAAATTGCGAGAATACTGGAGGATCAGCCAAATTATAGGAAATTGTTGCCTGTTGCCACCAGCCAGTCAGTCTGTATTACGCGGTAAATTCCACCGACATGTCTGTAGAATTTTTTCCCTTTGAATATAATATTCTGGACAACTTGACAAGTCTCCAGGTAATAAAACATGTCCAAACTCGCTATTTTAATGGCGAGATTGTGTCAGTTATTTGGAGCTTTTCAATTGGAAATGGCAAGAATTATCTATTTTTCTTCTATGCTGCAACCATATTACAGAGGTCAGAGTATGTCCGTTAAAGCCAATTAATTGGCTTAGATTTCAAAATGTTAAAACTCAGATATGTCTAATTGGCTTCAAATTTTGAATTAATTCCTATGTTAATTTTGACTTGAAATCTAAGACATCTTCAAAAAATGTGCCAAATTGGCTTGGCTCAGAATTTTTGTGAAATTTTGGCTCAAAAATTGGCTTACAATTTCCAGCCTTTGAAACATGGTGCTGCTGCTGCAATGTTATTTTGGAGAGAATTTATGATAATTTGATCATTTTGGAGAGAAATTTTGTGCTTTTTTGAGAGAGCTGGAGAGACAAATCACAAATGGAGAGTTTATGAGTCAGAGTATTTTACTTGGACAAAACTGAAGTCTGTGGATATTTAGCTATTGTCTTTTTATTCCTATGTTTAAGTTGTATGTTACCATTAATTATCAGCCAGTCTGTATTTGGTGCAAAAAATTCCACTGACTTTTTGAAAAAGCTGAAAATATCCACCATAAAATTACAGTTATTTGGCTGATCCACCAAAATTTCACCAATATTTCCACCAAAAATTATTGGTAACATAGGGATAAATATTAAATAGCTAAAAATCCACAGACTTTGCCAGAATATTATATTCAAAGGGTTAAAAATTCCACCAACATGTCGGTGGAATTTACCACAAAATACAGACTGGATTATCAGTGGATAAATTGGGAAAATTTTGGTGGATCAGCAAAATTACTGGAAATTTATTTCAGCTTTTTGAAAAAGTCTGTGGGATTCTGTGCACCAAATTGGTTACTGTCCGACTGGGCCACCAGTCGGAGAAGAATAACAGGATTTGAGCCAGTCTGTATTTGGTGCACAAAAATCCACTGACTTTTTCAAAAAGCTGAAGAAAATCCACCATAAATTTCAAGTAATTTGGCTGATTCACAAACATTTTGCTCTTTTTACCACCGAAAATTAATGGTAACATAGGAATAAATAGCTAAAAATCCACTGACTTTGCCAGAATATTATTTTCCAGTCTGCAGAAACTGGTAAAGTGTTTGTAGAAAATAGAGATATCTTAGTCTGTTTGTACCAAAATTAAATGTAAATATAGGTCAGTCTAAAAAGAAGGTCTCCACACTCACAGCCTCAAGATTTTCAACAGAAATTGGGATTTGGGCGCAGCAAATAACCCAGACTGCAGGAACTGGTGAAGTGTTCTCCAAGAAATCCTCTATTTTGGCTTCTGTTCTTAGTAAAATACATGTGAATGAATATAGGAGGAAATTAAGGATTGTTTGCACAGAAAATATTAAAATTTAAGAGACAGTTCTCTCTCTGACTCTCAGTAGCAGATTCAGAATCTACCGCAGCTAAATTTAAGTAAATTAATGGTAACATAGAAATAAATTCAAAATCTCCCGCAGCTAAATTAATGGTAACATAGGAATTAATCCAGTCTTCAGAATATGGGAGATATTTGGGATATTCTCTCCGAACAATTTTCAATTAATTCCTATATTTACATTAATTTTGCTACAAACAAAATAAGAGATCTCTATGAACACTTTAGTACTTTACCAGTTTCCATGTTTCAGAGTATGCCAAGTAAAATAGTATGTCTCTTAAACTCACCATTTGTCTCTTCAGCTCTCTCCAAAATTCAACAATTTCTCTCCAAAATCATCAAATTATCATTAATTCTCTCCAAAATAACATTGTAGCATAGGAGAATAATAGATTAAACTCACCATTTGCAATTGAAGAGCTCAAAATAACCGTCACAAACTCGCCATTAAAATGGCGAGTTTGGACATACTTTATTACTTGGAGAGTATGGACAAAGTCGCCACTCGTCAGTATATTGGCGACTTTTGAGGAGTGAAATAAGTTGAAAAACATGTTTATAACAAGTAAATCACTCATAAAATAGTCTCAAGAGATTAGAGATGCACATGCATCAGACATGAGGATATTTTCAAGTGTAAAATCTTCAATAGGAAGTCAAATTTCTTCTTCAAAGTATCTTAAATGTGGCGACCTGGATCCCTTTTCTCACTAAACTGGCGACATTCCTGTCACACTTTGAAACATGGACCAGTTTCACTGTTTCTGCAGACTGGGTATTAATTCAAGATGTACCCTATCACAGAGATCTCCAATTTCTAAAAATTCAATCAAAAGCTCTCGCAGAGTCGCAGTCCGCAGAGAGTCTTGGAAAAATGTTCCATATTCTGCAGACTGGAGGATTAATTTTGCGCCCAACTTCTCTCAAGTCCTAATTAATTCCTATGTCATACACTTATATAAGTTATATGCGTATGCCAGATTGTATTTCATGGTAAATTCCAGTTATTCCACTGACTTGTCAGACTCAGACTGTCAGTCCATGTTTCAAATTGTGGCAGGAAAGTCGCCAGTTTAGTGAGAAAATAGATCCAGGTCACAACATTTTAGATAGTACTTTAAAGAGAGAAATTTGACTTTCTAGTGAAGGTTTTACATTTGGAAACATCCTTATGCTACATGTCTGAGGTACCTATGTGCATCTCTTGAGATTATTATGTGAGTGATTCACCTGTTATTTACATTTTTTTCAACTTAGGCTAGGTATTTAACCCTCAAAAGTCACCAATATACTGGCAACTTTGTACATACTTTAAAACATGGCTGTCGCCTGTCACTGTCAGTGGATTTTTCCTCCCTCTCGAAAATAATATTCTAGCAAAGTCAGTTGATTTTAAGCTATTTATTCCTATGTTACCATTAATTTTCAGTAGATAAATTGGGAAAATGTTGGTACCTAATGGTGGGTCAGACGAATTATTGGAAATAGTTATAGTGGATTTCTTTCAGCTTTTTATAAAAAGTCAGTGGGATTATGTGCACCAAAAACTGTGTTACCGAACTCAACAACAGATAGGATTCTGATTTACATTATTACAATTTATAACGGATTAACGGACCTATGATCTATTATCATTACTCTATAAGATTATAATCTACTAGACTACTTCTAACTACCCAAATGGAATTTGCCAATGCGCGCAAACTTAAAGTCTTAAACTAACAGCAGCAAACTAAACACACCTTTAGGAATTTCTTCAAAAAATCAAAACACAATGTAGACAATATTAACAGATGAGCTAGTAAATAAATACTGGAAGTAACTTGAACTTCAAAGAGTTTGAAACTTTAAGAATAAAATAGGACACGATTCACAATAACTTATCACATTTATATAACGCTCTTATGTTTCAGCGTAAATGAAGAATAATTTACGGTACATGACGTATAAAATGGATGTACCTAGCTAGTGGTATAGCTGCGCACCAAAATTATAATAAAACAAATAATGTTGCTCTTTTTTAGAGAATTCACTAATAATTTATATAAAAATATCCTCTTGTATCACTATAGACAGAAAAACCAAATAGGCTAAAATTAAGATAGGGTATACAAGTCATGGCATCACGCTCATGGAACTTATCTCCAACTCTTCAAGTACAGTTCTGACTCTACAGCTTTTTATAGCATTAATTCAAAACAATTCCAGTTTAATTTAAAATAAGTCAAGTTTAATTTAAAATAAATCAAGTTATATTTAAAATAAATCAAGTTATATTCAAAATAAATCAAGTTATATTTAAAATAAATCAAGTTATATTTAAAATAGATCAACTTTAATTTAAAATAGTTCAACTTTAATTTAAAATAGTTTAAGTTTAATTTATAATTGTTCAAGTTTAATTTAAAAAAAATGAAGTTTAATTTAAATAATATTTTATGGGCCCTCGATGTCGATGTCACACATCGGAAGCTGTGCACTAAAATCATTATATTAGTATAACAGGAGAGAATGAGATCATGAGAGTATACCATAATCTTGCATTGTCACCTTAATCTTTTTCATTACCCACCATAATCTTTCATTGCCCACTATAGTCTTTCATTGCCCACCATAATTTTTCAGAATCTTTCATTGTCACCCTAATATTTCATTGCCCACCATAATCTTTCATTGGCCACCATAATCTTTCATTGTCCACCATAGTCTTTCATTGCCCACCATAATCTTTCAGAATATTTCATTGTCACCCTAATATTTCATAGCCCACCATAATCTTTCATTGACAACCATAATCTTAACCTTATATAATCTTTCATTGCCCACGCCATAGTCTTTCATTGCCCACCATATTTTTTCAGAATCTTTCATTGTCACCCTAATATATCATTGCCCATCATAATCTTTCATTGCCCACCATAATCTTTCATTGCCCACCATAGTCTTTCATTGCCCACATAGTCTTTTATTGCCCATCGTAATGTTCCATTGCCAACCATAATGTTCCATTGCTCACTTCTCTCATTTCAATCCTCTCATCTCACTAAATTCTCACTTCTCTCATTTCACTCATTTCTCTCATCCCATTTCTTTCATCTCATCTAACTAAAGTCTCACCACTGTCATTTCATTTCTCTCACTTCTCTCATTTCACTACTCTCATGATCTCATCCCCTCCCATTACTAATTAATATAATGATATTAGTGCAGAGCTTTCGTTGTGTGATATCGAGGGCCCATAGAATTTAATTTTTTAATTGAACTTCTTCTTTTTAAAATTAAACTTGAATTTTTTTAATTAAAGTTGAACTATTTTAAATATAACTTGATTTATTTTAAATTAAACTTGATTTATTTTAAATTAAGCTTGATTTATTTTAAATTAAGCTTGATTTATTTTAAATTAAGCTTGACTTATTTTAAATATAACTTAACTTATTTGAAATTAAACTTGACTTATTTTAAATCAAACTTGAATTGTTTTAAATTAATGTTAAAAAGCTGTAGTAATTCCATGGTTCTGACTCTTCGAACGAGGCAGCTGTACGAACTTTATCTCGTATCATCGAAAATTTTATGGTAATTATCAATTACATATTACAATAAAAATATAGAAGCAAATTTAAAATGGTATGCAGTTTTGTAATCAATAACATTTGTTCAAATAAATGGAGAAATAAAAAAATATACCAGAGTGGACGTGACCTTTTAGCTTACAGGTAATTATTACTCTTTAAAATACAAGATGGCGACAAGTCTGTAATCATGTAATATTAATGCAATGTCACTCTAGAGAAGACAAAATATCATCCTACCTATTAAATCTCGGCTATTAAACTTACGCAGGTAATTATTACCTTTAAAACATAATATATACTTCAGTAACAAAACAATCAGCAGGTAAGAGCTATTAAAGGTCCCCTCTAAACAAATTTTTTTATTGCTTTAATCAACGAGGCTAAAGATTCTTATTATTTTTCTGCAAACCCCATGAAATTTGATAGGATACTTGATTGTTTTACTTTTAATCAAAACTCTACAATACCTATTCTACTTCCGACTTATTAATTTTCAGTCTGAAGAATAAGAATATACACCATTTGTTTTGATTGTCAACTAGGTGTTAGGTATAATAAATTCATTTAATTTTCATGTAAGGGTATAAAATTTGATAAAATTATTATAGAAACGTTTATTCACTTTAGGAAACAATTAATATCTTAATCGAAGGACGAAAACACATTGTTTGTTTATAAAATTCATATTCAATCTTCTTCTTCAGCGTCAGGTTAGTGATTCGCTCAATTGTTGCACAAAAAGTATTAAAAACTTTATGAGCAAATAATAAAATATATACTGAATCCAGTTGTATGCGGTTTGCATAATATTGATCGTAGGCCTTAGTTCTATATCATTATGTAATAAACTCATTTTTTCCCCGGAGCCTGGAGAGGACCTTTAAATTCCTTTAATTTTTAGGACTTATATCTAAATCATTTACCCGAAGAAAAATTTCTTTGGAAGCGCTACAAGAAACTGTAAGAGCTGTTCATTGCAGAGAAACTTCATATTTCAAAAAACTAGTATGAGGATAAATTTGTCGTAGCAAACTCTTGATTTAACCAAACGAGTTCATAGCAGCAGGACGTTAAGTCAGGTACTTTTGAGACTGCACTCACTGCTGCTGGATGGTTGTTTTTCTCTGTGTAGAACAGTTGAAACCCAATGCAGGATAACTTGTACATCATGTCGTAGATCTTTTGACGATCGTGAAGAGCATAGCCTGTAAAAATTAAGACACTGATGTATATTTCTACTATTGTTGATAACTTAATTAATTTGTAAAATAGATTTTATTGATATCAATGTGTTCAATATCAATTCCTTTCTATGTGGATAAAATAAACAATATCATTTGTTGTCTCATCAATCAGGTGATTAATTCTCGTGCCTATATTTCATCTATTCCAACGTTACAATTTGAAATCTTCTAAATTTTATATAAAAAAATGAAAATTTGCGGCTTAAGAGAAAATTGGTAAATTTTAGAGAAAATAATATATCAAAACTAAATATAATATCATTAATTGCATAAAATAACATTTACCGGGATGAATTTCCAAACTGAGTTGTTTGACATATCGCAATAGTTGTGGATCTCTCTGTAGTATATTTAGAATAACCTCCACTTCCATGGTTTCAATGTCTATTTTGACATAATCAATCACCACATTTCTTAGTCCAAATTTAGTCAAAAATGATGCATAAGTTAGAAGACTCTGAAAAATAACAAACTTCATCAAATTATAATGTTAAAGTACTTTACATTTTTATTACTCTATTCATTAGAACTAAGGTTACTAGGTATAAAACCACAAATCATTTCAAATTTGGTTTTATATATTGTTTTATAATATTTTATTTAATTTACTCATGTGATTTATTTGTCTTCTAACCTCTGAATTTCAAGCGAAGAAAGAAAGAGTACGATTAGAGATAAAGTCGTCCCCTTCTTTGTTCTCTAATTAAATCTAATAGAAATCTCTGACAATGAAGATTGAATGTGAATATTTCTGAAATAATTAATTACGAAGCGGTTCTTGATCAATTTATTTTCCGTTTACTCTGTGTAATATCATCTTAAATCTACATATTTTAAGCATTCCAAAAGAAATGTTAATATAAAGTGGAATGAACGCATAAACATTTGAAAATTCTGAATAAAAATATTTTATTTTTTATATTAAGCATAGGTATGTAGAAAGATTTTGACATAGAAGTACCTTAATAAGAACAATAAATTCGTTCAAATAGTGCGCTATGGCAGTCAGATTTCTGTAAGGAATGGTTCAAAAGCTATTTACAGATTCTCCATTTCCTTCTCTCTTATTCAGAATTATCCAAGAACTACTTACGGTTTCTTTATTTCCAATCTTCTGCTCTCGATCAGAATCTGCAAGCCCAATTGGGTAAAAGTGGATATTTTTTCCTCGTATATGAACATCCTCATCAATTGTTGGATCCAGAGAGTATACCTGAATTCAACAACTTCAATTCTCAATACAACTTACTTTATTTCAATTGAGTTTATTGAATTATAATTAGAGGTTTTCTCAAAAGAATAGGTTTTCATTAATATTTCAAGCAGATTATTTTAGTCATTTGAAACCGGTAAATGAACTTGGGTCGTCATTATGCACGAATATGAATTGGACTTGGTTCTATTCTTAGTAATTAAAAGCACCTTGCATCCGTAGTCGTCCATATTGTCATCGAAGGTCCAGTCGTCATTTATCCCAACTGAGATGACGACACAGTTACCTTTGTTTGGTTTGAATACTCCATCCATACACACAAGTTTGTGACCGTCAATAATGTTTGGAACGGCAACTTTACCACCAAAAGAATACTGGAAAAATGAAACGTCACTCTTAATCTATAATTGTATGAATTATTTTTTTATCCAAATCATTTAATAATTAAATGAAGTTTTGATATTCAAAATAATTCAGTAAAAGGAATAGTAAATTAATCTCTTACTGCATCATCGCATCCGGTGGTATTGAAGATGAAACGGAGGAATTGTGGCCATGTTTTAACTTGTGGTGTGACACAAGAAGACAATTTCTCCTTGTATTGTGCATTCGTCTCTATTTCATCTTCTCAAAATTAAACAAAATTGATACATGCAGAAGTTTGAATTTATGCATTCAATTGAATTAAATTACATTGATAACTGTACCTACCTACTTCAACATATTCGATTATGTAATAAAAATGTTCATAATTTAACATCTTAACTCGTTATTATATTTATATTCAACTTGTACACAGAGAAAAAAGTTTACTCATATTTAATGGGTCAACAATTTATGCTTTGAATCAATTTATTACGTGAGTTGGTTTGACTTTATTCATGTTTTCATGTGTGTCAAAACAACTATGACGTGTGTGTCACCAAACATAGTTAATTCAAATCATTTTATGGATTGAATCAACTTACTGAGAGAGTTGGAGTTACATTTTGGGAGTTTGAACATATGTTAAAACAACTATGACATAGTGTGTTGAAGTAACTCACAAAGATTGTTAATTCAATGTATCTGGTGTATGAATAAACTTACTATGAGAGTTGACGCTACTTTTTTAAGTTTAGGTGCGAGTTAAATCAACTATGACATAGTGTGTTATAGTAACCCACAAAGACTGTTAATCCAGTGTATTCTGCAGTGTATGAATTAACTTACTATGAGAGTTGGCGCTACTTTTTTGTAAGTTTAGGTGTGAGTTAAAACAACTATGACATAGTGTGATAAAGTAACCCACAAAGACTGTTATTCCTATGTATCTGGTGTATAAATTAACTTACTATGAGAGTTAGTGCTACTTTTTTTTTTAAGTTTATGTGTGAGTTCAATCAAATGAGTAAGTGGCAACTTATGCTTTCCTCAAAGCTAATTTATTCGCATAACACTTTTCAGTTCAAATCTTGTTTCAAGTGTGTTACGTGTTGAATGTGAACGCTCCTCAATACTATTTTAGTTCAAGTGCAAACAATAGCGTTATATGCATTAAATAGTATTATCGCTGCCGATTGATTATTAATTAATTCCATTAATAAATTGATAAATGTTTGCCTAAATATTCTAAAATATTGGTGATTGATAGTTTGGTGGCTTTATATAGGTAGTTATTTGAAGAGCTGATTATCAGTATATAACTTTTATAATAATAAATTTTGATTACTGCCTTCCAGTTTGTAATCTGATATCCAAACTAATTTTCCTAAATTATTATATGTGAACTTATTTAAGCATCATACCTAACTAGCTGGTTTTTTTTTCAGTGTCAATACCTTCTACATGGGGTACGGTCAAGAGCCCCCCCTGGTCAAGAGCCCTCCCGGTCATGAGCCCCCCCCCGGTCACGAGCCCCCCTAGGTCATGAGCCCCCCCGGTCACGAGCCCCCCCCTCCCTGTTTTTTAATCCTTATTTACCTAGTTAAACAAATGAAGAATTACTTAGTTAGAAATAACTGAGAGTTACTAATGTAGTTTGTTGTATCCGCTAGTTTGTTGTACTGCACACTTCATGATTATTTAATGACCTGGCAAGAGGGTTCGGGGGGCGGCACGCCCCCCTTATGCACATATATTTTATGTCTATTCAGTAATGAACTACAAAAGTGTCAATAAGGATTAAATAGTATAGGTAAATAAGGATTTAAAAACAGGGGGGCTCATGACCGGGAGGGCTCATGACCGGGGGGCTCTTGACCGGGTTGGCTTATGACCTAGGGGGGCTCATGACCGGGGGGGGGGCTCTTGACCGGGGGGGCTCATGACCGGGGGGCTCTTGACCGGGGGGGCTTATGACCTACACCCCTTTTACATAGGCTCGGCAGTTATTGCGCTGTCCTCAGAATAGGGTAAGTTCCAAATTATCCGGCGCTTTCAAATTTTCGGTCACGTATGAAATATAGTATATAGCTACCTAATAGCTAATTGAAATAAAAGTTAATTTAATATAGTTTTTCTTACGCGACCGAAAATGTGGAGCCGTCCGATATTTCGGAACTTATCCTAGTATCTTAAGTAAAGTGGTCTGATAATCAATATATTTTAAAACTAGTTGGTGTACCTATAGGTAGGGTTACACAGCCAAATTGGGTTCTTTAATTTCTTATTGTGACCCTATTAAGAGAGTCTCAAAATCATTCTGAAATTAGTTTAGCTATATACTGAATTGTTGAACATCATAATTTAAGCTCAATTTAGGATAGGTTCTATTCATTTCACGAGTGCCTTGAAGTCATGATGGTTATTAATGTTTCTGAGATAAGAGACTGCAGTTAGTTAAAGTGCCGCAATTTACCTACTTGACCCTAGATTTCTATGACTGGGAGAACTCCAACAAGGGAGGTATTCGGAGGAGAACACCGTCCAGGGATTTAGCAGGGAGAACTCCAACCAGAGGTGAGCCTTTTGATATATTATACTCTCTTGGTATTTAATTAAAGTCTACATTATGAGTGTATAATGAACAAAATTATGAGGATTAGCTAGAAAAATCCATTGGATTTATTAGAGCTAAATTTATACTGCATCTGAAGATTTATAATTAGTTTAACATTTTATATAAATAATTTACCTATATGAAAGAATTCTCAGTTAATAATTCTTTTCATTTCTTTATTAATATATGGTTTTCTATATTTTCTGAATCTACTTTCAGATCTTTATGAAGAATTGATGAAGTAGATCAACGTCATCAACTATCGGAGTCCTCTTCAATTCCTTTGAATGGTTCAGGAACAATTATGCTAGGTCAAAGTAAGTATTTGAAAATATTAGATGATTTCTAAATATGTATTTGCAATATGATTAGCTCTTACTTTTTCATATGCTTTTAGGGATTCCACACATGAAAAGAATATCGAAGCTGTAGCTATCTCATCACAAAAGGAAAAAGAGTAGGTGATGTTATTGATAATGTATATGAACGATACTGTGAATTTTTATTCAATATATATTAATATACGAATCTCTTATTTCAGGAATTGGCAACCTACAGTCGTGAAAGAAAGTGACGAGAATTCAAATTAAACTTCTAAATAATAAATCTAAAACTTAAATGTTTATATTTCGTTTTCAATTTGACCTTGGTAATTCTATTAGCATATTTCAATATCAGTGCCTATGAGTAAGATGAATTGCACTGAAATATGGTTTAGAAGATAAAGGCTTTATCATTAATTTATTATTCATTAAGTTATAGTACAATTGCAGCATATCAAAGATTTATCAACTTTTGTAATCTAGCCTGGTTAATTAATTCATCTAGCCTACCTATTTATCACTACGTAAAGTTATTTATATCATCTAACTACTTATTTATAAACTGACCTGATGAGATTACTTATTCAATCTAATCTATTAATTTACAACTGATAACCATATATCAATTCATAGGATCGAAAACATTTCAAAAAGCAAGGATAGGTCTAGGTGATCAATTATTTTTTAAAATTGAAATAGTATGCATATCACAGAAGCAAAAGTAGAAAATAAATGTGAACATGTTAGATTTGGTCCTAGAAAATAAATAGTCTAATCTAATTGATACCGGGACCTAACTCGAGATTATAATTTAATAGAGTAAATATAGTGACTGAAAAAGTCTTGTAAAAAGTCTGGTTACTGCTAACCAGACCGATATTTCAACCTACACTATAATAGTTGATATACATTTACTTAGTTTACAAGTAGTTGATATAACCAACACGAGAAGATGATATAACCTACACGAGTAGTTGATATAACCAACACGAGTAGTTGATATAACCTAACCGAGTAGTTGATATCACCAACACGAGTAGTTGATATCACCAACACGAGTAGTTGATATCACCAACACGAGTTGTTAATGTAACCTACACGAGTAGTTGGTATTACCTACACGAGTAGTTAGTATAACCTACACGAGTATTTGGTATAACCTACACAAGCAGTTGGTATAACCTACACGAGTAGTTGATATAACCAACACTAGTAGTTGATATAACCTAACCGAGTAGTTGATATAACCTACATGAGTAGTTGATATCACCTATACGAGTAGTTAATGTAACCTACACGAGTAGTTGGTATAACCTACACGAGTAGTTGGTATAACCTACACGAGTAGTTGGTATAACCTACACAAGCAGTTGGTATAAACATACACAAGTAGTTGATGTAACCTTGTTCTGTAGTTGTTTTAACCATTATATATAATTGGTTCAACCATCACGAGCAGTTTTGACTATCACAGGTAGTTGTTGTGACCATCGGGAATTAAAAATAATCAACTCACATATGTGTTGTTTTAACCAACATCAATTTAACTCATATTAAATAGTACCTGCAACTCACCACGTAGGTAGGCGCACAGATAAACCATAAAATTTAGTCAAAACAAATCAAATATGATTTGATTCAACTAATCCTTTCTCTGTGTGTATGATCTAAAATATGAAACCGGACGATAACTCGGAAAATAGTCCTATGTTGAGCTCTCTACAATATTCCTCTGTGAAATGTTATAATGAATAGGTATGTTACTTGATAATTAATAGGAAAATAGTTGGCTTGACAAAGATATGGAAATTATAAATAAGGGATTAATTTTCTATAAATAAACAGATTTACTATGTAAATTACAATTTAAATATTATGCAATTTGATTATTCTCATGGAAGTAAATTTAGTTTAGTAGGGGTGTCATGCGCGTTTGAGTGATCTGCCTTATCGACCGATTTCGCTGCGCAATCTATTGATCAATAGTTTGCGCAGCCATCGATCGATAGCGCAACCATCGATCGATTGCTGCGCGTTCGAATGATATGATTTTTTCTAGTTTTTACATCAAATTGGCACATTTATAGTGGATATCAATCGATAGCGCAACCATCGATTGATTATAACAATTAGATGCATAAACTAACAAATACATATCATTCAAACGCGCAACAATCGACTGATGGTTTCTTTATCAAATGTAAGGATTAGATGCATAAACTAACGGTGACCGGTATATTCCACCCCTGTATATTCCATCCCGGTAAATTCCACCCCACTTTACGGATTAGGCTTGTTTAGTTATTAATATTAGTCATCTATCAATATTATATATAATACTATGTAACTTGATTTTCACTGTATCAAATTAAACCTTTTGCTGGTTAATCACAAGCTGTGAATTATTCCTTACACATGTGACAGAACAGCATAAAGAAAGGTTGTGTGAACGCATTTATCAGTTTAAGTATTTAGATTTTCAATCTCAAGCTGATTTTTCAATCTCAAGCTGAATATACCAGGGTGGTATATACCGTGGTGGAATTTACCCGGGTGGAATATACCTAGAACCAAACTAACAAAATTCATATCATTCAAACGCGCAACAATTGATTGATGGTTTCCTTATTATATGTGAAAAAAGTATTTAAAAGTATTTTTCCATTAAAAACAAAACAATTAATTAAATGCATAAACTAAGAAAATCCGTATCATTCGAACGCGCAGAAATCGATCGATGGTTGCGCTATCGATTGATATCCGCGATAAAACGTGCCAATTTGAAGTACAAACTAAAAAAAATCATATCATTCGAACGCGCAGAAATCGATCGATGGTTGCGCTATCGATGGATGGCTGCGCAAACTATTGATCAATAGATTGCGTAGCGAAATCGGTCGATATGGCAGATCACTCCAACGCGCGAACCAAACGCCATATATGTAAGATATAATTCTGTTTTTGCTTACAACTTATACATAATCTTATAAATAATTCATATGTTACCTATTTCTAGAATTTGCAGTTTAATTCGGTTGATATTTTCATCTTTCCTCTCAGGTTCCGCCCTTTTTGTTTTACTGCAGCAATGAAATAATTTAATTGAGAAAAAATAAACTTCATAAAAATGTAAGAGTACAATGCAAAACTATAGTAAAATATTCCACTGCCGCATTAAGCTCTAAAGGCTTTCCGAGCATCCTATATACTTATTTCTAATTAAAAATATATACAAAAAGAATGAATTACCTAATAATGGAAACAAGAATTTTTTTGAAAGAAACACTCACATCGCATTGGCACATATATTTTAAGTTTTTCTTGAATGTATTAAACGAAATATTCTCTCTATTGCCTTTGGTAGATTGTTCCACAAACTAATACCTAATTAAAATAAAGATTTCTCATACAAGGCTCTACGGTAAGTTATATATGGTAAGTTACAAGTTAATTTTAAATATCTTGTATTGACACCAGAAAAATCCTAATTAAGAAATAAAATACAATTGACATTGTGTGTGAGTGTACCTGACATTTTTTGTTACATTGGTTCATTTTTTATCCCAGACCTTATATTTTTTTCACATTCCTCACTTACATTGATCATGAAAAATATTTCTTATACTCATAACTCATAAGATATATGTTGGTTATAGTGAATACACATGAAGATGTTAATTATTTAATGTGTTCAAAAGTATTTTGTTACCTATAACTCATAATGAACCTTAACTTATCTCAAGTGACATATGAGTGATCTTAATATAGTATTTCATCTCAATAATTTCATTATTAATATTAATTTAACTAGTGATCTCTATCCCCCTGTAATTTTTACGATCAGTCATACTGCTCATACATCTTCTAAATCTATTACACTTAAATACACATAAACTTATAATAGTTACATTAATCATAATAGTAATAATGCTACTACAATTTTTAGTACAGATAATTGAAAAAAAACGTTATTGAAACATTATTGGTAACAAATAATACACACAAGAAAATGAATATTTATTTCTAAGTGTATGAAAACACAAATAAAAATATTAATGAAGAAATTATAGTTCCTTGCACCATTTTATTCCCTCATTCGATGAGAATACAATTAGTCCTCATTTTCAAGTTAAGATGGCTTTTTATATAGTATATGCATTTTCATTATATTTCTAATACTTACTTACTCCTTCTTCATCAGTGTTTTTTTTTTCCACTGCGACTTCGATAGTGTTACCCTTTTATAAGTAAATGACCTCAACTTTTACTTATCATATATAGGGTTTGTAGAAAATGTTTATTCTAATATTTTCTACTCTTTATTTCCTAATTCATTAATCTATTACGAAAAACAAGTTTCGTAAATAGCATTAAATTAGCAGATATAAATAAAAGCTGTTACGAATAATAACTAAGCAACTTTCTTTGAAATTTGTTCTTCGGTATCACTGTCATGCTCTGTATGAAGTTTTCCAGATCCTCAGTTCAAGTTCACTTCACGATCTAACTCAAACCTTTCAAAAGTCACTTTATAGCTAAATTGCAATGCGTTGTCTGAATTGTTGAGATTCAATCTTTTATCAGAAGTAAAAGGATTAGTAGCCAACGTGAAATATTTGTCCCAAAAACTTAATTTGAATCAAGGAGAGATGATAGACTAGAAAGGTAGGAGCCAGAATGTTCATTCCAGGTAGGTTGGCCGGCGTAGGAAAAACTTGAAACGATACTGAAGTGATAGAAAGGTTGTTTAATGTAATCAAATATTCATGACAGCTAGATTTTTCATTTCACCAATGCTCTCGTGCATACTTGATTACCATTATACTTGATTGAAATTCTATTTAGTTAAACTTTTCTTAAAAGGGATAATCAAGCAATCGTCAAATTGGTTTTAAATCGATTCAGAATATTTAATTATGTAATATTTGAATGCTCGTTTATTTATTAAATGTTCATATAAAAAGTATATAATAAAATTAGCCACACCTAGCGGAAGCATTTGCACTCATTAGTATGTACGTGAGTATGTTTGTTGTTTTCATATTTACAAGACCGTTAGCACTTGGTAAGAAATCAATTATATATAAGATGATATTTCTCCATTATAAGAATTTATTGAACATTACAATTCTTCACGAATACTTCATTTCTACTAAGCAATCGTTTGACATTAAAATTGTTAAAACGAAATATGACTCCCCCTTTAAGTCATAGTTTGTAATCAGTTATCAATTATATAGTTGTAGAAATTAAATTTGCTTAAAAGATTAAGAAAAATTAAAGTATTGTACTTAGTTTAAAGTTGTTCAATATATAGATAAATAAAATGAAGATTAATATCCCATAATGATATTGGTCACTGCGTTCCTATAAAACTATTTTCGAAACTTTTATTAAAAGGAAGACATCAATTAACTATCTTATGTTTTCATGAGTTTTTTTTGTGGTGGTGATAAATTAAGAAAGTAAGACATAAGGATATAAACCAATTTGTATCTCTAGAATTATATTCCAGTATTTTATTACAATATACCTATACCATTCATTCATAACTCCTACACAGAAATTAGAATTGAAATAGTACGTTTCAAGAATAATGAATGAAACTAAACTAGCTAGCTAACGAATGACCTTGTCGCAGTATGTATAGTAACTCGTAGTAAAGCGTGGTACTATAGCGTGGTGCAACCAACCACTAGATGTCTGAGAGAGTAAAAATCTGAGATTTTCACTACTTTTGAGATGGAGGTCTGTTAGAAATTGAATCATATGAAACAAATATTATATATATTATATAATATTAGACTATATATATTCAACTCTAACTACCTTCCAATAATAATCTTATATGAATATAAATATTATTATTGTATTTGAATATTATATTATATTATATTATTATATTATATTATTGTATTTGAATATTGTACTTATATTATATTAACATATGTGCATTCTGAGACTATGTGTACGAGTCAATTATCTTTTTACCTAAATTCTATATACGGATTAACTTACAATATCTGAATAGTATCTTGATTGCAAATGTTATAAGTAGGAGAATAATTTAGGATTGACTATCATTACCTATCATAAAAGTTGGCTATGCATAATTATCTATCTGTTCTGTCGGAGAGAGGATATAAATTCACCAAATTTATTGGATTAAAGATCACGGAGACTTAACAAAAACTCATTAGAGTATTACTTTGTATTACTTTGGAAACTGTAACCATGGGCTTAAAATCCAACAAGAAAACTTGTAGTATAGTCGCTTTCGAGCCCAATTCCTTCTCTAAGGACTTCCCTATAAAAGGCAGTGACTTAAAGGATCCCATGTTCTTGTCGTACCCGAGTCTCTTCGCTGTGCATCTAGCACAATCCCCTTCCGTCCCGAAATCCTCTTATCCGCAATCGGTATATATTGTGCATAGAACATAGTATGTTTTTAAACTGTGCGCGAATCAAAATCTGTATCTCGTAATCCTGTACTTAATATTTTTGCAAATAACCGAATTCTAGAGATGTTATCGAATTGTTTTATTTACCTTACTTAGATTCAATTTATTCAGTTGAACTATACAGGGTAAATTACTCCGAACAATAAAAGCTAGGTCAGCAACCACACTGACAATCAATCTAGTTTTAAAAGCCAGTATGGGGACGAAACACGCGTCGGTTTAGTTGTTCTCTCTTGGGATGGTGCTAGGTTGCACTGGTTTTCAATTTCATTACATTTGTCTTTGACTGCATTTATGTAGACGAAAGTTTTTATTTGCAGCTATAAATAAACCAATTGTTGATGCCATCAAAACTAGAATATACGTCTGCATACATATTACACAAATTTGAAATAACATTGTACCTAGATGAATTCGAAATTGTTACGATACTTTCAATAGTAAAATGGAAGTTTTAGTAGTAGAAATCGAATTTTTATCTTCCGAGCTGAAGAATTTAGATACGACTATTGTGAACTATTATACAGAATATCCTAAGACAAGGAAAAGAGCATGGTAAATGAAGAACATCATATCGCAGAAATATACGAAGAGAGGGTACTGCGCTTGATAAATTAAAAACTTATTTAAACTCTAATTACACAGGTCAAATAAGTGGTGCGTTTCAGTCCTGCAATACTCATCTTCCTATTTCGATTATGCGAAAAGTTAGGCTTCCAGAAATGCCTTTGCCCTTATTTGGTTATAACTTATAAGCAATTCGATTCTTTAGACTTTATGCATGATTTGGAGAATAGAATTAATAAAGTCCAGTTTTGAAATATTATTTACCTAAAAAATAAACGGTATGGTTCCTCTAAATCTTTTTTTGATTCTTTTGATGTAGATAAATATTAAGAAGAAACTGAGTCTTTACAAATACAGCAAACTAGAAGACTAATAACCTCACGGACAGAGCAAAACGTTGAAGCGATCAGAAGCATATAGTTGAAATGACTCCAAATTCACCAGTTAAAGTAATTGCACAGTAAATGGGGGGTTGACTATGGTTCTAGTCGAAAATTCATAATTGAAAATTGTTGTTGATATACAAATTGTTCAAAAACTTCATGCAGCAGATTTAAAAAAGAAGACTATTTACTTCGTCGTTTATTGAAATTCGTCGTGGAACACAAGAAGAACATCTTGCGTATTCATTACGTGGGATATCAACTGAGGAACAGACGAGTGACATCTCCTGTGGGACAGACGAGGAACATTTCGCCTATTCAAGAAGTGGGATATCATCTGTGCGATGTGTCTTTATCACTTTACTGTAAAAAATCATTGGAAGTACTTTGAGCTCTTTCTATAAGTCTCATCTCCAACTCTATAACTAACAACACTAATTTAATTCATAGAAAAAATATTAAATTCTCTTCCTATGATTTAAAAATCAAAATGAAGCTAAACTATTATAATGTTGTGGCCTGTGGGTATGACTTACAATATATAGAGCGGGTTGACAGAAGTTTCGTCGACAGACGTTTCGCCGACAGACGTTTCGCCGACAGACGTTTCGTCGACAGACGTTTCGTCGACAAGACGTTTCGTCGACATGACTTTTCGTCGACAAGACGTTTCGTCGACAAATTTTTCGTAAAACAACACACTCTAATGTTATTTGCATGTACTTTAACAGAATAATGTATCAAACGATCAAATTATGAAATAAACTAATGGTAAGGAGGAAAATAGTTTTTATCGTTTCAATCGTTTTTATACTTTAATACTAAACCAAAACTTTTCAATAATAACAAATAATTTGAGAGTAATTTGAAAAATTGTATATGTAAGACAAAACTAAAAAATATATATCGAATCAAATAATGAAATCATTAAAATCTAAAAGACTGTATTTACAAACAATGAGCATTCTAAAATTCAATTCTTTGTCTCTAAGTATCCTTGTGTCACAAATGCCTATTAGTATCTTGAAGTGTTGGCTTAAGTAAATGTGTCGTTTCGAGTATTTTATTAATATTAATAATAATTTATCAGTTCTACAATACTATGTTATAAGCTCATATTTTTCTTGGAGGATCACAAATTCGAAGATGGGATATAGTTCGATAACTCTGAAGTTTTTTTTATTTTAAAGCCAACTACTGGTTTCGAAGAATCACTATTTTGGTAAAACAATAACCTAAGTATCGATAAACATTCAACGGCGATTTTTTTATATTAAATCTTGACTTTTAATCTAGGATTACCACTCGATTACAGAAAACCCGCAGTAGTCAAACAGTGGGCATTTACTAACTGAAATGACTTGTTAATTACAAATTCGACGATATAAATCATATTATTACTAGTACAGTACCTGTTATTGAATCTTAATAATATTCGAATTCAAGTATGTAGTATGGTACCAATATTCCGATTAAACAGAAAAATCTTTCAAAAGCCAAAATATGAATTTAAATTTTCAAATAATTAGTGTCAATATTACTGTAGCCCGTAATCATGATAGTGCCACAAATGATTTATTTTTCCTTTTAATATGTATTTCTATGATTTTTCTTAATAAAATTGTGACACATGGACGGAGGCGCCTCTGATTATAGTATAGATAGAACGTAAATTATTAAGAGGAAATTTTTTTAATTTTTTATGATCACAATAGTAACTCGACTTAAAATTATTAAATTACTTTAAAATAATTTGTTATTATTGAATAGTTTTTGGTTTGGGATTAATGTAGAAAAAAGATTGAAATATATTGAATAGTTTTCCTCCTTACCATTATTTTATATTGTATTTTGATTTTTGATACAAAATTCTGTTAATGTACATGTTTTGTGACTTCAGAGTGTGTTAATATCCCTTTTATGAAAATTTGTCGACGAAACATCTTGTCGACGAAACGTCTTGTCGACGAAACGTCTTGTCGACGAAACGTCTTGTCGACGAAACGTCTTGTCGACGAAACGTCTTGTCGACGAAAAGTCCTGTTGACGAATCGTCTGCACACCATAGAGCGACATGGCGCACTAAATTGCACTTACTTATTCTTGGCACATTAATTAATTCGAAGAACATTTTATCGGAATCTTATTATAGCACTCGAAGAGTTACCTGGTAAAATTAGATGTTTTGCATATTAGAAATGTGTTTAGGTTAAATAATAATGAGTTACAGTCTTGAATATTTACTCACAGCATGTAGAGGAGTGCAAATACTAGAAGAATGCACATTAATGTAGTACGTTTATTCATGTTTATTTATTAAGATATATGATTAAAATTGAAGAACAATATATTTAGATTATTTCTGAAAATAAATTAAGTCTTTAAGTAGTAATATGATTAATATAGCAAAGCATTAGTGCAGAGATTTGTCTGAAAGATTTAGTCAGTTCTAACATTTTGTCAAACTGGTAATTCTTCATACACACTCTATGAAACACTTCGTAAAACTTGTAAAGCCTCATACACACACACACTCGTGGTCGGTGTGTATATTTTCTTTCATTATAACTCATATAAATGGAAATTTTTGAATAAGGAGTAACAATGATATAGTTACTTGTGACTTTCCCCAGTCTTATTACCATTTATTATTAAGAATGAGTCGTGATTTTGTTAATAAAAGCGGGGCTTGTCTGTATAATTGTTACAATTTTTATATATATTAATAACATTAATTCTAAAATCAGTTTTATATCTTGTTATACTTAATCTAAATAAAATCCATTATTATGCGCTGGAATATTTCGTGATGGAACTTTCCAGCTGTGGATCTCTCCTGGTGGAACTTTCCGTGGTTGAATTTCCCTCGAGGGAATTTACCTAGAACCACACACACAAACTAATCAAACCTTTTGTTTATCTCGCAATGCCTTTCTCCACTCACTTGTAGCGAGGAAATCAGTTAAGAGCTGATAACTAATGAGATAAGACACAAGTTTTGTAATACATTACACTATAAAAAGATAACATAAGAAAAGAATATCCTAAAAATAGCCTATCTCAGGTCAGTCATCTCTTTCACCATCTTTAACTTCTACAATGACCTCAATAATTATTCTCTCGCATCTGCATCGTAATTGAGAGAGTTTAAAATTAAAAGAGTGCAACACACGAATCAAAGCGAATAAACTATTTATGTACCGTGCACACTTTCAAAGACTTTGTCAATCTTGTAATGCATCATCATACACACACTTGTAGCGAGGTAATCAGTCTACCATGTGCAGAATATACTAACTTAAAATATACATATGGTACACCTTGATACGAGTTTCACATATGAACGCATTTCTGGACCCTGCAATGTTAGATTACATACTCTATACACTACTATAAAGCGTGTTAAACACTTTTCATTGCATTCGAACACGGCACAAGCAACCATGGTAAAATCCTTATGTACAAATATCTATTTAAATTGTTGGATAGTATATAAAGTATGTAATTTTATATTGCAAGGTCCAGCAGTGCGTTTGTAAGTGCGTAGTTTTTGATGCGCAAAAGAGTCTAAAACTAATATGAAGGCGTAGCATACCTTCTAAGTTAATAATATATCCTTGAGGATAATCATGGTAATACCATATAAACGCAGCCAGTTTAGTCGTATAAAACGAAGTTAAAGCATCTTATTCTAAAAAAGAATGAATAACATACCTTGTTTCTATGTAGAAAAAAATATCCTGGGTCACCGAAACGTCATTCACAACAAAACTGTAATTCATCTTAATATGAATCTGCGCAATACTCTACCTTGTAGTTAATATAACTTGACCACGTGTGAGAGGCCTAGTTGATAACTATTTGAGATAAGACACTGCATTTGTAATGGACTACAAAAAGATAACCCAATAGATTGCTCCGTACCCTCTTTCGAACATTTCGTCAAACTGGCTATGCAAAGATAAAAATATATAAAGAAGAGATAAAAACTATTAGCAAGAAGAAGCTACATATGAAAATATGAACATAGATAGGGAGAGAGATGTAAAAAATATGGTGACCGGACAATTCGCAGTGAGGACAACTCGCCGCTAGGACAAATCACCGCCAGAACAACTCGCCGAATGATTTATGTTTCACCGCCGTACTATCAAATTTTCTTAGCCCTATTTGAAAATGTTTTTTTTTCCATTTCAAAAGTTAAAAAGAAATATCTTTTTAATAAACATATAATCTAAACTATTATAAACAAAGTGTGTGTTGTCTTAGTTCTATTTGAAAGTATTTTGTTATTAGATTACTTTTAATGAATTCAATAACATTTTCTGCAAAGACTAATTTATTTTATAGATAAAATTCATTCAAAAATTGAACAAAAACAGTGATATTTAAATTTCCAGTCAATGTATTCCAGTGCGTATCATAGTTATATTCTTCATGTTTAATACCCTTTGTGTAAAAGCGGACGCTAAATATATAAATAAATAAACACACTACGGGTACTATCAGGATAGAAAGTGCTTAAAGATACTGATTAGTTCACTATACATGGTTAACAATACAAAACATCATTCGTATTTTGATAAATTATGAAAAAAATTAATGAATTTGAGAAAAATCATTAAAAAAATGATTAATGCAGATGCTATGTAACTTTTTACTACCTATTTATACAGTGTGTCCGCAAAAAATGTATCCACTGCCATCGAGTATATTTTAAAAGGACTATTTATATTTCATTACTATCAATCTACGTATCTATGGTAGCAACATATTTTCCATATTATCGTGGAATGATGAATAATGCAGATTCAAGGCAGTGGATACATTTTTTGCGGACACACTGTATATGATTAAGTGAATAATTCTTAGCTGCTAGTCTACTTTAATGAGCTCATAAAAAATTAAAACTCAAATTTGAAACAGCTAGATTCAAATATTTCTTGAATTCTTTATATTTTCATTGGTTTACATTTCTATATGTAGATGCTTATGCTAATGATTATTACAGTGTGACACAAGATTATATATTTTGATATTTAATAAATCACTAGGCTATGTAAAGTATCTTTATAAAATAACAATATCACAATATGGTGAAGAGAAAACCCCGTCCATATTTCTATTTTCCTTTGGTTTTATAAATTATATATACTAAGAATATACTAATTACATATACTAAGAGAAATTAATTCTATTGTCCCTTGGGGTATTTAATTTAAAGCTGAATTGGGATTTGTGAAGTAGAGAGAAACTAAAGATAAAGTTCTTAGGTGTAACTTGACTAAAATTAAACGAAATGAAAGTGACGTAAGCATTTATTGTGCATGTATTTTAAGGAATATAATTAAAATAAGGAATGAACACCACAAAAAAGTATGTAAAATTAATTACTCAATTTTACATGGAATCTGCTTAAAGCAGTTAAAATTTACCAAATTAGATGAATATTTTAATACAAAATTAGAGGTTTTATAATATTAAAGCTCATCATCGAAAATTTAAGTAAAAATTCATAAACAGATATTTTAAAATCTTTAATCCAGGCCAAAGATTCGTTGGTTTTCAATCGTGAATTCTAACCGAAGATACAATTTAAGTATTTTTTCATAATAATAGCTTATGAGTAGGATTTATAATGGTATATTTTCAGACTGTTATCGATAGGTAGGTAGACCTGACACAGTAAAATATTTCTTCTTAGGCCCAGGTCTAAATATTGGCAACATCTGAAGCTTTCTTGGTGTCACTTGAAGTGGAGGAAGACCTTTTCCTTCTTCCAGAGGGGACACAAATCCCCACCTCACTCACGTAGGTCTGGTTAGGACCACAGCGACTCTCAGATGATTGTCTGTTAGAAGTCTTGGCGATAGGAGCTTTTGGTTCAGGTCCCTTGCTGACGCATCTGTGTGGAATAGATTCAAAGATACTTAGAACCTAATAAGGTACTTAGAACCTAATAAGAAACTTAGAACCTAATAAGGTACTTAGAACCTAATAAGGTACTTAGAACCTAATAAGGTACTTAGAACCTAATAAGGTACTTAGAACCATAGGTACTTAGAGCCATTGAAACATGTAACTGAAAAAAGGACAAGATTAATCCCTGGGGTACACATCTCCCAGAGAAATCTTAGATGTGATTTTAGTTTATATCACAAAACATATATAGATCACTAAAAGTAAATCAAAAAAAAATCAAAAATTTGCCAGGACATTATGAAGACATAGCTATGTTCTTCCATTTAAAACTAAAATATATCGGTAAAAAGTACTGATGAAGTAATAAGTGAAATGATCAACAACAACAACAACCATCATACCCTACGTATTGAGCTAGACTTTGTCTTAGCTAGTGAGAAGAATTTAACGAAGAAGATAAAATTTAATGTGATTTAATGTAGCACAACTATTTACACGAAATTATCTTAGAAGTGAGAATCATATAATTTATAAAATGTAATATATTTCTTCAATATGAATAAAATTAATAGTGGGATAATATTTCCATTATCATGAAGCTTATCTCAAAGATTTGAAGTATAATTCTAATTTACAAATTTATTTATATTTTGCTCATGTATTCACTAATCAGAAGTTCACAGGCAACACGGGAGACAATCCTGTTTTCTACTTAGTTTAGGCCTATTTCACACATTTTTTTAATAAAAATGCAGCATAAAAGACCCGATCTAATTGAACATACTAAACAAATACGTTAATTCAGTCGTAGTGTTTTTTCATTCACCGTTTTCTTTGCTATGGCATGATAAAAACTCGCGTGTGAAAGGGGCCTAAGTTAGGGTTGGATCATGATGACTCCCCCAAAATGTAAAGGGTCGTACACACGTAGGGTTTTTTAAGTCTTTCCACCAGACTTTTTGCTAAACTCCTCCTACTTTTTCCACGAGAATAAAAGAAAAAACGATAAAATAATATAGTTTTTTCTATTATTCTCGTAGAAAAAGTAGGAGGAGCTTATCAAAAAGTCTGGTGGAAAGACTTAAAAAAACCCTACGTGTGTACGGCTCTTAAAAGAAGAAGAATTACCTCGATGAAATGCATGTGCATCTCACCTGAACGTAGCCTGAGACTGCATCAGGAACTGCATTAACTCCTTATTGTTACAATCCACTTCGATACCACGAGGTGTCCTGTTCGAATCTGAAGCTGCCCCTTCATAAGCCACTGAACCATCGCTGTGTGCTTCCAGGAGCGTCTCCGCTGAAAAAGAGGAAAATGCGTAAAATATAATCTGACATATGAAAGAGTATTGCACAGAAAATAATTGAATTTAATTTAGTAGAAACTTAACGTCTGCTCCGAAACCAAATGCCATATAACTGACGTAACAAGGAAATTTAATACAAGGAACTGGAAGAAGGTGCCAGAAAGAAATGTGGCTCAATGAACAAAGTCAGGAACCACCGTTGGTGACAAAGTTCATGGATGCAGAAGAGCTACTACGTGAATGAAATAATTTACTAAGGATTTTGACGTATAGGGTCACAAGAATAGATGACTTCAATAATAAAATAGATACTTTAATTATTAACTACCTAGCCTAATCAAATATAAAAGATATAGCATTACACTATCCTCTAAGACCACAAATAGCTGTTCAAAACATTAACATTAAAAAACTTACAGTTGATAGGACCGGCTGCAATTGGGTCCAACGAAACAAAAAGCACTAGAATGAGTGGTAGGAAGACAGCAGTCATGGTGTCTAGTTGTGGTAGAGTCTGGTTGTGTTACTGGTGAGTGTAGTGGTTGGTCACAGAATCAGACTAGACAGCGGCCACTCTCTTTTATAGGACCAGTAGTAGGGAGAAATAAAGATGATGCATATTGTGAAGGTCACACAACTCTTTATTTTACTTTTTCCATCGCCTAGTAACGTGATCTTCATCCAATGGTTGGACATTTTTATATGAATTTAATAACTTCAATATTCCACAGCCCCAAATTCTCGAATTCAGATACATGTTTCTTTTAGAAAATCTTTATAGTTAATAAATTGAATATTAATTTCCCATCTCGATTTACAACTCTTATACCTCGGCAACTACTATGATATTTATAGGTTTATTTATTTTGATTATTTTGTATAATATTTCAATACCTTGAAATAATAATTTCATTTCAATTAAATATAGAGCATCTGAAATCACAAATAAAATAGATATAGGGTAAGTTCCGTGTTAGCGGAAAGTACCATATTTCGATCATATAGGAAAAAATATATAATTTTATAATTTTATTGGTATCCATGAAACCTGCGGGTATTATGGATACCAATTAAAATAAAGAGTTAAGATGTTTAATTAAGTATTTAGAATTTTTTTATCATTTTATTTGGTATTCAAGATCCCACATGTTTCAGGGATACCAATTAAAATAAAGAGTTAAAATTTTTAATTAATGATTTTTTTTTATATAATCGACAATGTGGATATTTCCGATAAATCTGAACTATAAAATAATCAATATATTTTCAATCTCAAATGCAAGTACTTCTTTCACAAGACACAATCATAATGCAATTCGTACCTGGAAATCTTTCTGAAAACTCAACCGATAGTCCAACATGATTGGTGATTCAGAATTCACCCCGTATCATATTATTGACAGTCTACTTGAGGATGTTTACTAAACATTCTTCTGTTTTGATATAACTTACGGATGTTTGACTCCATAGAGCAATGTTTGGAAAAACACTAACGCATGCCTTGTTGCTACTTTGAACAGAGCGAATACTTATTTACAGGTCAGGTTTTAGTTAATTTCACGGTTAATTTTATCATCAGAATGAATTCTGAGCTTAGAAAATAAATGTAAAATGGAACCATTATATATTATAGGGTAAAATCAGTGTTAACGAACGCTTCCACATTTTCGATCATAAGCAAAAGTATCCAATTATATATATTTAATTAATGAGTACAGCAATGACATTTTATCTTATTTGATCGAAAATGTGGAACTGTTCGATAACTAAAAACTTACCCTAGTACAAAAGATAATATACTACAATAAGATACACTACTCTCGAAAATTTCTGTTTCAAAATGATTTGCTCAACCACCTAATTTCGAAAGCGGGAAATAGAATTGAAATGTAGCAATTACAATCTAAGTATGTTGTGTGCGTGACGTCATAACAGGCTAGCAACAATACTCCAAAATCATATTAACACAATTCAAGTTAATGATGGAGTTGTGGTGTTGTGCTCATCAACGGGTCAGAGGCAGTCAGGTATATGCTGACTACTTGAAGGAATCATACCGGAGTGCCCTGTTAAGGACATGGTCCCCTAGAAGCCACCCATCCCTGCAGTTGCTATGAAGGCGATCTCATGCAGGAACCAGGGATAAAAACAGCAACATAGTCAAGAACATTGTAAAAAGTGTCGTTATGAATAAGACGAAGTATGAGAAAAAAGATTGAAGAACGGTTCAACCAGTGAGAGAAATCGTGAACCTCCTCGTGGGAAGTGAACAAACCGGCCACCGGTAAATACAGCTTTTTTGTGAGAATACATTGAGTACAGTCTTTAACTAATGCCAAGATAGACAACATCGTCCAAGAGATCCAAAAATTAAATGAAGAGCAACAGTATCCTGATAGTATCTTTCAGAGGAAATAACCTATTCTTGAACAATTTTTTTAAACAAGTTGTCCCACAGAAAGAATGGTCGAAGGACTTTAGTAGGCTGCTCAGTGACATGAAATATGATGTCAACAGAGGCATCGTTGTTAGGGATTTTGTCAATCATTGTCGTACCTAAAGACTAAAAACGTCGACCACTAGCGACTTTTTCGTATTCATATATGAAAGAAATTAATTCGAGAATTTCGGTACTGCGGAGTAATATATCAAAATGTTTAACCAAGGAGGCTGTTCCATCAACTTGTACCGTTTTCCGGACACTGTCCTAGATGTACTATTTTGAAAGTTCTGACTTGATTAATATCAGTATACTTATTATTAAAGCTGTATATATATACATAGTGTAGTACAGGCAGACCGCGATTTGAGTCAAAAATCGTACCTCACATAAACTTAGAAATTAAACTTAAACCCCGCTTTAAGTTTAAGCTTTTTACTCAATTTTTGTCGTTTTCTACTAAAAAAAATCAAAGAAAGTTTGCATGGTACACTAATACTATGTACCATATTCTGTGTGGTTTCTTCAATTTAAATAAAATTGCTTAAATTTTCCGGTTCAACTGATGTAAGTAAGCTCGGATTCAACTCCGCTTTAAGTTGTCCTGTTATAAAAGCGGGGTCTACTTAAAGCGGGTCTGCCTGAATGTAATAACATAAAAAAATATTTTGATATTCCTGGCTTAGAATTCCTTTATTGAACGACATTTTAAAGTACCCGATATTTTACAATTAAACCGTATGGGGAAACTGAACTACTTGCTGACGTTAACTATTTTTGTCTTCTACAGATTAGATAGAATACACTTTAAGTCTTAAGATATTCTACCCTGAAAAGAATACAATAATTGCAAAGTTGTTTGCATGTGAACTTTATACTTGTGTTTTACACAAAAAAGAAAGCGCCTTGGAGTTACAGATACATTTTAGTTTATATGAATTATCCATTGTGATCTTGATGAAGAGATGTTTCCCAGATCCTGCATGTTTTGGAAATTGCTAACTTTATTTTGTAAAAGACTTCTTTTCGATCTACCTATTGTATTGCACATATTTAAAGATGTAGAGCGTTGTGATTTTTATATGTCTCCAAATTATAAAAAAAAATATGGAGGAGAATTTTCACAATCTTTTGTTGGTGGTAATGTGAAAAAATTCGTATTTTTTGTAAAAAAAAATTGATATGAAATATGAATATTATCCAAAGTTTAAGATTTGATAATTAAGAACATAGTAGCAGTGGTAATTTATTATATTGATAATATTATCATAAATTTAATAAATACTAATTCTTAATAATAATTAGGTAGTGGAATCACAAACTTGCATGTACATATTATTATTTAAATTGTTAATGCACTAAAATGTCAATTAATAATTTAAATTCAATACTGCAAATTAAAAACAGTTTTTAAAATAATTTTTATAGTAAAATTAACATAGGGTTTTTTAATGAAATAATGACTTTTAATTAGAAAGATGAACAATGAAAACTAGCAGAGATATGAAAAATATTTGAAGTGAAGATACCTGACAACTAAGTTATAAGAACAACATTCATGACTAATAGTAAGTATTTAAATATTTATATATATACACGTTTGTGATGTGATAACATGGAATGAGATATAAATTTATTTAGTCTAGGCACAAATGTCAAGTTCGGCAATGTAGAATCTGCCCTGTTTCTCACAGTCAGCTGCGGCATCACCATTTGAAAAAGATGTGATCTCCAACTGAGCTGGTTCCTTTACCAGATTTGAAGATGGTGGAGGCTGCTGCTGTTGGTTCGAAGCCTCAAAGGGTAAGCAGGCTCCTATGCTGGGGTTGAAGGTTTCACCGTTTGGGCATCGGTCGGGGTCAGAAACTGCAACCTTGTTAGCAACTGGAGCTGGTTTTTCACGAATAAGACTCTCAGATACGGGACGTCTGGAAGGTGAATTACTGGGACGTTCATCTTTAACGCAAATGCCAACTTCACTGATGTAGATTTCATCATCAGCACACTGACTCTGAGTTTTTTGAGGTGGGTTTGTTACCGTTCTAACCTGATTAGCTGAGGCGAGTGCAATGGAGGGAGGGGATCTTTTCTTTTCGGTTTCAATGCAGATGTCAAGTTCTGCAAGGTACACCTGATTTTCCTTGCAATCATCACCAGAACTGACTTTGTCATCGAATGCTCTGATCTCTAAGGGAGCAATTGGATTGTCTCTGACTAAATTGTAAGATGGAATTGGGCGGAAAGATTCCCTTCTAGCAGAATCGATCTGAGAGCAAATTCCTAGAGATGGACTGAACATTGTACCTCGTGGACAATCATCTGCACTCTGAGGATTGTTAGCAAAGCTTTCTATTTCTAATGTAGGTTTTTCAGCGACAAGACTGTCAGAAACTAGTTGAGGCACTTGAGGGCGGCTTGCTGGCAAACACATGTCCACACTAGGTGAGTACATGAATCCACTACCGCATCTCTTCTGCCTTTCCCTCATCAAACCAATTGGGTTGTAGCCAGCGGAGAGAGATCTTCCAGAGTTTCTTTGGTTCCAGTTAGGGTAGACGCATCTGAAATGAGTGGGATTGTTAGTTATGACAATGATAACTAGTCCAGTAAATCGATACATGTATGTGTTTTTGTTCATGATCTAGTTTTTTTAGGAAGATTGTGTTTAATTTGATCAATGAAGGACCTACATTGAGGCTCGACTCTATGATCTGCATCGAGTGAAAGAACTGATTCTTCTATCATCTTGGCTGTTACTTAAAATATATTTAAGTAGCTATAAATGTAATATGCATGAGTGAATGCATCACACATTCCTTAACTGGGATCAATTCAGTTAAATCGGATAATTTCACATTTTTGTTCTTTTAGGAAAAAAACATAATTATTATTTAACCAGTTATATTAATTATTGTATATTTTTTTCTTAATTCTTCAGTGAAAGTCTGTTCTCTTAGTAAAGCCATTATTGCTAATCTTAGATTATCCCAACAATGAATAATTATGGTTCTAATGCTACCATATTTTTCTAGAAATTTTCGCATTATTATTCTATTATTATTTACCATATTATTCTACTACTATCGCAGGATATTAACCGTATATTATGTCAATGAGTTACCTAGTGTAAAACTTACCTAAAGTTGGACTTAGACTGAAGCACAAACTGTACCGCTTCCTTGTTGCTGCAGTCAACAGTAGTAGTGTGCTCCCTGGCATGACGATCTGGCAACAAAAATAAACATTAATATTCCTTGTTATTCTTATATTCCTTTCTTGTACCTATAAACATTAGTATTCCTTGTAATTCTCATATTCTTTTCTTGTATAAACATTAATATTCCTTGTGATTCATAATCACAGATTCGTGCTTTCAGATGTTCTACATTTGAATGAAATTTTAATTAATGAAATGAATCTGGTATTGCAAAGAAAAATAATCAAACTGACAAGTCCTCAGAGTCACCAATCTAGACAGGAAAAATATTGAATATATAAAATATAAGGATTTACTGAAACAAATATGTATCTGCACAAATGTGATGTTTGATCTAAGTTCCTGTCCTTGTTATTTTAGGGTAAACAGACATTAGTCTGGTTTACTAGATCTAAGGGAAGTAGTTCTATTTAATTATAGCTAATTATTATCTAGGCCACTCATATTTACGGTAAAATGAGACTGAATTATTTATTTGATGTCATAATATATCAAATAAAGGGTTGCATAATTGTAGAATGCATATTTCAGGGTATCATTAATTTCATGTTTGGTTA
Organism: Caprella mutica; assembly: GCA_947561585.1. Taxonomy (NCBI): domain Eukaryota; kingdom Metazoa; phylum Arthropoda; class Malacostraca; order Amphipoda; family Caprellidae; genus Caprella; species Caprella mutica. Next base: position 181,690 of record CANNZV010000683.1, on the reverse strand, counting down.
ATGTAGCAATGATGACATGCATTTCTATATGTTTCTATGCACTTGTTTTTATTAACTATAGATAGGAAGTGTGTTTAGTTATTTATACACTTATATAGATAATAATAATGGTTACATCCGGTATTTAGTACTTTCCAATTCCGTTTCCTGATGAAATAACTAGAACTGAAGGTGAAAATAAGAAACAAAAACACGAACCAGTTCCACGAACTGCACTTCTAGAAATGAAATTTAATTGAATAATGGATATGAACTGCAGTTTGCAACGATTGCTTAATATATTAATTATACTTCATTAAAGTGACTAGTAATTTAATTGGTAGTTATTTCACATTTACGTATTTATTTGATGATGTCATTTTTAGGAACACTTTATTTCGCACTGTTTTAAATTGGCTTGATCTGGTTTAATTTTATTGCAGCATATTATTTAAGGTGCTGTTATTGTAATTTCAAATTTTAAGAATCAATAATTAGGAAATATTTATATGAATACTATTAAGTTGCTTTTGAATATCACATAAAAAATAATAGGAAATCAAATACAATTTTTATATCATGTTAATCTCAATATTAATTCTCATTCAATTCAAATGAATGAAGGTAATAAACTAAGTTATTAAGAGTATCATGAATGAATGAATGAATGAATGAATGAATGGTCTATTTAACATTTTCCGCTGCATATAAAGTGCATTGCGATCACTACAAGATATTGCGTCTGAATAAATGCATTCAATAAAGAATCGGTACTGCTATTCTATTTCTTTAATTTGTACTGTTTATTCGAAATATTATTTGTTAATGGTTGAAACAAACTAATGTGAATGATAAACTTTTTGAAATGAGTTGATAGTTAGAGTTAGGGTTAATTTCGAGTTATCGATCAATTCTAAATGTTCGATCTTATGCATATAATTTAACTAGTTATTTTATCTGGTATCCATGATACCTATACAGTTATCATGATGCAGAATAATGAGAAATGATAATAGTATCATGGATACCAATTAAAATAATGAGCTATGATAATAGTATCACGGATACCAATTAAAATAATGAGCTATGAAAATAGTATCATGGATACCAATTAAAATAATGAGCTATGATAATAGTATCATGGATACCAATTAAAATAATGAGCTATGATAATAGTATCATGGATACCAATTAAAATAACGAGTTAAACCAAAAATTTCTTTGTTATGTGATCGAAAATGTGGAAATGTTCAATAACTTAGAACTTACCCTAGAGTTAATTAATTGCATATGGTATCATTCACCATGTTTATTTACTGTTTTACTTCCTCATCCCTTTAGTATATATTGATTACAGTTAGCATACTTCATGCAATGAGTATATAAGTATATATTAACACATATATCATACTTTAAAACTTAATTATTTGAATTAATAAAGGGTGGAGTTTTTAACCCTATCTACCCGAGTGAATTTTAACAGCCAGTATTCCTATGGCAAGATAGATCTGTTTGGGCAGCACAGGGTTACACAGAGACTATTGCAAATTAGTTTAATGGTCGGGCGGGGCTTTATTTTAATGCATTTATTTCCACCTAACCAATGCACTTGCATTAAGGACAATTATATAATAATATCCTGCCATTTATCATTTATTCGTGCGCGAAATTGGGCTCTTAGAGCGCACAACCCGCCGGTTAGTGCGATCAACCTATAGTGTGTACGATTGATGTGATTTTGGTAATTTTAGTAATTTTCTTTAGATTATTGCAGTTAAATATTCCTATGGAGGATATTACCATGGAAAATGACATCAGTTAAAATAAGGTTGGAATTGAAAATGATATTAGAATTGAAATGAAACTAATGTTAGAATTTAAATGAATAAATATTGGAATTTCAATTAAATTAATATTATAGTTTAAATGAAAATAATATTAGAGTTTAAATGAAAATAATATTGGAATTTTAATGTAAATAATATTGGAATTTCAATGTAAATAATATTAGAATTTAAATTAAAATAATATTAGAATTTCAATGTAAATAATATTAGAATTTAAATTAAAATAATATTAGAATTTCAATGTAAATAATATTAGAATTTAAATTAAAATAATATTAGAATTTCAATGTAAATAATATTAAATTTCACTGAGAATGATACACTTATTATGCATGTCTTATAATCTCAAATATTAATAAAAGTTTCATGTATATTTTTTTCTAACAGTATTACAAACAGTCTGTTGACTAACAGTTCCTGTTGACACTAACGGTGCAATATATTTATATTATTTCTAATTATTATTAAATAGAACTGCTGATCCATTGCCGATACTTTTCTGAGAATGATTCACTCATTTCTTTGCAATGTATCCTGTATCGAATGTTTAGATACAGGAAATGTACCTAGTGAACTCTAAGGTGAAAAGAAAAAAAAGAAACCTTGAATATTAGTCATTGAATATTAGTCATTGAATAGTAGTCATTGAATATTAGTCATTGAATATTAGTCATTGAATATTAGTCATTGAATATTAGTCAGTGAATATTAGTCATTGAATATTATACTGTGAATATTAGTCAGTGAATATTAGTCATTGAATAGTAGTCATTGAATATTAGTCATTGAATATTAGTCATTGAATATTAGTCATTGAATATTAGTCATTGAATATAAGTCATTGAATATTAGTCATTGAATATTAGTCATTGAATATTAGTCATTGAATATTAGTCATTGAATATTATACATTGAATATTAGTCATTGAATATTATACATTGAATATTAGTCACTGAATATTATACATTGAATATTAGTCACTGAATATTATACATTGAATATTAGTCACTGAATATTATACATTGAATATTAGTCACTGAATATTATACATTGAATATTAGTCACTGAATATTATACATTGAATATTAGTCACTGAATATTATACATTGAATATTAGTCATTGAATATTATACATTGAATATTAGTCACTGAATATTATACATTGAATATTAGTCACTGAATATTAAAATTCAAAATTTAAGATAATATTAAAATTTAATTAACTATTAAAATTTGTTTGAATAGCCGAATTTCCTGTTTTATCTTTCAAAATTGTAATTTTAATGACTGTTTATTAATGAATAAATAAATATTAATATAATTCTTATTGAATAACTGTAAAACATTCATAATATTATGCCTAACTAAATAAATGAATCCCATTGCTATAATTCTCAAATACCTAACAAATTACAACAGTTCTTTTGATTACAATGACATTTGCCTCCTTGGTTCACTCATTGATATTTGAGTCATGTTCAATAATTCGAGTTAATGGTTTGTAATTAAAAACAGCATTTATCAAATTGTGTTCAAAATATGTTATATTAAATTCAAAACAATAGTAAATTGTAGAAAAAGAAGTATTTGTTTTTAAATTGAATGTCAGTCTTTCTAAAAATGGAATTATTTTATAAATAATATTAAAACCTTTATATATCTTCTGCTAAAATGATTTAAAATATGGAAATGTTTGATAATTCGTTACAACATTTGTTCCTGGGATATTAGGGGAATATTCTAGTGATAAATCCTTTCTCTTGCCTGGGATATTCCCTTAATATCCCAGGATAAAATTCTTCTTTCCTTTCCTTCTGGGATATTCCCTTAATATCTCAGGAATAAATCCTTTTCTCTTTTGATATTCCCTTAATTATTCAAGGCATATATCCTTGTTTCCTGGGGTATTTCCATAATATCCCAGGACTAAATCCTTCTTTCATGGGCTAGACACTCACCGTGCAGTCGGGGCAAAGGTGACGCTGCAGTCTCGTACACAATGAGGACCAAAAGAGCGACGCAAGAGTTAAAGGCCTTCATATTGCCGTAGTTACTACAGAGTTGTTAATGCTACCAAAGTCAGACTGCTACTGATGAGCTAATGACTCTCTGTCTCCTTATATACCCCCATTCTGCCTGTCGAGGTCACATCGTTACCATTTGGTTGTTAACATGCAGTTAACAACTGGGGTTACGTGGACCAAAACTAGGACACAAAAACCAGGTCTGTAGTTTGGGTAGACCTCTTGAAACTGAAGTGTTCGTTTGTAAGTATTTAAGGTAAAGAAGTTTTCAATATAAGTTTATAAGTTTAAACCTCTGGGAAGGACATTATAAAAACATCTCATTATGTTTACATTTAGTCCATATAATCATATTAAATAAGATGCGTGAAAATAAATGTAGTCTATGCCAAATAATGATTTTAGATTTTGAACAACCGAAAATTCTTCTCAAAGGACATTAGATTTTATAAAAAAAATCATTTTTTAACATATTCTTTCTTAAAAAGGTTATATATCTAATATTGTATTACCAAAAAAATTAATTTTGTGCTAGCATCAATAGAAGTTTTTAAGTGACAATGAACCCTTTTGCTCAAAATCAAAATGGAGTATATTTTAGTTACAATGATTTCCTCTTCCTTCATCTTCCTCTTTTCTCTCATTTCATGTTCCTAATTTTTGCGAAAAAAACTATCCTCTCATTCCCGAATTCCTGAAGACTCGTGCAAAGTTCTGAGGAATTCAATTCCCATTTCTTCTTCAGACTGGAAGGAGTCGAGAGGAAATCCTAAAGGAACAACAGGAAACAAATTATTTATTATATTAGTGTGCTATCTGACATGCGACATTAAAGGATGTTGACTAATTGATTTTAATTCATTTTCATGTTTCTTCATATATTTCTTTTAATTTACGTCTTATAAAAATACAGAGCGAAGCCTAGCATATAAAAAGTGAGCCGCAATTATGGGTACCTTAAAAATTGAAACTTTTAATGTCTAATAAATTAATTTATATGTAGTCTGAATAATTAGGGGTTGACGGTATTTTATGTTTCTTTATTGATATTTTTTCCAATATTATCAATAATCAGCTTCTTTTCATTTACTTGGTAGTGTGGATAATTATTAATGCCGAATGGCCATGTAATTACATGGAAAACTGCTTGTCCGAAGACAAAAATCAATTTATTTAATTTAACATTATTTTCTTCACCTCGTTAATTAGCATCAAATAAAATATCGTACAAAAAGATCAATGATAAAAGAAATACACATCTGATTTAAATTAAATGTACTAATAAACAATCAATCAGACAAAGGCTAAAATAATAAATCCTAAAATAACTTTAGTTTGAATAAGTAATTAATCAAGGATATGCCTATTGAGGAGTTTAACTTACACAACATGGGTCAAATTTTGTAGGTTGAGTCTTTCTCCTTTCACTCATCAACACGAGGAAGGGTTGAACACAAGCAGTGCGAGGAGATGTGACCGGGGGAGTAACATATGGATATCTGTTGACAGAAGACATGGTCGAAACCATAGTTACTGCAGATGAGGATACCCTTGGCTACGTCTAAAAGGATACCCTTTGCTACGTCTGAAAGGATACCCTTTGCTACATCTAAAGGGATACCCTTTGCTACGTTTAAAAGGATACCCTTTACTACGTCTAAAGGGTATCGGATACCCTTTACTACGTCTAAAGGGTATCGGATACCCTTTACTACGTCTTATTAGGTTACTATGTGAGACTATGTTATTGGTTACTATGTATGATTCACATGTTAATTACACGGTACTAAAGCTTCCTAGAAACTATAATGTAGTTAGCATGTAGAGGTACTCATTCATTAAGATGAATTATAATGGGAAGTGTGTTTACTATTCATTTAATAACTATAATTTATTAATTTGTAAGATATACACTTTTAACCATGTAGTGATGGTTGTTCCATATACGTCATGTATAAATAAGATTTTTGTAGCCACTTAAATAAATATTTGAAAACTTATTGAAGGAAGAAGATTCGATTAAAAAGTATCAATTCGACAGAAATATATAATTTTTCCTACTGGAACTATCCCATATTTTAATATAATCAATTTATCGATTTATCTGGTATTTCAGAAATAAGGCAACCAAATTTGCGTATCAAATAAAACATTCAAAATCCGTGTTTGAATAGTTCTAGGTAAAATTCCACCACGGAAAGTTTCACCAGGAAAATTCCACCACGGAAAGTTCCACCACGGAAAATTTCACCACGAAAAGTTCTACCACGGAAAATTCCACCACGGAAAGTTTCACCAGGAAAATTCCACCACGGAATATTCCACCGCATAATACTGGATTTCATTTAGATTAGGTAGAACATTCAATAAAACTGATTTAAAGAAAAATATGTTTTTGGTGGTAACCAGACAACATTTCATTAGTTAAGAAGTTATAAGAATTTATGTTATGTTAAGTCAAACCCTAAGGAATAAGCGAAGGTGAACATACGAAATAAGAGACAGATCAAACGTCCTTTTAAATAAGTTTCAGTGTGAATCAATTTAATTTAAAATGAACTTAAATCGTGCAAATTCAACCATGAAGTTCCGCTGTCAAAGTGATCAACAATTTAGATCACGTTTGATTATCCTTCAAATTAAAGACATATATATGTTGAAACTCAAATTTTATGATACTATTTTGTTACATGAATTTTATTTTATATATATATTATCTAATATCCATCGCCCGAGACTCAACTATATTTTAAACATATATAGGGTTAAGCAGGTAAATTGCAGTACATTAAAAACATAAGATATATAAATTATAACACGTAGAGTTTCTTTTGAGATGCAACATCTTAATATAAATTCGGTTCAGCAGGATTTACAGACTCTAAAGATTCAGACATAAAGAATGTGTTTAACATAATGTGTTCACTTAATATGAAGACTTCCAATAATGCAAAATTTTCCAAAAAATACAAAATTCATCTTTGTATCAAATATTAAAATATGAACTTTAGTATTTCAGCTGCTATAGATTCAAGAAGTATAATTTGGCAGTGTTTCCATAGCAGCGTCATATTTTTTCCTGTTGAATATTTTATGCATATAAAATGGATTGATTATTCGTTTTACATTTTAAAAAATATTTATTTATTTATAATTCAACATCACCTAGACTTAGAAATACAATCTAAAATAGACTGTTTATTTATACTGTTAGTTTGTTTATTTTTTCAAAATGGTGGAATCTTCCATGGTGGAATCTTCCTGGTGGAATCTTTCATGGTGGAACTTTCCGCGGAGTTCTATAAATATATAAATATTATAACATTTTTAAGCTAGGCTCATAATTTTCTTATTTTAGGCATCTATATAGATTTCAAATTTATACTCTTTATCATGGCTGTAGATCGAAATTTTTCTATCAAGGTCAGTAAAGAAAATGATACTAGTCCATCAATTAAAAAGAATTTATCATGGATCGTTGACCTGCTAGTAAAGTGTTAAAAAGTTCAAGGAGACTGGTTCAACCTCGGGTAAACCAGGACAAGACCGTAAACGAAGCGTAAAGACCAAAAAACTGATCAAAAACTCTTGGTAAGAGTTGTGTCGAAACCCACGTTGTTCCTACCGTAAACTGACTGCAGAAGCTGCTCTTAGAAAAACTTACATGCATTGATTGCTGAAAGAAGATCTGAGAATAAATCAAATTGAATTTAAATTGGCTGCCTCTCTCTCTCTCTCTCTCTCTCTCTCATTTTTTAATCGAAGTTGTTAATATGGGTTAAAGAACATTTACAGGGTTCATCATGGAGTCTCCAACATAACTAGGCACCATCACATGGCTCCATATTGACCAATGGCTTACTTTTTACCACGGCTCATCCAGTTAATTTGACCTGCACGTGGTCAGATTAACCCCATTATGGTGAAAATGACCTTCTTCCACAAGTCAAATTGAATATTAAGATTTGACCCGCCATGACAATCAAATATCTGACGTTTTCTTTATTTCTGTTTTTATCATAAAATACCACTCTTTTGGCAAAATCTTTGTTGTTAAAGTAATACCTATGTCATAAGGTGTGGTAGAAACAAACTATGAAATTAAAACATTAATTATTTTAGTGACCAGTCATCGGGTCATGACATAACCTGTTTTGAAGGTCAGAATCAAGTCATTAATTTGCCTCATTCTTTTATCAAGGTGTTCATATACAGTTTGTCTATTTACCATTAATCAAAATGATTAACTCATATTTAATGCTCTCCAATGTTTGGAAGGAAAGATGTTAAAATATATAATATCAGGTATATATCATAACTGTAAAAGATATATTTCTATCACTGAAAAAGTATCAATTGGCAATTTTTAAAATAGAAATTTTAAGAAAATGATTATGTTCTGAAATTGTAAAAAAAAAACATTCCAAAATCATATAAAAATATATAAATTTAAAAATATAGAAAAGAATAAAGGTATAAAATAATATAGAGAGTAAAAATAATTGAAAGAGTTAATTTAGAAATAATTTTGATTTTATATATTTTTTTTTAAATGTGTACTCGAATATTAACTATCATTCTACCATTAATTAGTATTAACAATGATATTATTAGATACTAGAACTGTACCTATTTATTACAGGTAAATATAATTGTCTTAAGATAATATAAAGGTTTTTAATTTGTATAATATTACAAATTAATATAATGGTTTTATGATTTAAATGCAAATACGTATTATCAATATACATATACTGATTTAACAAAATTATTGGTTCTCTTTACTTTTACTTTTTGAGTTCAGACCGTAAATAAAAGTAAATCATAAAAAAATTCAGACCGTAAATAAAAGTAAATAAAAAAAAAGTTCAGACCGTAAATAAAAGTAAATCATAAAAAAATTCAGACCGTAAATAAAAGTAAATAAAAAAAAAGTTCAGACCGTAAATAAAAGTAAATCATAAAAAAATTCAGACCGTAAATAAAAGTAAATAAAAAAAAAGTTCAGACCGTAAATAAAAGTAAATCATAAAAAAATTCAGACCGTAAATAAAAGTAAATAAAAAAAAAGTTCAGACCGTAAATAAAAGTAAATCAGAAAAAGTTCAGACCGTAAATAAAAGTAAATCCTAAAATAATTCAGACCGTAAATAAAAGTAAATAAAAAAAAAGTTCAGACCGTAAATAAAAGTAAATCAGAAAAAGTTCAGACCATATAAAAGTAAATCAGAAAAAGTTCAGACCGTAAATAAAAGTAAATCAGAAAAAGTTCTGACCGTAAAAGTAAACATTAAATTATATAATAACGTATTTTGATAAAAATCAAATTGGTAATCAAAATTTGAAATCTAATTTTCACAATTTTTTAACACTTAGGCTTGTAAATATGATATTACTGCATGATACGCGTCGACACATATAAATAGATCTAGATATCAAATTTACTATTCTAATGTTCTTCAATATTCAAGATGGAGCATTCTTCAATGGAGAGGTCATTCTTTGAGACAATATTCATCAAAAAAATTCAGACCGTAAAGTAAATAAAAAAAAGTTCGGACCATAAACGTAAATTAAAAAAAAACGGACTGTAAAAGTATATATTAATGTTTGTGTGACCCGCATCCATGACCACAAAATATTATTAGTTTTTCCTTTATATTTGTGTTTATTAAAAAAAGTGTGACACACTGACTCGACTCTTATTACCAGACTATACTATTGGCTCTAGGACAACTCGTACCTGGACAACTCGTACCCAGACAACTGGTATACAGGACAACTCGTACCCGGACAACTGGTACCCGATTTTCATAATTTCGTGTTAAATGTACCTAATTATAATAACTGAATAAAATACATGTCCGATTTTCAAAATTTAGTAAAATGTACATAATTATAATAAAAATTAAAGGCATAATAAAATAACCAATTTCTTTTATTGCAATGAAACATACATAAACTGACAATTCAAATGAGGATAAAGTAGGAACTTTTATAGAGATTACAATATAGACTACATTACAAAATTCGTATGATCTCACTTCAAGAGTCTTCCATTTCATGATATATATTTTCAAACATAATACGCGAAAAATATATTAGAACCAACAGTGCTAATTTAATTTAATTAACCTCTTTTAATATACTTAAGTTAGCAAAGTTAGATATTAAGTAACCTAGCACAGCTAAAGATAAAATTAAAACTTTTATAGAGACTAAAATACAGACTACCTTACAAAATTAATATAATCTCACTTCAAGAGTCTTCTATTTCATGACATATATTGTATATATATATATTAAATCGGGTACCAGTTGTCCGGGTACGAGTTGTCCTGTATACCAGTTGTCCGGGTACGAGTTGTCCGGGTACGAGTTGTCCAGGTACGAGTTGTCCGTGCACCACTATTACTATATACTATTACTATCTTACTATCACTATCTTACTATTACTATCTGTATAGGGGCATTTTGAAAAAAAATATTACTAAGTTCTTAGCATTTTAATGGGTTAAGGGACAATTCATTTTTAAAGTAATAACTATTTAGATATTGAATTACTTAATGTTGAAAGATAATAATATTTCAACAAATCTACTTAATTAAACCAAACTTCAGTACACACAAAGAAATTATAATTACCATTTTTAACTTATTTGCTAAGTCACGTACATTTTAAAAACATGTTAATTTACGTGTATATATCAATGCAGGACCTCATATATTTATATAAAACCATCAAAATGTTCTAGTTACGAGTATATATTCTAAGACACATGGACTTGAATTGTAAAAATGATAGTGCTAAAAATAGTGTATATATAATAGAGATGGAACATACATATAAATTCTCGAGTCCCTTATTTTTAATTTCCTATTGACGTCAGCAATATAGCCTTTGGTTCCGAAGCAAACGTTAAAACCGGTGTACTGATTTGCGATTATTTTATTGCACTCTGTCCCTAATACAATTATTTCTTTGTTTCTTCTCTTACTATTTTCTAAGAAAGGTTTTAGTTTTTAATTTCTATATTGTATTTAATTTATTTGTGTATTATTTATAAAATATTGCATTTTATATATTTTTCTAGTAAATTTGTCTACATTTAACAATTTTTTTTATACTAAATAGAAATGAATGTCCTTTTAACTCCTTGACGAATGGCGAACGCCATTTTTTTCTATAAATTAAAATGTTATCATAATGACTAAAGTCATTAAATTGCCAGTAAGTGACTGGCAGTTTTCCGCCTGCCAGTTTTCCGTGTACCATTACTATCACACTCTTACTAACAAACTATCACTATTATACTAATATTTTCATACTTATTTTCTTTTTCTTTTTAATAAATAATGTAAATATAAACAAATAGAACTGTTCTTCCTAATAATATTCCTACTAAAAAGAAGCAAAATGTTTTATTTATGGTATATTGGTATAAGCTAAATGTTTTATTTATGGTATATTGGTATAAGCTAAATGTTTTATTTATGGTATATTGGTATAAGCTAAATGTTTTATTTATGGTATATTGGTATAAGCTAAATGTTTTATTTATGGTATATTGGTATTAGCTAAATGTTTTATTTATGGTATATTGGTATAAGCTAAATGTTTTATTTATGGTATATTGGTATAAGCTAAATGTTTTATTTATGGTATATTGGTATAAGCTAAATGTTTTATCTATGGTATATTGGTATAAGCTAAATGTTTTATTTATGGTATATTGGTATAAGCTAAATGTTTTATTTATGGTATATTGGTATAAGCTAAATGTTTTATTTATGGTATATTGGTATTAGCTAAATGTTTTATTTATGGTATATTGGTATAAGCTAAATGTTTTATTTATGGTATATTGGTATAAGCTAAATGTTTTATTTATGGTATATTGGTATAAGCTAAATGTTTTATTTATGGTATATTGGTATAAGCTAAATGTTTTATTTATGGTATATTGGTATTAGCTAAATGTTTTATTTATGGTATATTGGTATAAGCAAAATGTTTTATTTATGGTATATTGGTATAAGCAAAATGTTTTATTTATGGTACATTGGTATAAGCTAAATGTTTTATTTATGGTATATTGGTATAAGCAAAATGTTTTATTTATGGTATATTGGTATTAGCTAAATGTTTTATTTATGGTATATTGGTATAAGCAAAATGTTTTATTTATGGTATATTGGTATAAGCAAAATGTTTTATTTATGGTATATTGGTATAAGCAAAATGTTTTATTTATGGTATATTGGTATAAGCAAAATGTTTTATTTATGGTATATTGGTATAAGCTAAATGTTTTATTTATGGTATATTGGTATAAGCAAAATGTTTTATTTATGGTATATTGGTATTAGCTATATGTTTTATTTATGGTATATTGGTATTAGCTAAATGTTTTATTTATGGTATATTGGTATAAGCTAAATGTTCTATTTATGGTATATTGGTATAAGCTAAATGTTTTATTTATGGTATATTGGTATAAGCAAAATGTTTTATTTATGGTATATTGGTATAAGCTAAATGTTTTATTTATGGTATATTGGTATAAGCAAAATGTTTTATTTATGGTATATTGGTATAAGCTAAATGTTTTATTTATGGTATATTGGTATAAGCAAAATTTTTTATTTATGGTATATTGGTATTAGCTAAATGTTTTATTTATGGTATATTGGTATAAGCTAAATGTTTTATTTATGGTATATTGGTATAAGCAAAATGTTTTATTTATGGTATATTGGTATAAGCTAAATGTTTTATTTATGGTATATTGGTATAAGCAAAATGTTTTATTTATGGTATATTGGTATAAGCTAAATGTTTTATTTATGGTATATTGGTATAAGCAAAATGTTTTATTTATGGTATATTGGTATTAGCTAAATGTTTTATTTATGGTATATTGGTATTAGCTAAATGTTTTATTTATGGTATATTGGTATAAGCTAAATGTTTTATTTATGGTATATTGGTATAAGCTAAATGTTTTATTTATGGTATATTGGTATAAGCAAAATGTTTTATTTATGGTATATTGGTATAAGCTAAATGTTTTATTTATGGTATATTGGTATAAGCTAAATGTTTTATTTATGGTATATTGGTATAAGCTAAATGTTTTATTTATGGTATATTGGTATAAGCAAAATGTTTTATTTATGGTATATTGGTATTAGCTAAATGTTTTATTTATGGTATATTGGTATTAGCTAAATGTTTTATTTATGGTATATTGGTATAAGCTAAATGTTTTATTTATGGTATATTGGTATAAGCTAAATGTTTTATTTATGGTATATTGGTATAAGCAAAATGTTTTATTTATGGTATATTGGTATAAGCTAAATGTTTTATTTATGGTATATTGGTATAAGCAAAATGTTTTATTTATGGTATATTGGTATAAGCTAAATGTTTTATTTATGGTATATTGGTATAAGCTAAATGTTTTATTTATGGTATATTGGTATAAGCAAAATGTTTTATTTATGGTATATTGGTATAAGCAAAATGTTTTATTTATGGTATATTGGTATAAGCTAAATGTTTTATTTATGGTATATTGGTATAAGCTAAATGTTTTATTTATGGTATATTGGTATAAGCTAAATGTTTTATTTATGGTATATTGGTATTAGCTAAATGTTTTATTTATGGTATATTGGTATAAGCAAAATGTTTTATTTATGGTATATTGGTATAAGCAAAATGTTTTATTTATGGTATATTAGTATAAGCTAAATGTTTTATTTATGGTATATTGGTATAAGCTAAATGTTTTATTTATGGTATATTGGTATAAGCTAAATGTTTTATTTATGGTATATTGGTATAAGCTAAATGTTTTATTTATGGTATATTGGTATAAGCTAAATGTTTTATTTATGGTATATTGGTATAAGCTAAATGTTTTATTTATGGTATATTGGTATAAGCTAAATGTTTTATTTATGGTATATTGGTATAAGCTAAATGTTTTATTTATGGTATATTGGTATAAGCTAAATGTTTTATTTATGGTATATTGGTATAAGCTAAATGTTTTATTTATGGTATATTGGTATAAGCTAAATGTTTTATTTATGGTATATTGGTATAAGCTAAATGTTTTATTTATGGTATATTGGTATTAGCTAAATGTTTTATTTATGGTATATTGGTATAAGCAAAATGTTTTATTTATGGTATATTGGTATAAGCAAAATGTTTTATTTATGGTATATTGGTATAAGCTAAATGTTTTATTTATGGTATATTGGTATAAGCTAAATGTTTTATTTATGGTATATTGGTATAAGCTAAATGTTTTATTTATGGTATATTGGTATAAGCTAAATGTTTTATTTATGGTATATTGGTATAAGCTAAATGTTTTATTTATGGTATATTGGTATTAGCTAAATGTTTTATTTATGGTATATTAGTATTAGCTAAATGTTTTATTTATGGTATATTGGTATTAGATCAATTACAGGCAAACTCTTAATTAGTATTCTTCACAACGCAGTTCCTACCATTTGAACTGTTTTAATCTAATGTAGATAATGAAGACGCAAGAGTATCAAATGAAGTGAACAGTTAGATTGAGTCAGGGTGCCTATATAAGCAGGTCAAATTGATCATTAATTTTTACCTGGGTTCATCATATTTTCATCAGGTCAAATTGATCCGATATCATGAGTTCAAATTGACCCGAATACTGAGCAAATTGATCTTTATTAAACTGTTACTTACATAGCAACAAAGATAGGTCATTTTGTCCTAGTTAAATATTCTAGTCGTTTTGACCCGATTTTCAATTTATTCATTTTAATATCTTTTAATCATTCATTGAGATCTGGTGTTAAAATATTTATTTTAATTCAAACAATGATCCAGATTTCAAATCAAGTTTGGATCATTTTGACCTGCTTTTCTTTGACTATATACTAGTTTGGGTCACTTTGACCCGCTTTCCCTTGACTCTGTACCAGTTTGGGTCACATTGACCCGTTTTTCCTCTAAATATATACCAGTTTAGGTCACTTTGACCAGTTTTTTTATGACTATGTACTAATTTGGGTCACTTTGACCCGCTTTCCCCTGACTGTGTACAGTCAATGCATTTGGGGTGAATGACTGGACAACTCTAATAGATAAAATGAAGGTGAGATAAATTAACTATAGCACATGCATTGCACTGCATATTGACCTATTAATGACCTAATAATGACCTATTAATATTAGGTAATTTGCATCTACCGCTTGTTTTTAACTCGGAAACAAATTAACATCAGCGGTTCAAGGTCTGCGGTCTGCTCCAGTTCCGGTCCACGTGAATTCCCAGGTACCGGACGATTCTACGTGAATTTGGTCGATCATAAATAAGATTAAATCAATAATTTAACCTTTTAATTCGCTATTTCAATTGGTATCCTTGATACCTGCAGGAAAGGAAGGATACGGATATTTTTGAAAAAATAAAATTAGTATCATGGATACAATTAATGAAACAATGAATAAATGGAAAAAATATGGGGATTAATATTGCAAGGAATTAGCATAACCTTCAGCAATTTTACGAAGGCGATAACGATTCAAATTGTAATTATTATATGTTTTTTTATAATACGATATGAAATGTGAAACAGTACGATAATTTGGAACTTACCCTAGTCTAGTTACTAAGAAAATGATGTAATTAAATAAAATTAAAGGAGTACAGCTCATATAAGGATAGGCACCTCATTTTCAATGGTTATTTTGACAGTGCCTAGATCATTGACAGGTACCGCTATACTGTGTAACACAAACAAGGAAGGCAGACTTGTATCTCAAATAACTTTCTTAATGTCTCTTAACTGCCAATTTAGTTTTATCATAAAAATCTAACAGTAGTTCCTACTTAGTGTAATGATATGTGAAATCCTATACATCATTTTACTTAGAATGCAATTCGTTCTTTTAAAACATATGTAAGCTTCATTTTTAGATACATCAGTCTAAAATATTTTGATTACTTTTTTTATATTATTGCTCAATTTCATTCGAGATATATTGTTCAAAAATTTAACTAAAATAATACAATTTTTCCTATTTACGCAATTGAAATGAATTAAATATTCTATAGAATCATCTTTCTATAACATTAATAATTAATTTAGTTACCTTATTAATGTGTTCAATATCCCATGAAGAAAAGTTCAGTAAAACTCCTTAGCTATGAAGTTCTGCGTTATGAAGGACATGAGTTATGAAATGCACGTCAGTTATGAAGAATTTCCTTTGTTTAAATTATAGAAAAAGAGATTTTTCGTTAATCAATTCCTAGTCATCCCTCAAAGGCCATAGTTTCTCCACGTTTTTAATCATAGAAAACTATCTAGTGCACCTGAGATATGGAGTGGCTATAAGTTAAGAAGAAACGAATCAAGTGTAGTTTAAGGACCCCAGCTCAATCTGGGGTCCTTAAACTACACTTGGGTTAACACTGGTGTCCTTAAACTACACTTGGGTTAATACTGGTGTCCTTAAACTACACTTGGGTTAACACTGGTGTCCTTAAACTACACTTGTGTTAATACTGGGGTACTTAAACTACACTTGGGTTAACACTGGGGTCCTTAAACTACACTTGGGTTAACACTGGGGTCCTTAAACTACACTTGGGTTAACACTGGTGTCCTTAAACTACAACTTGGGTTAACACTGGGGTCCTTAAACTACACTTGGGTTAACACTGGGGTCCTTAAACTACACTTGGGTTAACACTGGGGTCCTTAAACTACAACTTGGGTTAACACTGGGGTCCTTAAACTACACTTGGGTTAACACTGGGGTCCTTAAACTACACTTGGGTTAACACTGGTGTACTTAAACTACACTTGGGTTAACACTGGTGTCCTTAAACTACACTTGGGTTAACACTGGTGTCCTTAAACTACACTTGGGTTAACACTGGGGTCCTTAAACTACACTTGGGGTATAGTTTGAAAATTTGGGGTCCATCAAGTATACTTATTTTCTTATAATTATTTTATTTTTTTTATAGCTAATGATTTTATTTCATTAAAATGATTATTATATATTCATATGTTATATACGATTTCCTTCTATTGGGTAGCATTTTGTTACTATTTCCCAATATTGCTATCAGTTTAACTAGATAGTTGTCTTTGCTTCATCCATTCAATGGCCGGTAGTGGATCTTCACCGAGTAGAGGTAGAATTTCTGTTACTTCATAACTCACGAGTTTCACTGTATATTGATAAAAATATATTATTAAAACCATTTTCTTACATAAAAGAATTCTCAATTTCAATGAATCTATTGAAAATTGATATTTCCATGCAGCTATGATGTCATAATAGAAAACCTCCATTGACCCCCATTCTCCATGAAGCTATCACCTCCCATTGGCTCTGCAGTGATGATGTCATAATATCAAACCTAATTAAATTTATCACGAGGTACTGTGATCTACTAGATTTTAACACGTGGGAACATATACTACACGCACAAGGTAGTATTACTTCTTACAATGATGTAATTGTATAGTGAGAAAATAACTGGCAATTCTTAGTAATAGACCCAGTTAGAAGGTTGTAATTAATACCATTCATAATTCGTGCTCCGTTACTTGTGATACTTAGTTATTTCAAATTTGTATATTATCAACTTTTTATTGTTTATAATTAAACTTTCAGTTTTTAAACGAGAAACTGGATGTTCTAAAATCACTTATTAGCAGTCCTAGAGATGATTTAGAAGGTGATTAGGTACTTAGGTTCACTTTTAGGTACCTAATGTTTTTTCTACAGTAATGGTATATTTAGGTAACGGTACATTAAGTGGTAAAAATTGATGACGAATGTTATATCATAATGAATTGTGAAGTGGTCTGAGTACATTCTTTATTATTTCTATCTCGGTAATGATGACGCTGCAAAATCCTTCTCTTTCATTGGTCTAGACTCTAGAGAGTTGTGACGTCACGCAATCTAACCAATTCTTTTCTATGCTAATTTTAATTAACGTTAGATAAATACGAGAAGATATATAAATCATTTAGTGTATCTTTGATTGTTCTTAGAATTTGGTTACTGTTACTCATGCTGTAATATGGTACAGTAGGAAGTTTATAGATATTTATTTACAAACAGTGAATTATATTTATCACAGGCTGTTAATTAGTTAGGGTTTTAATAATTAATACATTATTATAAATTGATTATTATTTTTTATATTAATTAAAAGTAAAAGATATTGCAAGGAATAATACGGGGTTTCAATTATGGGACAATATTATAAAAATAATTATTATATATATAATTTATCAAATATCATCAGAACTATGACTTGTAACTCACTTGTCATTGAAAAATGACTTAGCTCTACATTTATTGACGTAGTAATCAAAGAGATCCATATTTTTAAAAATTTATTTACACATTTTTAAATAAAATAACTAATTGCAAACGCATGTCCAGGCTCCTCTCCAAAACCATCTCCAGGTTCCGATAAAAAATGAGTTTCTTACATAATATTGTAGAACTGAAGTGTAATATCAGTAATCTGAAAATCTCTTACAATTTGGTTTATTATATATTTTGTCATATGCTTTTATAGTTATTTTTATAAATTCCTAGTTCGCGTCCTTATTTCATTTAGGGACGTGAACTAGGAACCTATCCAAATACCCCCTTCCTAGTTCACGTCACTCATTAATTCAAGAACGTGAACTAGGAAGGGGATTTTTGGATTAAGTAAACTTTTCACATGTAGTCAAATCTCGAACAGACAGTTCAATATTATGAATATTCAATTAGCATACTTCAGACATCTTAATTTATTTATTTTCAAAACAATATTGTTAAATTTGCTGAATTTCAAATATTCCATTTTGGTACTGTATTACTATGTAGTTAAGATACTAGAGTTTCTGCCAATTAATATTTCTTAGCGCAGTACATTTTAATCAGATAAACGTTACCTAAATTTATGAAAAATTAATTTATAAATATCCCCTTCCTTGTTCACGTCCCTAAATTAATTAGGGACGTGAACTAGGAAAGGTGGTATTTGGATCGGTTCTTAGTTCACGTCCTTAAATGAAATAGGGACATGAACTAGGAATTTACCGTTATTTTATACTCGGCGTGGCCCATTAGTACGGGATACTAATCTGACGCTGAAGAAAAATATTCTACGCTGTTTGTTTTGATTTTCAGTTAGAATTTTATTAGTGAACTTTGCAAGTTCTGCCTTCGTTTAAACTGTCAATGAATAACTGAATTAAATTTAGGTAAATTATATGTATAATAAGATATAATGTTTTCTACATATATCCGAATAATTACAAATTACTATTCAATATATTATACCCATACCTAGCTAATATTCAAAACAAACGGTGTACATTCTTTTTCTTTAGACTTAAAATTGGCAACCGAAATAATGTTTTGAAATGATTGTAGAACTATTTAAAAACATGTAAAAATAAATATAGGCTATCGAATTTCCTGAGATTTACAGCAAAATGATGAGAAACATTAGCCGTATTAATTACAACTATGTTAAAATTGCTATGATTGGACCTTTAATTTGATTCCTTTTAGAATTGCCTGAAAAATTTTTTATTGCCAGTGTTTTCTAGAATTCCTCTCATTATATAATTTCTTTTCGATGATAATTAGTATTAATTACTATGCAATTTTAATTCATATGGGAGAGGTGAACCAAAAAGAAACAAATTAAACAGTCTATACTTTAAAGACGCACTATGCACATCAGTTATTGAATAGCCAACCAATGATTGATTATGTTGATAATGATTAATATTACTTATAAGATATTATATATCTGATGGGGTAATTCAATAGTATTTATTTTTACTTTAGCTTCCTGTCTTCACTTCATTAACTCTACAGTATTGTGTGTATAACTGTATACTCTTTATACTGTCAATGCTGTAAGTAACAAACTAATTTATAAACCTTACACATCGTGGAATCTGAATTTTAATTAGGCTCGCAGTACTCGGAAAGTGGGGATTATTATAGGTCAATATGATATTTGTAACGGTCAAACTAAGTCATGATTAGGGTTGTGACAATACGCGTTTAAAATCATAGATCTCAAGAATATCATGGACGAAACGAAATGAAATGGTATCGAATACTATATACCGCTGGTTTAGATCGATCAAACAGTCTTTAATTAAATCCGTCTGTAATATTTTCAGGATATATGATTTTAAAGGCATATTGTCACAACCCTATATATAGTCATGACCTGTGTTAGCACCCACTTTACGGGTACTGAGAGTGTCTGATTGCACTCCACTACATCTGTTTGAAAGCTTTTTATCAAACATATGATGTAGGTAAATAATTAATACTTACAAACAAGTACATGACAGCAATAGTAGCTATAATTACTGCTATGGTGCTATCTGGCATCTATTGTGATGACGTATGAATTCTGATGTGTTATCTTTCTCTTAATGACGTTAGTAATTAATTAACTTTGAACTTTATAGATGACGTCAACAACGGAAGCGATTACGTCATATAACATACATTTCTGTTATTTTTAAAATACATTTATAGTTAATAAAGATATAGTAAATGGTTCACTATATCTGAAAAACTATAAATAACAATAAATCTTTTTTTTATATATAATTTAAGGTTTTGATGTTTGATATCAGTACTTTATAATTATTTATCTTCTAAAAAGAATTTTAAAAATTCTACACAATTAAGCGTTAATTCTCGTATTGTGTTATTGTTGATTTATTCCAGTTATGCATTAGAGGTATATTAATATTATATACTTATTTATACATTAATATCATATACATATTATATTGATAATTCTATTCATAACTCACCCTAAAAATTCAATTACAAAATACAAGATGAATTATAATTAATATTATCCATATTATTATTATTTAATTTTGAGATATACAGCTGTACATATATTATAAAGTGAAGGAATGAAAAGAGAAATAAAAAGCATCAAATAGTAGTCTTATAGTATTTAGTTATATGTAATTGTATAGTTATTTAATTACCCACAAATGTAATGAAATGAAATACATCTCGTCCATATAATTATAGCATGAATTAGTAAATAGAAAAGGAAATAATTAAATTCTAAAAATACACACGGTTAATATATAGATATTATTTAAAAAGTACGGGAAGTTCAAAATTCCGTACAGTAATGTAATACCGTACAGTTACGTATTCCCGTTCTGTTACGTATTCCCGTTCTGTTACGTATTCCCGATCTGTTACGAATTCTCGTTCTGTTACATATTCTCGTTCTGTTACGTATTCCCGATCTGTTACGAATTCTCGTTCTGTTAAATATTCTCGTTCTGTTACGAATTCTCGTTCTGTTACGAATTCTCGTTCGGTTACGTATTCCCGTTCTGTTACGTATTCCCGATCTGTTACGAATTCTCGTTCTGTTACGAATTCTCGTTCGGTTACGTATTCCCGTTACGTATTCTCGTTCGGTTACGTATTACCGTTACGAATTCTCGTTCGGTTACGTATTCCCGTTCGGTTACGTATTACCGTTCTGTTACGTATTACCGTTCTGTTACGTATTACCGTTCTGTTACGTATTACCGTTCTGTTACGTATTACCGTTCTGTTACGTATTACCGTTCTGTTACGTATTACCGTTCTGTTACGTATTACCGTTCTGTTACGTATTACCGTTCTGTTACGTATTACCGTTCTGTTACGTATTACCGTACATCACATTGACTGGTGGTGATTCGTGTAAAAACTGTTCATTTATTAAGATAAGTATTAAAACAATTAAAATGTAACACCCACTGTGACACGTTCTGTAAACCATAGTAAATAAATGGTGCATGGCGAATTGCCACTGGGGGAATTGCCACTGGGTGAACTGCCCATGTGGGGGAATAGCCACTGGGGGAACTGCCACTGGGTGAACTCCCCATGTGGGGGAATAGCCACTGGGGGAACTGCCCATGTGGGTGAATTGCCACTGGGTGAACTGCCCATGTAGGCGAACTGCCCATGTGGGGGAATAGCCACTGGGGGAACTGCCCATGTGGGAGAATAGCCACTGGGGGAACTGCCACTGGGGGAACTGCCTCTGGGGGAACTGCCCATGTGGGAGAATAGCCACTGGGGGAACTGCCACTGGGAGAACTGCCCATGTGGGTGAATTGCCACTGGGTGAACTGCCCATGTTGGTGAATTGTCACTGGGTGAATTGTCACTGGGTGAATTGTCACTGAGTGAACAACTCTCACTGACTGCATCACTAAGTACACGAGATGAACAAAACACACACTCGCCCCGTGTGTTTAGGCGTAACGTCCTCCCCTAATATGTATAAGCGTGGGCCGACAATTGGGCCCGCCGACAGTTGGACCCAGGACAATTGGGCCCCACGACAATTGTGCCCCAAGACAATTATATAATTTACCCATTTTTTCAGAGTCTACTGTATTAACTTAATTAAAAACCATTACTACTGTAATAACTAGGGATGTGATATTATGCGTTTGTATAAGAATATAGTCTTGAGCATAATTAAAATAAAGAATATTCTCTATATGAAAAAAATATTCTCGTTATGAAAAAATATATTTTTTAATAGAGTATATTCTTTTCATGAATAAATACTATTATACTTTTAAACTACTATAATTTTCCGTTCTGAGATGGGTTACAGTACCTCTATGAGTCTATATAGTGAACTCCTGTGAAGTAAATAAGTAAGGATGTAGCCAATAGAAAATAAGAATGTGGGTATTTAAAGAATGCCGTGGCCCACCAAGACCAATGTTTTCTATATTTATTATTGTGTGACCCCATCTCTAGTTTTAGGAATTGAATCCACTTTTACCATCCCTCGAAAATTACCTAACATTTAGAACGAAATAATGTTTTTATTAGGTATAGCACTATAGGTACTTCACAGTTAGTTAGGAAAAGTTACTGTTCCATAGTAATAGTAATTGTAAAGAACTGAAAAGAACAAAAATGATGCAGAACATACATTTTAAAATACATATATGGATTTACATAAAAAAGAAATAAAAATGAAAGAAAATGAAGAACTAGTATGATTTAAAACTTTCAAGCCTTTACGAAGAAAAACCTTTTTAGGCAAGGAAAAAAGTGGATTTTCATGAAAACTCAATATGAAAATAGTAAAGGATAGGAAAGAAAGAAAAAATTAGAATGTGAGGAAAAGAAAAATAAATTAACAGTTTTACAATTTTAAACCTATATATACGAGTCTACAATATAGCTCTTTAGTTTCTTCTTAATGGTATTTATGGAGGGTGAATTTCTAATTTCAGCTGGTATTGTATTCCAGTACTTTGGGCCGCTGTAGTAAAGTGACCGCTGACATTGTTTAAGTCTTTGGAAGGATGGTACTGCATTGCTTAAAGATCTAGTGGAATAAGAATGATTGGGATAAGGTATACTATTAGATA
This sequence comes from Caprella mutica, assembly GCA_947561585.1. Taxonomy (NCBI): domain Eukaryota; kingdom Metazoa; phylum Arthropoda; class Malacostraca; order Amphipoda; family Caprellidae; genus Caprella; species Caprella mutica. The sequence goes on along the minus strand of CANNZV010000683.1, from coordinate 158,336 downwards.
AATGCAATTTGTACATATGAGTTCCTAAAATAAGCTTATAGATATAGTTAAATTGTAATATTTTTGTTCTATGGAAAAAGGTACAGTGTGAGCTAAATAATCTGAAGATGTAATTACTCTTATAATTTTCTTAACAGCATGATTAGTGGATGTAGGCGACTCTCAGCTGAATTACCCCAAAAAAAGACACCATACGATAGATAAGGATATACAAGACTGTAATAGAAATTTACGAGAGAATCATCAGGAACACTTACTAATTTTGTAATAATACCAGCTGTTTTAGATATTTTAGAGCATATAAAGTTTATGTGAGTTGAGAATTTAAGGTTACAATCAACATATATACCCAAAAACTGAATAGATTTCTCATATAATATGGGTGCAGCATTAATATTTACCACAGAAAGAAACGAAACATCTCTACTACGATTTGTAAACAACAGAGAGCAAGTTTTATTTACATTAAGAGACAAACGATTGTTTACTATCCAATCGAGGACCTTTGAAAGGCCTGAATTAGTAGTTTCTAATCAAGTTACCACCCCAAATAAGGGTGGTATCATCAGCAAACATAGTAAACTCTACAGAATCAAATATTTGAAGCAGGTCATTAATATAAATAAGAAACAAAATGGGACCAAGAACACTACCCTGTGGGACACCGTTTGTTATCATTTCAAAATCAGAGAAGCAATCACCAATTTTAACTCGTTGAGTCCTATTCTGGAAATAACTCGAAAACCATTCAAAAGGAAGCCCTCTTATCCCAAATCTAAACAACTTGCGCAAAAGAATTCTATGGTTCACAGTATCAAAGGCTTTGCTGAAGTCGATGGATACCCCCACCGTATGCTCTCCCGAATTCAAACCACATTAAACTCGTTCAACCAGGCTCAAAAGTGCATCCGACGTGGTCTTACCCTTTAGAAAACCATATTGATTTGTATTCAACAAACCATGTTCAGATAAATAACCTAACAACCTACTATTTATACACTTCTCCAAAACTTTACTCAGTAGAGGCAATATAGATATCTGTCGATAGTTTCCAACTTCCATCTCAGAACCTGATTTATGCAAAGGAATTACAGTTGCTCTCGTTCGTTCGTGTCGACCCCCACCGCTCAGCCTCACGGCCGGCTGTACTCACTCCCCGTCCCCCGGCGCCACTCCAGCTTATCCCCCCACTCAGCCAGCAGAGCCACCGCAGCCACCGGGTCGCGCCACAGGTCTATCGTCTCCAGTCTCGTGGGCACGTCAGGGCAGTTGAAGAGGTGGTTTGTGTCATGGGGTTGTCTATTGCATAGGGGGCACAAGTCAGTTGGGTGATTTGTTTCGTCTATTTTGTGAAGATATGTCTGAAGGAGTGGTAATTTGTTGGTCCGTAGTTGGGCCAGTCTTCGTCTAGTCAGTCTGTCTAGTGTCTCTTCAGATTTGTCTATGTCTGGGGCTGGGGCATTGAGTGTCTTGTTGTCCGGTCGCTCCTGTAAGTATTTTTCTACTGTAGATTTGTGGTTTGCTTTTAGTCGAGTTTGTATGGAGTCTGTACTATGTGGGTCAGGTGCTGTCGTATAGTTATTGTTGTTGTTGAAGGTTGTTTGTTTCATGTAGCGTGGGTATGGTTGTTTGTCAGTCAGTTTGTGTAGTGGGTGGTCAGTCGATGTCGCTTTTAGTCTGAGTTGTGTGGCGTGTAACTGTAAATGTGTGTCTATAGGTAGGACCTTTGTTTCGTCATGTATGTGATTGTTATTTGTGTCAGATGTACAACCGGTGGCCACCCTTAATTCTGCATTTTGAATGGTTTGCAGTTTTTGTGTCTGGGTTTTAGACGTTATGGGTGAACACACGGTGCTGGCGTATTCGAGAATTGGTCGTGTTATCGTCTTGTAGGTTGTTGTCAGAGTCTCTTTGCTTTTTCCGAAGTCGGTCGCAGTCAGAGCTTTGAGAATTTTTATTGTATTTTTGGCTGCGTTAAAATATCTGGAAACTTTCCTAAAGAAACAGAGCTATTAACAAGATAAGATAAGGGAACGAATAAATTATCGATAACAGTTTTAAACACACTAGTGGGTATACTATACAAGCCATATTTAGAATTTTTGAGTGATTTCACGATATTGACAACCTCAGATTGTGACACTGGAGACAGGAACAAAGAATGCACTACATTTAAATTAACATTACTAATTGGATCATCAAACTGAGGTGGTATTTTAGAATCAAGTCTATTCGCTATTTCACTGAAGTAAACATTAAAATGGTTAGCAATATCAACAGATTTCTCAATCCTACCTTCATCAACAGTAAACATGTAATGCTTTTTCGAGGCTGTCCATCCATGATAATACGATGAATTCATTTCCACGACTTTTTAACATCATTTTTACATTTCTGGAAAGCAGTTTCATAGTGCATGTTTTTAGCAGTTTTAATTGTATTTGTGAGAGAGTTTCTATATTTTTTTATAGAAAAAACTCTGACATAGTTCCAAGCTTCAACATTTTATAATATTTAGTCTTAAGTTTTATCGACTTGAGTATTGAAGAGGATAACCATGGTTTTTCAAACCTCTTCTGCGATACATGTTTAACCTTTAGTGGAAAACATTGACAATACAAGGCATCCAATCTACTACAAAAATATTCACAGTTCACATTTACGTCAATGGACGGAAAAGTTCAGTCATACTGACTACACATATAAATGAATTTATTTAGATTAGAAGAAGAATTATCACGAAAAGTTACCCTGACTAAACCACAATTCCCAACAGCTAGGTCCAATAGAACGAAAAATATTGGGAGAACTATGTCTGAACTAACAGCTGTATATCTATTATACCAAATGTGATCTAGTAGCGAAGGATTTCCATTTTGATTTTCATCCATAGATTACCATCCATAGCTACTACTCTGAGATGCTCCCTCTTGGAAAACAGCCTGACAAGCAAATTTAGCTTTCATCTCGCAATTTCCTTTCATCAGGAACGTTTCTCTCACGATGTAACAGGAATCGAGAGCATAGGTATTTGCCGGAGGGAAGACCGAACTCATGAAACTCATCCCATACGGAGTGCCACTTGCAAACACCGGACCACTGTGCAGAGTGTTGACTACTCCAATGTGGAAGGAACCTGAAAGATGGAAAAAGAAAGAATTAAAAAGAGATGAAGTAATAACATGAAGTAGAACTAAGGTTAGTTTCAAGTTATCGGAGAGTTCCACATTTTCGATCATGTAAAAAAACAAGCATATAATAATTATTATTTATCTTTCAATTTGAATTGGTGTACAAGCAAGTATTATTAATACCAATTGATATAAAAAAGAACAATGATATTATTAAATATTTCTTCCATACATGATAGAAAATGTGGGACAGTCTGGTAACTTAAAACTGACCCTATATAGTGAGATTAGCAATTCATTTTCAATTCAAATTGTAATAAATATTTTTTTCTCAAAACATAAACTTGAATAATACTTTAACAAATGGTAAGTGTATTAATTGATGTAGGTATCATATTTAATTTATGAAACTATAAAAGCCTAATATTATGAGTAAAGTTACCGTGGATTTCATTTTAAACAAATAAATAAAGAATATAAATATATTATATATTCACATATGCAAATAATATCGCCTACCTTTAATATTTCAGTAACTAATGCACTCAGTCGAGAGTTTGATCGATTGGCCAACATTATTAATTTATTTGCTATGGTATCATTCTGAGGTTATCATATTGTTAGTAATTGAAGAATCTGTGTATATTGTATATTTAACTTCATAATCAATGATATAATTGTAACTGTCAAACTTCTTTAAAAATTCTTCAATGACATAAAGTTGAATCTCACTGTCCTTGAACCTATTTCTTCGAAATGAATTCAGTGATTATAGATTTATTGATTCTTACTTAATTTTCACTGAGTGTATCTTTCAAATTCATATTAAATTTGATCGTATCTTAGGTATGATGTTTACTTACCTAGAATTTCTCTTTTGATCTTTATTTACCTAGAATTTTACTTAGGATGTTTACTTACCTAGAATTTCAATTATGATCTTTACTTACCTAGAATTTCTCTTTTGATCTTTATTTACCTAGAATTTTACTTAGGATGTTTACTTACCTAGAATTTCTCTTTTGATCTTTATTTACCTAGAATTTTACTTAGGATGTTTACTTACCTAGAATTTGACTTATGATCTTTACTTACCTAGAATTTCACTTTTGATCTTTACTTACCTAGAATTTCAATTTTGATCTTTACTTACCTAGAATTTGCCTTTGGATCTCTACTAACCTAGAATTTTTTTTATGATCATCAAAGTTTGAAGTTGCGTCGGGTGAGTAAATTCCGCCAATTTGAATCCGGGCAAAGAGTTGCAGATGTCGTTTGCTTTCTCAAAAGTGACATTATCTTTCACCAAAATGTACACAAGTCCGTCTGGCATCTTCATCACACTGTTGTTGTAGCTGATCAAATCATCTGAAAGAGATAATTATTATGCCTTCACTTGAAGATGATATGTGTCACATTTCGAAACATGTTACTTTCCGACCAGTTTTCAACAGTTTGTGTTACATATGTCTTTACGAGTGTCCGAAATCTCTTTGGATTATGATAAATGAAAGTAATTTAATAGGACAATATGACAGTAATTAATCTTTACCTGGCCAGAAAGTGAAAAGGTTGCCTTCTTTTTCCTCAATGATACTAATTCCCCTCTGTTCCAGAGCGGTGGCGTTCGTATGAACACAGACGGAGGTACTCATTTCGTAAGAAGCTCCTTTGCAGGCAGTGTCCACCATACATTTAATACGGCAAACACCTGAAATATAATGAACCCTAAAGATGTACATTTTTCTTGTATCAAATATGCTCAAGTTACAGGTTTTTACTAACATTCGACAATGGCATTCAAAATACAGGTCTCAAATGAGAGACCCAAAAACCTAAGTAAACCTATTCCCCATCGTAGTTTTCGTTCAGCTTCATACTACAATAAATGAATTGGAATGTAACAGTATTAGAACATATATGAAACACACTCATCTATTCTTGAATTAGATATTAAAGATCCCCTGTAAGAAAAAGCTATGTCGTTGAAGTCAAAAAGAAATAAAATAGATGGAAATCGAAGAAACAGTCAGAAAAGAAAGCTCCATGAATAAAATTACCAACCACCAGTCACTTACATGCTCATGGATGCAGAAAAGTTATTTCAAGAATACAGTTAATTACCAAGAAATGTTACGAAAATGGACACAATCAATTTTTGTATAATTTAACTTTAATTTCAACTTTCTAAATGTTTTACTTCGTAACTTACGAGAGTAAATTCATATTGGGTAACCTTCATGACTCCTGTTAGATAGTGGTCGATAAGATTTTTTGAATTGACTGTATTGAATTAATTAATTAATTAATTACAAATGACAAATTGAAAGGATCGTTAAAGTGAGACATATATTAACACTCACAGCCAGTCAAGTTGTTTTCAGTCCGCAGCACGGTAGATAGGTCAGTGATCGTCATTCTGTAGCCTACTGCCGTGACGGAGTTCTCTGTCAGCAAGGCCGGTCCTTCTAAAGCTGAGACGGTGCCCAAGAGGATGAAAACCAATGCAATCGATACTTGCATTGTAAACTAGTAATAATATAATGAGCTATAAATTCAATATGAATAACTATGTATTTACTTTTTCAATAACTCTGAAATAACATTGTTTCTCAAGGGTGTCCAATTTCTATAATTACCTATTTCCGGTTTCGTTCCCTAGCTCTACCCTAACTCTCAAAAAATTCATTTTATATCATCATAATAAATTTCTCCTTTCCATATCCATATGTTTGTTATTCAATGTATAGGACTGGCTATTTAATGTGATGCTTGTACATTGTCTTAACTAGGCCTGAAATTAAATAGGCCCTTGTCTTGGACTTACTTTTCTGTTAGAATTAGTGCGACTCTAGCAGGGGTAGGATATAATTATATAATGTTCTACCCTCTATTCCAATCATTCTCATAGCCATATTTGCTAAGCTATGTATTTATTCCTATTTGCCCAAATAAACATAACCGGTTATTCCACGCTTTCATTTCCTGTGAAATTGATAGACAATAATTTAATCAGTTACTAAATTATGACAATAAATAATGAACAATTAATTCTGAAGGGATAAATTTTCATATAATCCCATTAAAATCTGAAAGTCTTTAGTCAGTTCTCGAACAACCCTAAGGGGTTCATAACAATAATACAAATGACTATATTATATTTTAATTAAGTTATCACTTAGAAGAATATTTAAATACAACTTTCGGGCAAGTCAAATATTTTAGCAAATTATTTTAAGAAATTTTATTTCATTAGTCTTATACTGAGTTAATTTTTTTGTTTTGAATCGATTATTTAATATTATAAAATAATACAGTTGAAATTTATATTATATTCTTGTTTATGATTAAAATAATACAATGTATATTGTTAATCATATCATAATCACAAGTTTACATCAACATTTGATTTTTCTTAAACTTTGAACGCCAAAGTTCTCTTTTAAGGGGAAGAGTATTATTTATCACTATCTATTTGTTCATCAGAAGATCTTTAGATAATATATGGAAAAATTTAGAAAAAATTAATATTGTTTTATTATTATGATTAAAATATTTCATCTCTAGTTGAAAAATGAATACTTATATGATATATCTCGGAAATTATATAATTTTCTCGTGAGATAAATTTATCAAATCTTATAATTGAATGGGTGAAGGAAAATAGATAGTACTTTTTTCAAAATGTGCTCATTTATGTTTTACATAATGTTAAAAATTAGCACAATTACAATAACCAAGAGCCACAGCCTGAATAAAAATGCACTTTTTCGAAAACTGATCAATTAATTTTGTATAGCATTGTTCATTTCAGTGAGAAGAGATATGCAATATGCAATTTTGTGCTAAAGTTATTCTAAATATTTAGGAACAAGCTATTTTATTGTTCTACCAGTGACCTGGTCCACGCTTTAGGGCTGAAATTAAGTAACTAAACTTTTACTAAGGCTAGTTATGTCCTAATTAAGATTAAAGGGCAGTGGAAAGGACGGCCTATCGTCAGACTGCCACGTCATTTCTTAACAAAAAGTACAAATGTTGCAGCCACGTGTCTCTTATTGGGTAAGTTTCGAGTGGTGGGACGGTTTCACGTTTTCGATCATACGAGTGAAAATATATTATTTAATTGGTACACATGATACCAGCAGGTACCATGGATACCATTTGAATTATTTAGTTTTAAAATGATATAATGTTAACTCTTTATTTGAATAGGTTCCCGTGATACCTGCTGGCATCATGAACACCTGGTAAATTATTTTCTTCTGTTGTCTGATCAAGAATGTGAAACCGTTCGTCAATTCAGAACTTTTTTAAGCTTCATACCACACTGACATCATGTCACTACCTCTCCTCTCGACAACATCACTACACAGTTTGTTTTTATTTCTCATTGGCTGTATCTTCAGTAGTTGCTATATAAGAAAGGTGTTTGTTTATGACAACGTTATTCGTAACGTTACGGTATATCTTGCTAGTCACGCTCAAGGTGTGGCTGGAACAGAATCTATAAAAAATCTATAAAGAGTAATGTTCTTTAGTTCGGTAATTTCTATTCTATTCATCAGGCGTGAATATCTATAATAATTCTGAGAGAATTTAAATCATCACCAATAGTTGTAAATAAAGTGCACAGTATAAAAGGATTAAAACAACCACCAATTGTTGTAAGTGAAGTGCACAGTGAAGGGTTGAAAACAACTACTAAAAGTAGTGAATAACTGCACAGTGAAGGGGTAAAAACAACCACCAATAGTTGTAAACAAAGTGCACAGTGAAGAGTTAAAATAACCGCCAATAGTTGTAAATAAAGTGCACAGTGAAGGGTTGAAATAAACACCAATAGTTGTAAACAAAGTGCACAGTGAAGAGTTAAAACAACCACCAATAGTTCCAAATAAAGTGCACAGTGAAGGGTTAAAACAACCGCCAATAGTTGTAAACAAAGTGCACAGTGAAGGGTTAAAATAACCACCAATAGTTCCAAATAAAGTGCACAGTGAAGGGTTAAAACAACCACCAATAGCTGTAAATAAAGTGCACTGTGTAGAGTTAAAACAACCACCAATAGTCGTTAATTGTGTCAATTATTGAGTGATAAATTCAATAAACTAGATATCATTTAGAACGAAAAGATGTTTTTGTTTGGTTTATCCACAGTTAATTAGAAAGAAGTTACTATCGCCAATTTCCCGCGCTATTCTGAGATGCTTCATTAACGAAAATAGTCTGACAGGCGAATTTATGCCTTGTTTCGCATTTTCCTTTCGACAGGAAATCGTCTTTCACCACGTAACAAGAACCTTGAGAGATTGGAAAAAATGGGAAGACCGAACTCATGAAACTCGTCCCATACGGTATGCCACTCACTAAGGTTGGTACACCGTCGAAATTACTCTCTACTCCTCCAATGTGGAAAATACCTGAAAAATAGAAAAAGAAAGAATTAATAAGAGATGGAGTAATAACTTGAAGTAGGACTAGGCTAAGTTCCTCGTTATCTTCGGGCTACACATTTCCAATCATGTATAACAAAAACGACCTCTATGTAGTTACCTCAATGGGAGTTGGGATGCTCCCGTTGATAAGCGTATCTCTAAATTACAAGCAAAGATGTTAAGTAAATTTCGTAAAGAAGACCCTGTGATGGGTCGTTGGTGCATTAATTCAAATAGTTATCAATTGCTGTAGTTTTGAAGGTCGATGGAACAATGGAACAATTTCGTGAAATGTAGTTGCCAATTTTACTTAAAACTTAAGATCTTCCATTACCTAGAATATTATTTTTGATCTTTACTTACTAAGAATTTTACTAATGATGTTTACTTACCAAGAATTTTACTAATGATGTTTACTTACCAAATATTTTACTTATGATGTTTACTTACGTAGAATTTTACTTATGACGTTTACTTACGTAGAATTTTACTTATGATGTTTACTTACGTAGAATTTCACTTATGATGTTTACTTACGTAGAATTTCACTTATGATGTTTACTTACGTAGAATTTCACTTATGATGTTTACTTACGTAGAATTTTACTTATGATGTTTACTTACGTAGAATTTCACTTATGATGTTTACTTACGTAGAATTTTACTTATGATGTTTACTTACGTAGAATTTCACTTATGCTCATCAGAGTTTGAAGTTGTGTCTGGTGTGTAAATTCCGCCAATTGGAATCCTGGCAAAGAGTTGCAGAAAGAGTTTGCTTTCTTAAAAGTGGCATTATCTTGCACCAAAATGTACACAAGTCCGTCTGGCATCTTCATCACACTGTTGTTGAACTTAATCAGATCATCTGAGAGATATAATTATAATGTCTTAATTCGGAGATAATATTCTTCTCATGTATTTGTAATAGGAAGAAAATTACGAAAACTGTCATTCTGTAATGAGCTCGTAAAGCATCTAACAGCTCATTTTACGGTAAAACTCCTGAGTAATAAAGTTTTTCGCTATGTAGCACTCGAGTAATGAAGGACCTGAGTTATGAAATGCACCTGAGTTATGAAGTATTTTCTATGTTTAAATTATAGAAAACTATATACATCATGAATTCCGTCTATAGTTATCCCTCAAAAACCATAGTTTTCTCCAAGATCTTAATCATAGAAAACTTTCAGTGTCCCTGAGCTATGAAGTATACTCTAAGTTATGAAGAAACCTATATTTCATAACTCAGGAATTTCACTGTAATTATAGTTGTCAGTAATGATTAAAGTCCACCTTTTATCATTCAAAAGAAACTAGCATTACTAAATTAATAATAAATAAAGGTACAGAGAACAGGTAAGCTCAGTGGGATCTGGAAGTTTTTGAAAAGTAACTTTCATATAAGGCCCAGTTGCGAAATACAACTCCCTCCAATGGATAATAAGGGTTTTTGTGTCTTTTAAATGATGGCTGTCATGAAATACGACACCTTCCAAATATATAAATTATATCCCATATTTTGGTGATTGGGAAGAGATGGCTGTCACGAAACACGACTCCTCATGTTATACGAAAAACGTAAGACCAACTGCTTATACCATTCAATTTAAGTACAATTCAATAAGTACAATTTATTAAACCTTAGAGTACAATGAAATATCCTTTATTAAACTTTATAGTACAATTAAATATCTTTCATCAAAATGTTTGAAGCAATCACAGTGATGAGAGATACAAAGTGGGTTAAAATAAGAGGGGTACATAGAAGAAAAAGAATTAGGAAAATAAGAAAGATAGGTAAGTGATAAAAGAGTGGTGATACTGATTTGATACACATTTACATTAAATTAGTTTAATTTTTCGCTGGCAGGGTTAAAAAAAGAGGGGCATTCAGCCCTTTATATTGAGAATTATAATCATTTAGATTATTCTACTCATTAGTTTGACAGCATTAAAAAGGTCGTCAGACCGTTGATTTAAAATGTTAATCAGTCTTTTTGATCTGTAAGGCTGATTGTTTTTTGGTTGCTAGAATATGGGGTCTATTGCTGTGTCTCATCTTTGCCTACTCGAGGGGTATAGATGGTTCTTGTTCGGGAAATGACTGAATTTGATTTCTTGATTGTCTGTTAAATTGATTTTGCTCCATATCTGTTTTGCACTTTCATGTAGTACAATATTGATTGGGACTAAATCTGCGTTGGTATTAATTTCAATATTTGTTTTGTGCTCTATTCTTCTTGTATTTGTAATAATGCGGGCAGCTTTATTTTGGATTACTTGCAGTTTTTGAATTTGGGATTTGCTGTATAGTAATTTGCTTCGGGTTATTGCTAGGTAGAGTTTTCTTTTATTGGATTGATTCAGGTTTCTGAGGCTGTAGAGTTTGGAGAGGGTTTGTTTGGCTGTATTGACTCTATTGGTAGTGATGGGCTATGAAGCCTGATCTATTAATTTTCAACTCCAAGTGCTCTTCCTGTTTGGTGGTAGTCTATTTCTTTATTGTTTGAATTGACTTTTTCTGTTCTCTTTTTCTCCAGTGGAATTATTTGAAACTATTTTAGGTTTGTATTTATCTTCCATTTGTTTTCGTAGGTATTTACTCTTTCTATTTCGTTTTTGGTTAGTCTGGAAAGGTATCTTTCTGATTGGTGGCTTATGATTTGCGTTACATCATCTGCATATATGATGTTTTCTGTATTGAAAGATATTGGTGGTGGAAGATCGTGGGTGTAAAAATTGAATATTGTTCGGGATAGGCAGCCTCCTTGGGGAACTCCGCAGGAGATGTTGAAAGATGGTTCAGTTTAGTCGTCTATTCTTATTAATGCTTTTCTGTTGGTTAAGTAGCTGGCTATTATTTTTATGAGGTATGGTTGGAAGTTGTTTACTATAGGCTTATAAAGGATGCCGTTGTGCCAGACTTTGTCAAAAGCACCTTGGACATCTCGCAGAGTTATATTTGTTATTAGTCTTTGAGTTTTTGCTGTTGCTATGGTTTCGTAGGTAATTGCTGTAGCTGTGTCTGTGCCTCTTCCATGTCTGAAACAATGCTGACTGCTATTGTTTAGTTGTTTTGTATCTATTGTTTCTATTAGTCTTTTATTGATTGTTTTTTCAAGTATTTTACTTGGGACATTTAGTAGTGAAATTGGTTTATAGTTTATAGCTTTCCATTGCATAGGGAAATACCCAGAATTTATTGATGCTGTTACTATTTTTCAGCTATTCCTGCAGGAGTGATTGTGATTGTATTTTCTATTGTGCCAAGGGATGGTATTATTAAGTTTCTATTTCTTGCTATTGTTTCGTTGACTTCAATATCATTTGCTTCATCAAACTTTTCATTTTCTTCGTTAGTTATTTGAAATGTTTTGGGCCAGTGGTTTCTAAATGTTGTTTCCTTTTCATTATTTGAGTAAACTTTTTCATTGTTGTGGCCTTTTAAGTATTTTATTTCTCCTCCTCTATTATTCCGTACACTCTCTTTATCGACTTCCAAAAAACCTTATCGTTCCTCTCCGTATCTATCTCCTCCACAAATCTATTCGAATCTTCATTCTTCAGTTCCATCAATTCTCTCCTCATTTCCACTCTCAACTGTCGCTTGAAGCAATCACGTAAATAACTTAAAATGAGTTGGCATAATTTGTCGTAACTATGGTACAAAAATTTGTTATTACTTTTGCAGAATGCAGGAAGGTAATATTTTCATCGGATTTTTTTTATATATATTTATTTATTTATCATATTGTTATTCGCTTAACTGGAAAAATATTCAACCAAATTACCTGAAATTTGGTGAAACGATTAGTCCATGTCCAGTGACCTGCTGCTAGAAATTTGAGAGTGACCCGGTCAAAGGTCAAGGTCATGATCTTTTATAACTCAAAAAGTATTGAACCATATTGCATGAAACTTAGTGGGACGATTGGCCAATATGCAGGAACTATTTTGTTAGATATTAGGAGTGATCGGGTCAAAGGTCAAAGATAAAGGTCAAAGCCATTTGTAACTCATAACACAAAAAGTATTCAACCAATTTGTCTGAAATTTGATGGTGCAATTGGTCAATGTCCATACACCATCTGTTAGAATTTTGGGAGCGGTCCAGTCAAAGGTCAAGGTCAAGGTCATTTATAACTCAATAACTCAAAGATTATTGAACCATATTGCATGAAACTTGGTGTGACGATTGGTTATTATCCAGTTAGCAGTTCATTAAATTTTGGGAGAGAACGGGTCAAAACGGCGGCGAAGGTATGCGCTCTACCGAGTTCACATAATCTAGTTATATTTATTCTAATTATTATTGAATTCAAATGATTTCATTACTGATACTTGAATGTAAATTAAGAGGAGTCGGATTGTTTTAATATCGTCTCTTTACAGCTGTTATGAAAAGCGACTCTCCTGAATTTCCCCCCGTAGGAATACTGAAGAGATACGATTTAATTAACATTTGAGGAGTCGGATTGATTTTTTTATTCCAATGGAGTTGTATTTCGCAACTGGGCCTAAATGAAGATTATTTTGAAAATCTCAAAATAAATGGCCATATATGTATGAACAACCTTTCTGTTAAAATCCCATGTTAAATAAATGTCAAAATGTCAAATTACAAATGTACAAATAATTAAACTTCACATTTAATATTCATAATTTTAAATTTTCTATTCTTGTTCTTTAATAAAAATCATCATAAAACGAGACTGAAAGTTCCGAGACCTCCTTTTCTTTTACCTGGCCAGAAGGTGAAGAGGCTCCCTTCTCTTTCCTCAGTGAGTTCTCCCCTTTCTTTCACGACAGAGGCGTTCGTATGGACACAGACGGAGGTGCTCATGTTGTAAGAAGCTCCTTTGCAGGCAGTGTCCACCATACATTTAAGACGACACTGACCTGAAATATAATTAATTGAATCCTAAAAACATTTTTTTCTAGTATAGTTTTTTTCTAAGTATCTATAGTATTGTATCTAGTATCGTTTTATTCTAGTATCTAGTATTGTATCGTATCTAGTATTGTATCGTATTTAGTATCGTATCGAATCTAGTATTGTATCGTATTTAGTATCGTATCGTATCTAGTATTGTATCGTATCTAGTATCGTATCGTATCTAGTATTGTATCGTATCTAGTATTGTATCGTATCTAGTATTGTATCGTATCTAGTATTGTATCGTATCTAGTATTGTATCGTATCTAGTATTGTATCGTATCTAGTATCGTATCGTATCTAGTATTGTATCGTATCTAGTATTGTATCGTATCTAGTATTGTATCGTATCTAGTATCGTATCGTATCTAGTATCGTTTTTCTAGAATCGTATCGTATCGTATTTAGTATCGTATCGTATCTAGTATCGTTTTTCTAGAATCGTATCGTATCGTATTTAGTATCGTATCGTATCTAGTATCGTTTTTCTAGAATCGTATCGTATCGTATTTAGTATCGTATCGTATCTAGTATCGTTTTTTTCTAGTATCTAGTATCGTTTTTTTTTTCTAGTATCTAGAATCGCATCGTATCTAGTACCGTATCGTATCTAGTATCGTTTTTTCTAGTATCTAGTATCGTATCGTATCTAGTATCGTTTTTCCTAGTATCTAGTATCGTATCGTATCTAGTATCGTTTTTTAATATCTAGTATCGTATCGTATCTAGTATCGTATCGTATCTAGTATCGTTTTTTTCTAGTATCTATTATCATATCGTATCTAGTATCGTTTTTTTCTAATATCTAGTAACGTATTGTATCTAGTATAGTTTTTTTTAGTATCTAGTATCGTATCGTATCTAGTATCGTGTTTTTCTAGTATCGTATCGTATCTAGTATAGTTTTTTCTAGTATCGTATCGTATCTATAGTGTCGTTTTTTTTCTAGCATCTAGTATCGTTTTTTTAGTATCTAGTATAAATTATAACTGAAGTTACAATTTTTAAAAGAAAAAAATCGATATTGGCATTCAAAACACAAGTCTCAAATCAGAGACCTAAGAATTTAAACTAACCTATTGTCCCACTTAAAAGTTTTGGGAAGTAAAGTTTCACTGAAATAAGCGAATTAAAATATCTAAGCATTATTATATGTTACAAAATACAATCGCCTATTGATGAAATAGATATTTAAAATCATAATTAAGCAGTTTAAAAAGGTTTTCAACATCTGCTCCGGAACCAAAAGGAACATTACTGACGTCAAAATAAAATATAATAAAAAAAGGAATCGAAGAGGCAGTCAAAGAGTCCATGACAGAAGTCACCAATCACCAGTCATTGACAATGCTCATGGATGCAGAAAAGCTACTCTGTAAATGCAGTGTTTACAAGGAAATGTGAAGAAAAGGGACACAAGAACAGTTGCTTATATCATTCAACTTTAATATCAACTTTTTCCCTCCGTTTTTAACTCTTAGAAAAGTTAATTGAATAGGGATAACCTCATTGAGTCGTGCTTCCCTATTATCATTAGTGGAAGACCATATTGTACCACAATGACCTACTTGTTATTATCTTTTACTGAATAGGTAGGTAGTATTTATATTCAACCCTTTCGAGTCTGCAAGGTTACATACATATGTCCAAGCAGCCATATATGTATTCAAAACCGTATTACACATAAGTCAATGAGGTTTTCTAGTTACTCTTTTGAATTTACGATAAATGACACATTGTAAGGTTCGTTGAAGTTAGAAATATATGAACACTCACAGCCTGTCAAGACGTCTTCAGTCCGCAGCACGGTAGATAGGTTAGTGATCGCCATTCCGTAGCCTACTGCCGTGACGGAGTTCCCTGTCAGCAGGGCCCGCCCTTCTAAAGCTGAGACGGTGCCCAAGAGGATGAAAACCAATGCAATCGAGACTTGCATTGTAAACTAGTAATATTTTAAATGCCTATGTTATATTTTAATAAAGTTGTCAATTAGTTAAGAATATATTTCAATAAACCTTTTGGACAAGTCAAATATTTTACCGATCTATTAAATGTGATTCAATTCCATTAGTCTTTTACTGAGTTTGTCCAATTACTTAAATAATTATATTTTATCTTACTCTTTTATTGAGATTAATCATATCATATAATGACGAATTCACAGCAACATTGGATTTATCTTAAAATGATGTAACTAAACTTTTATTCAAGCTACTACTGTCCTAATTAAGAATAGAAGGCAGTAAAAAAAGAAGTCCTATCGTGAAACTGCCACGTCACTACTTCTTAACAAAGGTACAAATGTCGTAACCACGTGTGTTTTATTGGGTAAAACTCAAGTTGTCGGACAGTTCCACGTTTTCAATCATACAAGTAAAAACGGTATCTATGCAGGTATCCTACAAGATATACTCGTGTACCAGTAAAATTATGTTTTTTTTGTTATATAATTTTTAACAAGTTATTTTGATTGGTACCTCTGATAACTCTGATAAGTATCAGTAAATTATATATATTTTTACTTATATGATCAAACTTGTGGAACCGTTCGTCAAATCGGAACTTTTTCTGAACTTCACATTGACATCAAATCACTACCTCTCCTCTCGATAAAATCACTACACAGTTTGTTTTTATTTCTCATTGGCTGTAACATCAATAGTTGCTATAAAAGAAAGGTGTTTGTTTATGACAACGTTATTCGTAACGTTACGGTATATCTTGCTAGTCACGCTCAAGGTGTGGCTGGAATATTATATACAGAGGTGGGCAGCGCTAGTTTGAAAAGCAGCGGCGATGCCGCTACAGCAAAATGTAGCGACAGCGCTGCAGCACTACCTTAAAAAATATCATATCAATATGTACTATTAAATTGAATTTATTATAGTTACAGCCATGTAGAATGAGTATATACATATATTGCCGATTTCCTGAAGAAGGTTACTGGCAATGATAATGGCATATAAAAATTAGCTACGGTATATGAAAAATAGAATTTTTGAACTCACGAAATTAAATTTATAATTTAACTCCATGTAATATTTTTGGTAGTAGGGTACTAAGTTCCAAGTTATTGGTTGGTTCTACAATTTCGGACACGTTAGAAAAGAAAATATAATAATTATTATTTAACTTCTATTCTAATTGGTATCATGAATACAAATTGAAATAAAATTTAAATATTGATTATTATATAAAGATTTTTACGTGTTCGAAAATATGGAACCGTGCGATAACACGGAACTGACCCTTATGTCTAGAAACGGTTCTTATTTCGAAACATGTTTCAAAATAAGTACCACTTTTATTAAAGCGAGCCCTGTCTGTACAGTATATGATATTTATTGAACTGATGTACAACCTTAAAACGGAGTCCCCTACAACCCTATGGAGTCGGCCATGTCTCGTCGTGACAGGGTCACCCTATCACGTCTGAGATGTGGCCACCATCCTTCCCTTCCTTACTACATGCACAGGATTGGGAGATCGGACTCTGATCGGTGCGACTTCTGCCAAGCCGACCAGGGCACGATCTCTCACATTCTCACACAATGTCCGTCACTACACCAACACAGGACTACACACAACATACACTCACTGGAGCACCTTTGGACCCATCCTCAGGCAGTTATTAACTTCCTGAGTGATGCGGGTTTCCCTTAGGCCCACACAGTGCCTCGGGTGGCTGAAACCCGGGGCGCCCCTCCGTCCCGGCGAGGATGTTGGGGAGGTTAAACAACAACAACAAGGACAAAAACGATCCGTTCTATGGGTCATGCAACTCCTACAACGACCTCTTTAAATTACATGGTTTAACAAATATTTTTTCGTCTACCAAGTATTAAGTCATATATTGATGATTTTCAGAGGTATTACAATTTATTAAAAAGTATTTATAGATTTTCAGTAATTTTATTTTATTATTCTTTTCCTATACATTTTCTTTGATTAGAAAAGTTCTATTGGAATTAAAAAGATTTGTTACTATTCTATATTTAATCCTATAGTTTCCCGTATTTCATATCTATTTAGTTGCTATTATCTTTTGATATATATTACCTACCTTATTATTTCGTACATTTATATGAGTAAGTTATAAGGTTGTAATTAAAATTTTGATATAATAATAATCGGAGATCATTTACCTTCACTAACGTTTCTTTGAAATGCTGTTATATAAAACTTACGATATTCAAATCCCCATCTGAACTAATTTTCTGACCATACAGCGACCACTAGACCTGTATAGCGACCTCTTTTCAGGTACATATACTGCCGTTGAATGAGCTTGACCTGTATTATATCTTGCATAGTTATTATAAAATATAACAAGGGTACATATTTACAAGTAACAACTAAATAGATATGAATTGCATAAAAATAAAGGAATTAATATAGAATAGTTACACCTCTTCTATATTTCTATAGTAGACCTTTTCTAATCAAAGAAAATGTGAAGGAAAAGGGTAACAATACCTACTATCAAATTAATGAAAATCTGAAAAACAATACGTACATAATTAGTGTTGATTATAAAATGTAATACCTCTGAATTTAGTCATTGTATGACTAGACACTTAGTAGACTAATAAAATTTTAGCTAAACAGTTAAACCATATAATTTAAAGAGGTCATTGCAAGAGTTGCATGGCTAGCCTCTTAGATCGGTTCATTTTTGTTTTTAGAAATTGTCCGTTTTAAAAGCTTTACCTGTAGTTGAATTGCTTATGATAATAACCTGTTAAAAACTGTCATCCAAAACTTTGATGTATATAAACTAGCATTCATTATATTAAATCTTAGCCTACTCAATTTATTAGATGCATTGTGTATATCACTTATCTTACCTACATATCTAATCAATCATTGCATTTTTAAATTCATTATTAAATAGCATTATTCAAATTATCATTTTCTTTCCTGCTTTCAGTTGGGGAAGTCGCATGTCATCGAATAGTTCCACATCTTGGATGATATATAAAAAAATATCAAATAACCTTTTTCAATTAAAATCACGAGTTAGGTAATAATCATATTTTTTAGTTAAATGATCGAAGATGATAACGAAACTTACCCCATTCTACAAAAAAATTCTAATAATGATCATGGATTTATTGTGAAAATGTTATATTGCAGATTCCTTGTGATTGGCAATGAAATGCTTTTAATTTTATGACTTATTAAGTATTTTGTTGAAAGTAAGATCCACCATCACAGCGTATGCATGGCTTACTCATACATTTGTTGTCTTTTTATTATTTCTACATCATTGGTATGGAGTTATAATGAGGACCATGTAAAATATATTAATGGATCCATTAATACAGTTTTTCTTAAAGTAATTGTATTTTTTGTTTATTTTCTATTAGATGGTTATGCCACTCACTTTCTTGCAATATTTTCAGTTCTTATTTTATTGAAGTATAGCGACCCACTTAGTATTTATTTTTTACATTAACAGTATTTATGATCCTTAAATATTCCAAGAAACTTGCTATAGTGTAATGAAATTATTAAAGTAGGTAACGTCTGAAGAAACTAATCTAAGTGTAAGAAACACTACAATAATAGATCCATGAAATAACTAATTATTAAACTAAATAATATTTAAAGAGTTGAGGTTGAATAAGTAACAAAAGATGAGAAGCCATTTATGATGAAAAGTCATTACAAATTGCTTAATTCCTCATATTTATCAATAAATAGTTTATACAGCTGTTCTTTTAGAAGGTGTTTGAATTCTTCAGAATCATCATTGACGAGTTTTATGTCCCCTTTCTTTAGTCCATCCAGTAAGAACTGCCTTGATATGTTAGCATTTTTAGCAGCCATTGCTTTACCACTGAGAGAACTGCTCAAAATACTGCCAACAAACTGCCTTAGCAATAGATCACATTGGTGAATGACGCTCTTGCTACAAACCACTCTGCTTTCGTCTGAAGAAAGAATTTTTTCTCGCCTAGCGAGCTCTTTCTCGACAGAGTCAGCAGGAGACATCAACGACTTGTTAACCAGAGCAATGAAAAGTTTTAGCGACTGTTCGACATCACTATCAATCTCGAGAGAATTTTCTTCGCAGCAATAATCACTCGAAGGCTTTTGCAACTTGTTGAACATCTCAAAGATAGCTTCTGATGGAATTTGATGTGAAGATTCTCTTTTGGAATTATTCTCAATGGCTTTTTTCAATGAGCAGTTGAAGAATATTTGACAGAAACCAATTTTGTGTTTGTAGGCAATGGAATAGAACTGATGTCTCATACTGCGATAGTAAAAATTGTCATCGAGCAAAATGATATATTTACACTTTTTCTCATCGAGATTACCTGTGAAACTAAATTTTTCTAGAGTTGTTTGAATCTCTGAAACATTTCGACTTTCAGTAAGAACTCTCACCAAATTCTCAATATTATTCGAAATTTTTTCTCTTTCTGCCTTCCATGAACCTTCATAGGATGATTCACTCCTGGCCAATTCTCTAAATTCTTTCTGTTTATCTAAAGTTATAATGGAGTCATAACAAACATGAATGATATTCAAGTTCTCCAGTGAGGATAGAGTGTCATCTTCATCACAGTTGCTGGCTTTTATGTGCATAACTTCATTACAAAAATGAGTTTTACCAGCACCTGGAATACCTATAAGTAAAACTAATGAAACATCAGCCATAATTAGACAGATACTTCTCTAATTAAATCTAACATAAAATAAGTACTATACAAACTATTATTCCTTTGCTATTATCAATCAGTTCCTGCAACTTTAGTTTCTTCTCCAGTATCAATAGCTATGCCTTTTTTTACACTCTCTCCTTTCTCCTTGAGGATGTCTTCTATATTCTTCTTGCCATCAAGATCTGAGAACCAAGCCAAGTTGTCAGCGATGAGATGCCTATTCTTACAGTCACTACACTGGACAATGACCACACCTTTGTGGTAGGCCTGCTTGGAAAACTGTTTGTCCTGCCTGTGACTACAGATCTTGCAAGTGAAAGTAATCCTGTAGGAACCTTCTAATTCCCCCAATTTAGATTTAACATCTGTACAGAAGTGGTGAGCACTGTAAATCTGCTGGTTTGATATTTTTTGTCTGTTGAAAACAGAATTTGTGAGTACGGGCCTTGAGAAAACTGATCTCGGCTGAGAAAGGAATGATCGTGTGAGGTTTACAGCAAGTCTTCTTGACATTAGTTTGTTGAAATTGAACATTATAAAATTAATATATTAATAATTACCCTAAATAAACCTTAGTTAATTTGAACTATAAAGCTAGCTATAATATAGAGGCTAAGAAGCTGGAGTTTTTTCCTCTACTAGTGCCGTTTTTTCCTCCTGTTCGGCAGCTTTCTTGGCCTCTGCTTCAGCTTCTGCAAGTCTTTTCTCTATGATCTTTGGTTGCAGTTCAGAATATGCGAGCATAGTCAGGTGATTCACATTCAGGAACTTCTGCACACAGGCAGATAGGCAACTATCCTGAAAAACAATTAGAGCTAATTACTGAACAAAACAATCATGTGAAGTTATAAAATAAAACAGTGAAGGGAAGAAATTTAAAATAAAGAACAGTATTGAGAGAAATTAAACAAAATTTTAAATACAAAAATTATGACGATATTGGTCATTAAATAGAGATTATTAAATAATGGAAATTAAATTGAGGTTTGGATAATTAACTATTCCTAAATCCTAATACCATTTTATTATAATATTTTGGTAGCTACTCCTAATTCATGAGGAACTTTTGATATTGGAGTGTCCATTGCATCTTAGTATTATTAATTGATATATATTTTTTTATAATGGCTTTTTAAAGTAAATCATTTTTGTTTAGAAAGATATTCTCCCTCTATTGAAGAGTGAGTGAAGAGATATTTTCAAATCAGAGATTTCAAAATATAATTTTTTTTATCAAGAATCTTTGAAGAATTTTACTAAATTTTTGACAAGATTCAAATTTGAAGACAACTTACAAGAATTTGGGCATGGACTATTCACTATTGAACTACAGAATGGAGTAGATATATTGACAGTTTTACACCACTCACCTCCTCTTTATCTACAGCTCTCTGGTGGAAGTTAGTGACACATTGGTTGAAGCAGCTCTCACTGATGTGGTTGAATAGTAGACCTAAGTTTTTTGTCTGAAAAAGAAAATAAGAAGTTAGTAAATCAATTCAATACATAACCCAGGTAATATAGCATTTCTAAATTCGCCATTTTAATGACGAGTTTGTGAGTTATTTTAAGACCTTAAATTGCAAATGGTGAAAAATATTTCATTTTCTCTTATGCTTTGCTACAATGTTATTTTGGAGAGAATTTATGATAATTTGATCATTTTGGAGAGAGCTGGAGCCTGAAGAGACAAATGGAGAGTTTATGAGACATACTAATTTACTTGGTACATAACAAAACTACATAAGTTTGAAGCTACAGCAGCTACCTTAGTAAGTTAGTACCTTGAGGCTATATAAAGTTCAGAGTTATTGTACAGTTCCACACTTTCTAATCATAACTCTTAACTCTAAGTCTAAACTCTAAAGTAACCCTATACAATCATATATCAGTAATATTACTTATATATGATATAGTAAGACTTAAATAGTCATAGCTAATTCATAGTTCATACTAATTGTCACCTATGGCTTAATGGCAATGTTCATGTTGATACTAAGTTTGACCCAAACCAGTCAGTATTTGGTGCACAAAATCACACTGACTTATCTAATACACTAAAA
This sequence comes from Caprella mutica, assembly GCA_947561585.1. Taxonomy (NCBI): domain Eukaryota; kingdom Metazoa; phylum Arthropoda; class Malacostraca; order Amphipoda; family Caprellidae; genus Caprella; species Caprella mutica. Next base: position 136,091 of record CANNZV010000683.1, on the reverse strand, counting down.
AAAATTACAAATCCATACTGTCAGTCTATATTTAGTCGTAAATTCCACCGAAATGTTGGTGGAATTTTTTCCCCTTCGAAAATAATATTCTGGCAAAGTCGGTGGGTTTTTAGCTATTTATTCCTATGTTACCATTAATTTTCGGTGGATAAATTGGGAAAATGTTGGTGGATCAGCCAAATTAATGGAAATTTATGGTGAATTTTTTCAGCTTTTTGAAAAAGTCAGTGGGATTTTGTGCACCAGATACAGACTGGTCAGACAGACCATACACAATTTCCAATATTTGGTAGCTGATCCACCAACATTTTCCCAATTTATCAACTGAAAATTGATGGTAACATAGAAATGAATAGCTAAAAATACACCGACTTTGCAAGAATATTATTTTCGAAGGGGAAAAATTTCCGACCGAGACTGGGACGGTAGCATTTACCGCAAAACTTTGACATAGAATAAAATCTAATTAAGATTGAAACCTCATAGGTATTAGGTACTAGGTCATATCATTTAAAGATATCACTTTAGTTAGTTAGGTTTAGATAAACAACGATGCACAATTGCAAATAATTAAGCCTACCTCTCGATGATGAACAGAATCCATTTACAGAATGGAAGAAAATTCCAGGCAGGTAAGCCAAAATACAATTAAGACTTTATTAATCACTCTTCACACATCTGGAATAACATTGGCATATATTAAAATTTAAAACTATTCACACACTATTATTTATTGCTGATCAAGAGATAAATTAAATAATAATAATATACAATCAGTAAGATAATACGAAAAAAAAGTAAAAACATCTTGTCAGTTTTGGTCAACAGTATCTAAAAGCTGAGCAACGCACCACATTACGGCACACTACAATACGGCGCACCACTGCCCAACTGCAGGAACTGGTAAACTGTTCTCCAAGAAGTCTTCTATTCTGGCTTCTGTTCTCAGTAAAATACATGTAAATATAGGATGAATTTAAGGATTGTTCACACAGAAAATTTTAAAAATGTCCCATATTCTGCAGACTAGCATGACCACTGTACAAGCTATCAATGATTTCATCATAATTGTCTGTTAAGTAGTTTGTTGTATCCGCTAGCTTGTTGTACTGCACACTTCATGATTGTTTAATGACCTGGCACTTGGCAGGGGGGTTCGGGGTGCCGGGGGTGGGGAGGGCGGTTCGGCCCCCTATATATATATGTCACTCGCGTTTGAATGATCTGCAATATTGACCGATTTTGCTGCGCAATCTGTTGATCAACAGTTTGCTCAGCCATCGATCGATAGCGCAACCATCGATCGATCCCTGCGCGTTTGAATGATATGATTTTTTAAAATTTGTACATCAAATTCGCACATTTGATTGCGTATAACAATCGATAGCGCAACCATCGATCGATTTTTGCGCATTCGAATGATATGATTATTTTAGTTTGTACATCAAATTGGCCCTTTTTATAACGTATATCAATAGATAGCGTAACCATCGATCAATTTCTGCGCGTTCGAATGATATGATTATTTTAGTTTGTACATCAAATTGGCACATTTTATAATGTATATCAATCGATAGCGCAACCATCGATCAATTTCTGCGCGTTCGAATGATATGATTTTTTTTAAGTTTGTAGATTAAATTGGCACATTTTACAGAGTATACTAAAAAAATCATATCATTCGAACGCGCAGGAATCGATCGATTGCTGCCCTATCGATCGATTCCTGCACGTTCGAATGATATGATTTTTTTTAGTTTGTCAACAGTTTGCTCAGCCATCGATCGATAGCGCAACCATCGATCGATCCCTGCGCGTTAGCATGATATGATTTTTTTAAATTTGTACATCAAATTCGCACATTTGATTGCGTATATCAATCGATAGCGCAACCATCGATCGATTTTTGCGCGGTCGAATGATATGATTATTTTAGTTTGCACATCAAATTTGCCCGTTTTATATCGTATATCAATAGATAGCGTAACCATCGATCAATTTCTGCGCGTTCGAATGATATGATTATTTTAGTTTGTACATCAAATTGGCACATTTTATAATGTATATCAATCGATAGCGCAACCATCGATCAATTTCTACGCGTTCGAATGATATGATTTTTTTAAGTTTGTAGATTAAATTGGCACATTTTACAGAGTATACTAAAAAAAATCATATCATTCGAACGCGCAGGAATCGATCAATTGCTGCCCTATCGATCGATTCCTGCACGTACGAATGATATGATTTTTTTTAGTTTGTAGTTCAAATTGGCACATTTTATAGCATATATCAATCGATAGCGCAACCAATGATCGATTTCTACTCGTTCGAATGATACAGGTTTTCTTTGTTTATTCATTTAATTAATTGTTTTGTTTTAATTATAAAAATATTTTTTTTAAATTTAATAAGTCGACCATTAGTCGATTGTTGCTCTATTAAATGTAACAATTAGATGCATAAACTGAGAAAATCCATATCATTCAAACGCGCAACAATCCCAGTCTGCAAAATATGGAACATTTTTAACATTTTCTGTGCGAACAATTCTTAATTTCCTCCTATATTTGCATGTTTTTTACTGAAAACAGAAGTCAAAAAGGAGGATTTCTTGGAGAACACTTTATCAGTTTCTGCAGACTGGCAACAATCGACTGATGGTTCCCAATTAAATATAACAACTAGATGCATAACCTAACAAAATCCATATCCCAGATTATATTTGGTGGTAAATTCCAATGATATATCGGTAGATATTCAATTTCTCTATTAAAAAAATTCCTGCAATGTCGGTGGATATTTAGCTATCAATTCCTATATTACCATTAATTTTGGGAGGGGAAACTGGAAAAATGTTGGAGGACTAGACAAATTGATAAAAAAAGTTGGCAGCTTATTTCTCAGATTTTTGAAAAAGTCAGAGGAGTTCAGTGCACCAAATACAAACTGGTCCATATCATTCAAACACGCAACAATTGACTGATGGTTGACTTATTAAATATAAAAAAAATATTTTTCCAGTAAAAACAAAACAATTAATAAACATAGAAAACCTGTATCATTCGAACGAGCAGAAATCGATCGATGGTTGGGCTATCAATTGATATACACGATCAAATGTGCAAATTTGATGTACCATGTTTCCAGTCTGAAAAGTAGAGCAGGATTTGTGGATTAATCCTGCGCCCAACCAATTCCTATTTAATTCCTATGTTCCCATGTTATTTGCTGCGCCCAAATTCCAATTTCTGTAAAAAAATCCTGGGTCTGAGGATACCTACTTTTCAAACTGGCGGCAAGTTTCAAAGTATGGAGTCACTATGGACAAAGTCGCCAGTATACTGGCGACTTTTGAGGGGTGAAATAAGCTTTGAAACCTGTAAATAACAAGTAAATCACTCCTAGATAGTCTCAAGAGATGCACATGCATCAGATGATCAGACATGATGCATAAGCCATAAGGATGTTTTCAAGTGTAAAATTTTCACTAGGATGTCCTATTCCTTCTTTGAAGTATCTTAAATGTGGCGACCTTGATCCATTTTCTCACCAAATGGTGACTTTCCTGCCACACCTTGAAACATGGTTGATGTACAAATTAAAAAAAATCATATCATTCGAACGCGCAGGGATGGATTGATCGATGGCCAGTCTGCAGAATTTGGAACATTTTTCCAAGACTCTCTGCAGGAGTTTTTGATTGAATTTTTAGAAATTTGAGATAGGTATCTGCGGGAGATCTTGAATTAATTCCTATGTTACCATTAATTTAGATGCGGGAGATTTTGAATTAATTCCTATGTTACCATTAATTTAGCTGCGGGAGATTCTGAATCTGCTACTGTGAGTCAGAGAGTAACTGTCTCTCAAATTAAAATCTCTGCGGGAGAAGAGACACATTTTGCAGACTGGATCGATGGTTGCGCTATCGATCGATGGCTGCGCAAACTGTCGATATTGCAGATCACTCAAACGCGCATGACATAAATACACACCGAACTGATACGCTAAATTTATTATTTACACCTCACTGACGTCTGACCTCAGGCAGAAAGTTTACAATAGTTACCCCTTAAAATTATAGTTAGGTATTAGTTTTCTATGATAAATTTTATTTTCTATTCTAAATTAAACATCTCAATCAAAGAATTTAACTATGTAGTATAAACATTGGATTCAAGTACAGTCAGTCATACATTTGATAGCCTACAAAAATTATCAAATTCACTCCATATATCATTAATCTTCTTTCAAAATACCTATATCTATAATAGAATGTACAGTGGTGCGCCGCTCAGCTTTTAGATACGAATCGTTTTGGTGGCTTTGATCAAAAGACTATCTAAAGCTGTTGGATAACAAAGATGGTTATTCCGTTCTGCCTAGTGCCTGGAAATTTCTAGGCTTCCTTGCTTCTAGGTAAAAAAGAAGAACGTGAAAAATTTCTGAGCAGACACTACAAATAAAGACATGAGAATAGATGTTACGAGCAAAAGATTTCTAGAAAGGACGTTTCATAACTCTTTTGATGTTGAATTAATGGTTACTGATGTTTGTATCATACATAGAATTGATGTTTTCTGCTCTTCCTGGTTGAGTGTCGATCACTGTAGAATTGAACCTTGTTTCGGTTAAAGAAATTACGTGGTCTTTTCCAGGCATTTAATTATGCTCAATATGTCGTTATTAATTATTTTCTTATTCAAATATTTTCTAAAAAATATAATAGCATATTTATCTCAAAATATAATTGGTATCCTCATTTCTGTACCTATAAATTACCTATGTTTTCATAAAGTTTAGTCATTTTCGTTTTACATAGGGGAAAGTCCCCATTTATCGGCCACTTAAGAGGTTTCCTTCAAAACTATTATTATTGTTTAACTCTCCTCTCTACTAATGCATATACGACAGAACCAAATAAAAGATGAAATTCAAATCTTTTAAACCATATAAAGTGCTATGCAATTACTTTAGTATAAATTAATCTACATTGAATCAAATATTATATCTGAAAAACTCCAAATATCGACATGTTGAAACCAAATATCGTCACATGTTATTACCCATTTATCGTCATGTGTCGATATATGGGTGATATCGTCCACTGAATAAAATTTTCATTGAACAGCTTGCAGGATGGGGGAAAATCAGATAGAATGGCGAAAATTAGGTAGAATGGGGAAAATCAGGTAGAATGGAGGAAAATCAGGTAGAATGGAGGAAAATTAGGTAGAATGGAGGAAAATTTGATATAATTGGGAAAATTATGTAGAATACAGGGAAAATTAGTTAGAGTGGGGAAAATCAGATAGAATGGGGGAAAATCAGATAGAATGGGGAAAATCAGATAGAATGGGGAAAATCAGGTAGAATGGGGAAAATCAGATAGAATGGGGAAAATTAGGTAGAATGGGGAAAATTAGGTAGAATGGGGAAAATTATGTAGAATAGGGAAAATTAGGTAGAATGGGGAAAATTAGGTAGAATGGGAAAAAATCAGGTAGAATGGAGGAAAATCAGGTAGAATGGAGGAAAATTATGTAGAATACAGGGAAAATTAGGTAGAATGCAGGGAAAATCAGGTAGAATGGAGGAAAATTAGGTAAAATGTGGTAAAATTTGGTAGAATTGGGAAAATTAGGTAGAATGGGGGGAGAATCAGGTAGAATGGGGAAAAATAAGGTAGAATTGAGAAAATTAGGTAGAATTGAGAAAATTAGGTAGAATGGGGGAAAATCAGGTAGAATGGGGGATAATAAGATAGAATTGGGAAAAATCAGGTGGAATTGAGAAAATTAGGTAGAGTGGGGGAAATTAGGTAGAATGGGGGAAAATCAGGTTGGAATGGGGAAAAATCAGGTAGAATGAGGGATAAATTGTTTTAGTAGGGGAAATGATGCCAGAATGGAGAAATTATTGATTGCAGCTAGTAGGGGGTTTAACGTCTGCTTCGGAACCAAAGGCCATATATCGCTGATGTCAAATAAAATTGAATGCAAGGGACTCGAAGAAGCAGTCAGAAAGAAAAGTGGCTTCATGAACAAAGTCACCTACCACCGTCATTGACAAAGCTCATGGATGTAGGAAAGCTACTCAGTGAATGCAGTCCCTTACCAAGGAATGTGACGAAAATGGTCACTCTGTGCCCTGAACTGTTGTAATTTGGATCATGAAATATTTTCCCCATTTTATAAAAGTGAATCTTTTGTAACGCTACTAACAGTTTTAGAGGGTAGCGCTGGGTTTATGTTCTTCAACTACGAGGGCTTAGTTTTTGTGTTAGGTAGGCTCGTAGGCTTCATTTACTATCACCTCTTCATCTTCCTCTTCGATCCGTGAGTACAATACCGGATATACCGTATACATATACTTCTTCGTCACATTTTTGTTACGTGACTAAATTCACGGAGTAGCTTTACTGCATCCATGAGCAAGACACCGACAGGTGGTATTTGACTTTGCTCATGAATCTCATCTTAATAAATTTATATTTTGAAGTCAGTGAATTGGCATCCGATTCTGCAGCGGACGTTAAATCCCCTACGTAAGTAATTAATCAAAGCGACTATATTTTTAATTTTCTTCTCATTAAATTATCTTGAGTATAACAATAGTGTTTCGTACTATTGTGTCACACAGAGTAATAAAAACTTCAAAAAGAATGAAAAATATATAGTAAACTTTATTTTAAGCGGTTTATTTAACATATTCAAAGTTTTCCCGGACACTGGAAATGGCATTTAAGATAATATGATGGATTAACAATAATTAATTTATGATATGAATAATTTCAGCTGAAATCAATTTATTTTGAGAGGAAAAAGATTTAGAAAACCAAAATCGTATCGAAATTTTGATAGATCACGTTGTTTGTTTTTCCAAATAGATGAAGTTCACAAAATATATATCATCGTAAGCTGTGTGAATAAAAATTAACCGAATCTCAGAGAGATGTAAACACTAATCTAGCTATTAAATGATTTTAAGATAAATATCAGCTATATATTAATTATTAAAATCACACGCAGATGTGCAAACATTCTTAGGATAACGTGTATTATGTATGGCAATACAACAACATGATATGACGTCTAAAACTTGTGAAATTTTGTACGTTTTATCAAATTAGATGACACTTTTTCTAATTAAATCAAATTTTATTTCTTTACTAATCATTATTCAGATGAACAAGGTATATTGAATAGTATAATCAACTATTCTGTTTCTATTATATATGTATAGGTTCCCCCCTCTAAAGCCCGTATTACACTGTGGCGTTCGCTATGGCGGTCGCCACAATTTTGTTATTTTCTCTCTAACTCCGCCCCTTCTCTCTAATAGCGAAAAATGTCTTGGCGAGCACCACGAAATTATGATCGCTCACTGCGCGATAGAACCAACACCGCCACCGTTTTAGAGGTGATGAAATTGTCACTGAAGCCTGCTAACGAGATTTGAAGTAGTGGAAAAAGTATTTTGTTTCATTTTAAAAGTTATTTAATACTTTGTACGGCTACTGCGCGATACAAAAAAGGAATGAACGCTTCTGTGAAGTGTCCAGTGTTGCCATACAATCAATGGAATTAAACTTTTTAATATATACGCATGGAATTGTTTCACACAACTATCAAAAAGATAATTAACTGAATATATATTCGTGATGACATCGAATTTTATTGGTACGATTCATTTCATATTAAATTTTTCAATTTTCCCTAAATTTCAATGCACGATCACCGCCATATCGGCTCTTCCAGTGTAATTGCAATTTTGAGAATGGTGAGCGCCATATCTGTAGAGAGAGACAACACCGCCATGGCGAGCGCCATAGTGTAATACGGGCTTAATTACTCCCCCCCTGCTTACTACCCTAATTAAGTTCTAGTAGGTCGATAAATGGGTAAAAGCTATTTAAACATAGAAAATTGTATAAATATTGAGAATTAATATATTTACTAACCATGAAACTGTTTTAAAACAACTATTGCGAAATTGATCAAAATACCATTTATCGTCACCCCATGACGATAAATGGAAAACCCTCTTTATTGATACCCAAATATCGACACATCGATTTATTTTAAATATTGATGACTAAATTAATTTCTGATTTTATATTTAAGAAATGCAATTAAACGTAAGTAAAACTGTATGAACGTTATTTTGAAAAAAAATTATTTGAAGCGTAAAATCGCGCATAACAAATTCTATATACCTAATCAATTTCGGTGGGTTTGTCCTGAATGTACCGTATCGTCGTACATCTCATCAGTTAAACTGACACTCTGATTGTAAATTCAAATGAAATTACTTACATTTTTGTAACAATAACAAAAATATATGGAGACATCGATTTGTAAAATACCTAAACCATAGAAATGTTTCTAAGTCTTGTTATGGACGAAAATAACTGAAACGTGACGATAAATGGAGAGGGACGATACAAGGAGCCCTATAATATTTTTCTTTTAAAGAACTTAATCAACATAACTACTACCTTAGTCCAAGGTACCTCTTCAACTCAATGACTATGAACCTAGGTACAGTAGAACTCCTCTATAGTGAATGAGTTTGGATGTAGCCTGAATAGTGAACAACTTTTCTTTAGTCTACAATGAATTGCCTACAGTTTTAGAAAACTAAATGCTATTCAGGCTACATCGATCATTCAATATAGCCTGGAGGGGTTCTAATGTATTTTAATTATATTCTTCTAACTAGGCCTATCTTCCACATACTATTTTTTCTGTTTATATGTATGTAAGTAGGTATGATAATTAATATAGAGTTCACTTAATACCTACATATCTACTTAGTTATTAACTTATTGAGTTATGAAATAATTAGGGATCTAGCTAGTTATAATCTAACTAGGTAAGAACATACCTAGCGTCTGAAACACAGAAATGAATGTTAAATTTTAATGGATAATGCTATTCTCAATCTAGATATTCTATGTTCATTTCACACTAGGTACACATATACTGTTGTCATGTTATTTTCATCATAGAGGTGAGCGCGAGTCTGCGTGACGTCACATTTGCGCGCTCAAGCACGAGGTTAATTACCTAGTAAGTTTACTTTATCCACTATTTTAAATATAGAAGGTTGAGGCTTCCTGATTGAATTATTTATTATAAATAAATAATTCTAATGTATATCCCTATATAATAAATTTTTAATCCTGGTGAAAAAAACACAGAAGTGTTAAACTCCTTTAAAGGTCGGGTGCGTCTAATTTTCATATTAAATATTTTATCATAATATCATAAATAAACATTTATCAGTAATGAATATGAAATAATTCGTCTCAAATCACTGTATTTTCCACGGTACAGGAACATAATCGGGTATAGTACCTAGCAGACGACACAAAAATATGACGTCACCACAACAACACATTCCTTGTTTGTGACCGAGCGGCCCATAATTCCTCGTATTTGCATGTTAATATCGAGAAGTTTGAAGTCATTTTATAAGGGTTTCGTACAAAAGAAAAGCGGAAATGGCGATTGAACCTCAAAGTTGAATATATAGATATAATTCAGGTGTGTTTTTATTGTTAATTTCTTTAACTCATCTATAAGAAATAGGGTCTTGAAAAAATGCTACCTAGGAGCGTAAAGTAGTGCTAGTTAACTGCTAAATTGTAGTTCCTATGAATAACAAATAAGGAAACAAATAATGGAATACAATTTAACCAATGCCTAATTAGTAATTGATCAGAAAAAATTAAATTTAGAAGTGCTAAGTTTAAGTAGGTTCTCCCATATTTCAAAGTGTGGTCAGAGTCGCCATTTCCAGTCATCCGGTGGTCACGTCAAACTATAGATTCTATCAGCTGATTACCATACCCTATGTTACTGTATCCTGGTATTTTCAGAGATAATAGGGTTTTTATTAGTCAACATAAGGTTATGCTATCATCTCATAGATGGCGTTGCTTACATTATTTCCAGAAGGTTCCAGAACAATCTTCATGAACTTTTATAAATTGTCTGTTTATATTCAGAAATAAGCTTAAAATGAATGAATTTGTGATTCATATACAATATACTAACAAATAAAGTATTTTTAGAGTTATAACTAATAATATTACTCGCATATATACAATAGTTTTTTGCGCAACGTTTGTGAAATCTCAACAAGATGGCGTCAATGACTCGTGCAAAGCTTGTGCTATTTGTCACTAGATGGCGCTTTTTCAAAATAAATTAAATTTTCTTTTCATTGATAAGTGTTATTTAGATGAATAGAGTATGTAATCATACATAATTAAATATGCTGATTCCATAAAAGCACATATTAACAAATGTTTGATTTTACCCGCACCCGCCCTTTAAATTAAAAAAGGAATTTTTTTCCGAGTTTTCTAACCGGTTGTGAAAATTGGCCTGAGGAACCGTGCAAGTCCTAGCTCGGAGCTCCTAGGTAAGTTTCGAGTTATCGGACAGTTTAACATTTCCGATCAACAAAGCGAAAAATTGTAATTCAACAATTAAATTATTGAAGTACTAGGTAAGTACCTACATATTTTTTCTTATATGATCGAAAATGGATACGAAGGTACCTATCTATTATCTAAGAGCAGAAGCCTGAAGGCTGAGCGAGGCCATGTTTAATTTATTGTTTCAGAGTAGGTACCTAGCATAGGCCCTATGTCAGTTGAAGCCAATTAATTGGCTTAGATTTCAAAAGTTCAAAACTCTTAACTCAGATATGTTTAATTGGCTTTAAATTTTGAATTAATTCCTATGTTCCCATGTTAATTATTTTAATTAACTTAATTTTGGATTTAAATCTTCTAAAAATGAGCCAAATTGGCTTGGCTTAGAATTTTTGTGAAATTTTGGCTCAAAAATTGGTTTACAACTTTGAACTTTCCAGCCTCTGGAACATTGAGACTGCAGAATATGGAACATTTTTCCCAGACTGCAGGAACTGGTAGAGTGTTCTCCAAGAAATCTTCTATTTTGGTTTCTGTTCTCAGTAAAATACAGTAAATATAGGAGAAAATAAAGGATTGTTCGCATAGAAAATGTTAAAAATGTCCCATATTCTGCAGACCTGAGACTTGCATTTTTCCAAGACTCTCTGTGGGACTCGGGAGTTTTTGATTGAATTTTAGAAATTGGAGATCTCTGCAGGAGATCATGAATTAATTCTCATGTTACCATTAATTTAACTGCGGAAGATTTTGACCAGTCTGCAAAGCATGCATAAAAGGTCTCCAGATTTTAATTTTTGGGGCAATTTCTATCCAAAATGACCAAAAATCAAGTCTGGAAAAATAGGTGCTTTCTGATGAACTAATTACTCTGTTGGAGTTTTACAGACTTCAAAAATTAATGGTAAATTGCTAAAAATTGTATAATCCGCAGCTTTTAGCATAGAGAGTTCATCTGTTAGCCTAAGCAGTTTTCCAGACTGGCGGCAAAAATATCTAAAAACTCTCCAATACCTAGTTGCAACTTGCATGTAAACATAGGATAGGAATTAATTACGAATTTGTCGCCGGATAATTCAGACTAATTCAAGGCCTTATTAGTCTAATAGTCGCTGGCCAGTCTGCAGAATATGGGACATTTTTAACATTTTCTGTGTGGCAGTGTATGCCAGATTGTATTTTAGTATATGGTGGTAAATTCCAATGATATGTCGGGAGATATTCAATTTCTCTAATAAAAAAATTCCTGCAATGTTAGTGGATATTTAGCTCTTAATTCCTATATTACCATTAATTTTTGGAGGGAAAACTGGAATTTTGAAAAAATGTTAGAGGACTAGACAAATTGATGAAAAATGTTGGCAGCTATTTCTCAGATTTTTGTCAGAAAAGTCAGAGGAGTTCAATGCACTGTGCACCAAATACAAACTGGTCTGTGCGAACAAGCCTTAATATCCTCCTATATTTACATGTATTACAGTATTTTACTGAGAACAAAAAAAGCCAAAATAGAGGATTTCTTTGAGAACAGTTTACCAGTTCCTGCTGTCTGGGTCGCTGGATAAACTTCATACATCTTTTGCAGACTGGGATTTTGAATCTGCTGCTGAGAGTCCGAAAATAACTCTCTCTCTAAATAAAAATTAAATCTTTGCTGAGAATCCTATGTTACCATTAATATAGCTGAGGGAGATTCTAAAATGACAATGTGACAATCTCTGAGAGCAATTCAGTCAAAATTATTAAATCTGTTATTGAAGGCCTAAGACTTGAGAGAAATTCTTCCTCGATTTGAAATCTCTGAGAAACAGTCTGTAGAACATCATGAAGTTATGAACATGTGCTATTTTCTATGCAAACAATCCTTAATATGAATAATATCCTACTATAGTCTCTATTTATAATTTGCATGTATTTCCTAAGAACAGAAGTCAAAATATAGGATTTCTCAGAGAACACTTTACCAGTTCTTGCAGTCTGGTCTGAGAGTAAAAGTCCATGCACACTGGAATTAAAGGCTTCAGCTCCCCCCCTCCAAAAAAAATATAAGTTTTTCTCCAAACCGATCTATTTAGCATAATTCTCTCCAATATAACATTAGAAAATTATCAGACTGCAGAAACTGGTAAAGTGTTCATAAAGATATCCTCTATTTTGAGTTTTGACTTTTGTTCAATTTTTCAGAAAAATACATGTAGCTAAATATAGCAGGAAAGCACAATACTTTCCTAGCAGCTGGTTGCTGAGAATACTCTCCTAGCAGCTGGTTGCTGAGAATACTCTCCTAGCAGCTGGTTGCTGAGAATACTCTCCTAGCAGCTGGTTGATGGGAATACTCTCCAAGCAGCTGGTTGATGGGAATACTCTCCTAGCAGCTGGTTGCTGAGAATACTCTCCTAGCAGCTGGTTGATGGGAATACTCTCCAAGCAGCTGGTTGATGGGAATACTCTCCTAGCAGCTGGTTGCTGAGAATACTCTCCAAGCAGCTGGTTGCTGAGAATACTCTCCTAGCAGCTGGTTGCTGAGAATACTCTCCTAGCAGCTGGTTGCTGAGAATACTCTCCTAGCAGCTGGTTGCTGAGAATACTCTCCAAGCAGCTGGTTGATGGGAATACTCTCCAAGCAGCTGGTTGATGGGGAATATTTAAAGCAGTTTTGAAAATATTAAAGTAATGTTGAAAGGAAGACCATGTATAATAACACAAGTTATTAATTTAGTTAGATATAATGTGTACTATGAAGGACGTTCTAGCTACTCACCTTATGATATCAACAATTTGTGATGTTTTTTCCATCAATTTAATTAAGCTGATTATTACAGGTTCCAATTATAATAACAGTTGAGTAATAATTAGTTATATACTTGTTTCTTGCATGATTGATAATGTTGAACTGTTTGCTAACTCAGATCTACCCCTAATAGCTATATGTGTAATTTTACATGCATTGGTATTGTTCTCATAAGTCATAACTACATGCTTTTGTATTGTTCTCATAACTACATGCATTGTATCCTACTCATAACTACATGCATTGTATCCTACTCATAACTACATGCATTGTACCCTTCTCAAAACTACATGCATTTGTATTGTTCTCATAACTACATGCATTGTACTCTTCTCATAACTACATGCATTGTACCCTTCTCATAACTACATGCATTGTACCCTTCTCATAACTACATGCATTGTACCCTTCTCATAACTACATGCATTGTACCCTTCTCATAACTACATGCATTGTACCCTTCTCATAACTACATGCAGTTGTATTGTTCTCATAACTACATGCATTGTACCCTTCTCATAACTACATGCATTGTACCCTTCTCATAACTACATGCATTTGTACCCTTCTCATAACTACATGCATTTGTACCCTTCTCATAACTACATGCATTTGTATTGTTCTCATAACTACATGCATTGTACCCTTCTCATAACTACATGCATTTGTATTGTTCTCATAACTACATGCATTTGTATTGTTCTCATAACTACATGCATTTGTATTGTTCTCATAACTACATGCATTTGTATTGTTCTCATAACTACATGCATTGTACCCTTCTCATAACTACATGCATTGTACCCTTCTCATAACTACATGCATTGTATCCTACTCATAACTACATGCATTGTATCCTACTCATTAGTCATAACTACTCTATGGTCAGTTGGTATAGGTTCAAAGTCCACTGTGTTACGATCGATGTCATCATTCATTGACTATCTAACTGTCATCTGAATGGTGTATTAATTAACGTGTTCTAATTATAATTTTAACGCATCGAAGAGTTGGATATAGACTTGTACTGTTTGTGAATGATTAGAGAAAATAGTCTTTAAATCTCTTGATAGTTACCTCTTTTATTCTGCATCTCAAGGTTTTGTCTTTATATTATTTCCTGTAGCTATTTTTATTGCATTGTGTTTAGGTTTAACGTAAGATAAGGATATAGCATTGTTATTTCTATTGCTTGGCCACCTTTATATAAGAGGTAAAACCTTCTCTGTTCAGTGTATAGGAACGTACAGTACACAGTAGCTGCATTCGTGAGTACTTGAATGTTTTAACAGTTTTAACACTCGTAGTTTTTGAAGATAGCATTGGTTATAGTGGTCAGATAAATGCTATTTGACTTCACCTCTTCATTTTCATCCTAACGTTTTGTGTTAGGTAGACTCGTAGGCTTCATTTACTATCACCTCTTCATTTCCCTCTTTCGCCCGTGAATGCAGTTACCGGTGCTTGTGTCTCTTTTCATCACATTCCTTGGTATGTGAACTTCATTCACGGAGTAGCTTTTCTTCATAACTGAGCATCGTTACCGACTGGTGGTAGGTGAGTTTGTTTATGGAGCCACTTTCCTATCGGACTGCTTCTCCAAACAAAATTCGCTAACTCCCTACTTACACTGTTTGTTAGGTTTCATTCTTTTTACGCTTAGTCACATTGCAAAGATTATAACTCCTTTTATTTATGCCTTCAATTGTCGTATCATCTTTGCTGACTCAGCTGTAATTGCATGATGTGCAGGGTACTAAGCCTCATTGTCTCTTATTGTATAAACATCACTGGTGAAGATGTGAACATAAATAATATAATAATCTGAAGGTATCAACGCTTACGAATCTGTGAGGTGGATTATTTGAAGCTCAAATTGAACTTTTTACCTGTATTATATTTTTAGTGTATTATAAGATTTTCGTATAAACGTTGATGCAATTTTATGAATGTTGCTAACTAGACTAGGGTAAGTTCCGAGTTATCGGAGTGTTCCACATTTTCGATCATATGAGATGAAATATATATTGCTTGTATATAATAAACAATTGATGCAACTAGTTAAGTGTTATACATTTTTAAACATAATTGAAAATGTGAATTACGAATACAAACTGTGTCGTGACTTTCAAAAAACGAATGAGAAATTGTCTCGGTCACGTTTGTCATAACTTTCATTGAAATAAATTTCCAGTTAAAACCACTTCGTTACATTATCCCATTCACTCCAAATGAATGAGAAACATGATTCACGCTCTACTCTTTTGAGCACCTGTAATTCATTAGTGGAGGTAAGAGTATAATGTTCAGTCATTTACATTACGGAATGATCACCTGTGGTCATTGTGTCCTCTTCTAATCATAGCTTTTGAGTTTGTATTTCAAAATAGCCCTGTTATCAGTTCACTGTGAAAAGGTTACACACAATAATGTTCTTCCGAAAGTTTTTTGAGAAGATAGCATACACGTTATAAAAGATGGAGATCGTAAATTAGTATAATATTACGTAACTAGACAAGTCACTTTTTTCTGATATTAGTTATATTTTAGGGTAATTTTTCGAGCTATCGAACGGCTCCACATTTTCGATCATAGCTATATAAGAAAATAAAAAAATAATTATTTTTTACCTTTAATTATTATTATAGTTGGTATCCATCATACCAGCAGGTATCATGGATACCAATTTAAATGTAATTTAAAGAATATTAATTATTATTGCATAGTTTCCTCCTAGACGCAATAATACGAAAAGCATAATATGGTAATCTTTCTATTGTTTGCAAAATATATATTATTCATGTTTATGAATATGCTCAACATCATAACATGCTGTGACAACATCCTCTACTTTCACATGCATACTCTTTACTCTTCATTTCACTCTTTTTCGCCTCATCCATTATAGTTAAGTTTCACTTGCCTCCAATAGACCCAGAAGCGATAGAGTTGTAGTTAGTTGTTACCGCAGGGAAAGTTGATGTCTGCAGTTTGATGGAGAAGTGATTGTTGATGGGTGATGTGTGTTAATGTGTAGCTCTACAGTTTGATGGAGTAGTGACTGTTGATGGGTGATGTGTAGCTGTGCAGTTTGATGTAGACTGTTGATGGGTGATAAGTGTTGATGTGTAGCTCTGCAGTTTGATGTAGAAGTGACTGTTGATGTGTAGCTCTGCAGTTTGATGTAGAAGTGACTGTTGATGGGTGATTTGTAGCTCTGCAGTTTGATGTAGAAGTGACTGTTGATGTGTGATGTGTAGCTCTGCAGTTTGATGGAGTAGTGACTGTTGATGGGTGATGTGTAGCTCTGCAGTTTGATGTAGAAGTGACTGTTGATGTGTAGCTCTGCAGTTTGATGTAGAAGTGACTGTTGATGGGTGATGTGTAGCTCTGCAGTTTGATGTAGAAGTGACTGTTGATGTGTAGCTCTGCAGTTTGATGTAGAAGTGACTGTTGATGGGTGATGTGTAGCTCTGCAGTTTGATGGAGTAGTGACTGTTGATGGGTGATGTGTAGCTCTGCAGTTTGATGTAGAAGTGACTGTTGATG
Source organism: Caprella mutica (assembly GCA_947561585.1). Classification (NCBI taxonomy): domain Eukaryota; kingdom Metazoa; phylum Arthropoda; class Malacostraca; order Amphipoda; family Caprellidae; genus Caprella; species Caprella mutica. Next base: position 119,298 of record CANNZV010000683.1, on the reverse strand, counting down.
TGTAGCTCTGCAGTTTGATGTAGAAGTGACGGTTGATGTGTAGCTCTGCAGTTTGATGTAGAAGTGACTGTTGATGGGTGATGTGTAGCTGTGCAGTTTGATGTAGAAGTGACGTGACTGTTCATGGGTGATGTGTAGCTCTGCAGTTTGATGTAGAAGTGACTGTTGATGTAATGCTATAAAGATAGGTTAGAAAACACCAAATGAATTAATATATATACCTTTTAGTTCTAGCGTATCCATAAGCGAAATCTTAATTTTTTTTTCTGACAGACACCGTAATATAAAGCTAATGAATTATTTCAAATGGATGCTTCTATCATTTCAGATTTGTTTATTGATGTTCTTGTAGTTTTATTTCCAGACTATCGTTACTCTGTTGTTTACATTCTAAATACCATAAGGGGAGTGTATTTAGTCTTCCTATAATATGGAGAGGCTCTGTAATTGATGTTTTTAAGATGTTCTTTATAGGCTAAGTTAGGAATTATCGGTCAGTTCCTCAGCTTCGGTCATATAATAAATAACTATATAAAAAATATTATTTTAATAATATTTGGTATCAATGATTCCTGCGGGTATCATGGATACCATTTAAATTATTGTTATTATATAGTTTTTTCTCATATGACAAAATATGGAACTGACCGATGATCCGTAACTTACACTATATCATTTTTTCCATTAACAACGTTAAGCACCTTTCAGATCTCCCCTTTACTCACCCTTTAGACTCTAGCGTTAATATGAACAGTGTGAAAGGCATCTCCTCCGCTCCTCCCCCCGCAAAGAGGTGCAAAGGAGGATGGCCTGAGGATGTTGGTATCCTCGCCATGGAGGTCTACTTCCCCTCCCAGTTTGTGGAGCAGACAGAACTGGAGAAACACGACGGAGTTTCAGAGGTGAGTGAGAGAGTGGTGTAGAGGGCCGTACACACGTATGGGTTTTTAAGTCTTTCCACCAGACTTTTTGATAAGCTCCTACTTTTTCCACGAGAATATAAGAAAAAACGATGTAATAATTATTTATTTCAGTTTGTATCCATGATACCTGCGTCCTGTAGGTACCATGGATACCAACTAAAATAAATAACAATTATTATATTGTTTTTTCTTATATTCTCGTTGAAAAAGTAGGAGGAGCTTAGCAAAACGTCTGGTGGAAAGACTTGAAAAACCCTACGTGTGTACGGCCCTTTAGAGGTGAGTTGTTAGAAATAGTGAGTGGATTAGAACTTTGGACACAGAGAGAAAGGATCATCCAAAAATAATATATTTCAAATGATGAAAAATACCTATAACAACGAGGAAGAACTTTATTCATCATCGTAAGTATCATCCCAGGGTTTCACCTCGCATTCAGAAATTACTCATCACTTTGATGTGGTAGCTAGTACCTATTTCTCATCTTTATAATATTCTATTTTTTCTTTCTGTCATCGTAAGGCCTATTACTGACGTGGCGTTTCCTAACGTGTGTCAGACGCGCGTTTTCAAATACGCGTCTAACACACGTTAGATAAACCATATTTAAAATATGGTAACGCCTGACTAGTGAGCGTTCGCTGGGCGCTTGAGACGAAACTCGCGTTCCATTCGAAAAACGCATCAGATAACGCACGTTTTGTCTCAAGCGCACAGCGAACGCACGTTTCAGGATTTTTTTGAAACTCGCTTTTACCAGGGGTTACTAAATATTGAAAATCGTATATATAACGCGCGTTAGAAAAAGCCCCAACAGTACTAGGCCGCGCGCTTTTGAATTCGCCATCAAAAGCTGAACTAGGACTTACTCTAGGTACCTCCATGCTTTTATTTACTACCATATTTTTCATAAGATATAGCTATATTACCAAAAGAAAACTACGGAACGTATTACAGAACAATAAACTAATTTCCTTCTTTTATAATTTAGCTAATGTAGAGCAAGTTTCAAATTATCAGACTCTTAAGTAGCTAAATAAAATTTGTATCCATGATACCTCCATCTATACCAATACATTGAAGAATCGTGGATACCAATAAAGATGAAAGTTAAATAATTATAATTCACTCTCCCCCATTCTCACCCTCTCTTTCTACCCCGTTTCTCCCCCAGGGGAAGTACACCATTGGTCTGGGTCAGAGTCGCATGGGTTTCTGCAGTGACAGAGAAGATATTCACTCACTGTGCCTCACTGCACTCACCAGACTCATTGAGAGGACTGCCATAGGTGAGTGAAGTGGGGGTGTGAGTGAAGTGAAGTGGGGGTGTGAGTGAAGTAAAGTGGGGGTGTGAGTGAAGTGAAGTGGGGGGTGTGAGTGAAGTGAAGTGGGGGGTGTGAGTGAAGTGGGGGTGTGAGTGAAGTGAAGTGGGGGTGTGAGTGAAGTGAAGTGGGGGGTGTGAGTGAAGTGGTGGGTGTGAGTGAAGTGAAGTGGGGGGTGTGAGTGAAGTGAAGTAGTGGGTGTGAGTGAAGTGAAGTGGTGGGTGTGAGTGAAGTGAAGTGGGGGGTGTGAGTGAAGTGAAGTGGGGGGTGTGAGTGAAGTGAAGTGGGGGGTGTGAGTGAAGTGAAGTGGGGGGTGTGAGTGAAGTGAAGTAGTGGGTGTGAGTGAAGTGAAGTGGGGGGTGTGAGTGAAGTGAAGTAGTGGGTGTGAGTGAAGTGAAGTGGGGGGTGTGAGTGAAGTGAAGTAGTGGGTGTGAGTGAGGTAAGATGTTGATTATGATATTGAGTTACATGGCGTAAGGAAGGTGTCCTTTATTCTTTATTTCACTATTGTTCTCTTACTCCCTCAGATCCACTTCAAATAGGCAGACTGGATGTTGGTACAGAGACTCTCTTGGACAAGAGTAAGAGTGTTAAGAGTGTCCTGATGTCTGTACTCACTCCTCTTGGAGTCACTGACATTGAAGGTAACGAACAAAGGGTTAAGATATGAGTTATTGAAATGTTTCACATCACCGGTAGCTAGTAGCTATAAATAATAATTGCAAATCAACTTTCTTTTTATTCAATCTATAATTTTTCGATATGATCAAAAATATATGAAACTGTCAGGTAACTTTGAACTTAACCTTTTCATCTGTAAACTAGCTATATGTGCATTATAACAATATTCATAAGATTATAGGTCTATTTGCCATTAGATAATTTAAATAAATTATCTAATGACTCAGCTAGTTGTATAAAGATTTAATGTTCATTCAATAATATTCATTGAAATGGCTATCAAATAATACTAGCTAACTGTAATGGAATAAAGTGTTCGACTATATGATTATAGTCGAAACCTATATAACTTTAAAATAAACAATTTAATACAAAATAAATATATGAGAGTGAATCTATCCAAAGAATTGATAATCGAACCCTTGAGATTTAAATTTAACCAAATAGTCTATAACATTTTCTAATAGTCTACCATTTCCAGGCGTAGACAACACTAATGCTTGTTACGGAGGTACGGCAGCTCTCTTCAACGCTATCAACTGGCTGGAGAGTTCTGCCTGGGACGGTAGGTTTGCGGTGGTGGTGGCATCTGACATTGCCGTGTACGCCACAGGACCTGCTAGACCCACCGGTGGAGCGGGGGCTGTGGCTATGCTCATAGGACCAAATGCACCCCTAGTGGTGGACAGAGGTGTCCGTAGCAGTCACATGCAGCACAGTTACGACTTTTACAAGCCAGACCTCTCCTCAGAGTACCCCCGAGTAGACGGCAAACTCTCCATACAGTGCTACTTCACTGCCCTCGACTCTTGCTACAACACATACCTGCGCAAAGCAAGAAAAACACTCGGTATAGAGAACATGGGCTCTTTCTCCTCTTTGCTCTTTCACACTCCTTACTGCAAACTCGTGCAAAAGTCATTCGCCAGACTCGCCTTCAACGACTACCTCAACTCTAACGACAAAGAGAAACACCCTCAGTTAGACCAGTTTAGACAGAAGAAACTGTCGGGGACTTACTTTGACAGAGATGTGGAGAAGGCTTTCATGACTTACAGTCAGGCTGACTTCACCCTCAAGACCAAACCTTCTTTGACCCTGGCTACTGAAGTGGGGAACATGTACACCCCCTCACTGTACGGGGGGCTGTACTCCCTCCTAGCAGCACATGCACACAACTCCCAGCAACTTATAGGCAAGCGGTTCTGTCTTTTCTCCTATGGCTCCGGACTGGCCTCCTCCATGTTCTCTATCGTAGCTAAGGACTCCAATGGAGCGCTGGAGAGGTTGGTTGCCTCCTCTGCTGATCTAATGGAGCGACTGAGGAGCAGGGAGGAGGTGGCTCCTTCTCAGTTTAGTGCCTCCATGGCTCACAAGGAGGAGGTGCATCATAAAGTGCCGTATACACCCACTGCCTCCACATCAATTCTTTTCCCCGGTACTTACTACCTAACTGCTGTAGACGAAAACAACAGGCGGCAGTACGAGCGCAAGTCTGGCGACTTCTTTACGACTAACCCCACATACATAGCATGTGGTGAGCAACTCACCAATGGTGAATTGGAGATTGGTAAGGAGAAGGTGATTGGGGTGAGTCAGCTGGTGAATGGAGCTGGTGAGACCTGTCAGGTAAACAGTCGGTGAAAATCTGGTGATCTAAAAATAGTAGAGGTAGTGTAAGATCCAAGTTATTGAACGGTTCAAATTTTCGATCATAGAAGGATAAAAATATTGGTATCTATGATACCTGCATCATGGATACTATTAAATTATGGATATCCATGATACCTGCAGGATGCAGGTATCATGGATACCCATAAATATCGAGTTAAAATGTTATATTTTATATGATCGTAAATGTGAAACTGTTTGATAAATCGGAACTTGCCATATTTAAAAAAAAGAGATTTCTATTCAAAAAATTTTATTGTATTTAATTCAAGGCTAAGTTTTTAAATTGGAGTAGCTCACAATTCTGATTTTATGATAAAACTATTCAACTTTTTCACTGATAATTTAGTTTTTGTTGCTCATTATTTTTGTACTTAAAAGTTATTAAGTCAATAGGTAATAACTCGTAAATAAATTGCAATTGATGCTCATAACTGAATACTCATTAATATTCTATTGCTACATTTACTATTCATCTACCTTTCAATTAATTTTCAATTCATTGTTTTACAAAAATTATGTGAAAAATTTATGAACTGGTTGTTTGGAAAAAAGATAGCTAAGTCTGGTAAATTATTTCTGTATATTTCCTATTTGTTAAAATAGTAGCTACAGGGTATATTTTCTAAATAAGTAAATCAGCAACAATCAGTTGGTTTTTTTTTTATTAATAATCATCACAGTCAACATAAATGGGAGGGTGCGGGTACAATCAAACATTTGCAAATGTGTGTTTTTTTAATGGAATTAAGATATTTAATTATGTAATATGATGTAGCTACTTTGTTCATTTAAATAACTATTGCTAAATTATATTTATTTTCAAAAAGTTCTATTTAGGGATAAATGGATGATGTTTTTAACCAAGTCTTGTATCCGCATTAACTTCACACAATAAAATGTTAATATATCGGCTGGTTATAATTATAATTCTAGATATCGTTTTTACTTTAATTTAAAAGAGTTTATATATTTTTATATAAAAGAGTCACAAATTAAATCATTTTTTTCTAATTCACGAAGATATGACATTTTGTGGAGGTTTGGTTCGATCAAACATGTTGACTAATAAATATCCTATTTTCTCTGAAAATACAGTAATCTCAGAAGAAATATGTCATTAATTAATTACTGTTTAACTATGATATTATGATAAAATATTTTCTTATGAAAATTGTACGCACCCTCCCTCTAACTAATTGTAAATCTTTGCGATATTGTAACGAAACAATCAGGGAATAGCTTAACTATTCTTTTTTACAATCGGAAAATTTTATATCTAGGGTAAGTTGCGAATTATCGGTCAATACTACATCTTCGGTCATATAAAAAAAAACAATATAAAAATTGTTATTATTACACAGTGCTATCTAATACTTCTGCAAACCCGGGTTTGCAGAAGTATTAGATAGCACTGTGTAATAATAATAACTTTTATATCCTTTTTCCTTTATGACCGAAGATGTAGTACTGACCGATAATTCGCAACTTACCCTATTTTGTTTCCTCTAAATAGCTATCTGTTTTGACTACAGTTGTAGATGAATGAGTAAGAATATTTTTCAATTTGTATCATTTTAAATGTCCAAACTGAACTTTTTTGTTGCTTGTTTCGAATTGTTTACATATTATTTTATCGTTCCATACCTTTCTATTTTTATTTTTTCATTCACTTTAAATATTTCTCAATAACGTACAATAAAATAAAATACAAGTAATAAGGTAGCTACAGTAAAACTCCTCTATAGTGAATGAGTTAGGATGTAACCTGAATAGTGAGCAAGTTTTCTGGTTTGCCATAATACAGTCTTTAGTTTTTTAAAACTGATGGTAATTCATCGCAGACTAAAGAAAATTTGCTCACTATAGAGGCCACATCCTAACTCATTCACTATAGAGGAGTTCTGAGGTATAACTTTGACAATTTTTTTGTGTTTTAATGCATTTAGTTGAGACCAAAGTGTATGCAGTTGTACTTAGTGTTGATATGTTTTTAACTCTGTTATCTCTAGGGTTGTGACAATATGCTTATGAAATAATAGATCCTGAAAATATGATAAGAGAGAATTAAAGAGTATTGAATGGTTCTACACCAGCGGTATGTAGTATTTGATTCCATTTCATTTCGTCTATGATTTTAAAAGCATATGATAAAAACCCTAGAATTTATCACCATTTTACTGAAGTAGAGAGATTGTAAATAAAAGAAATCAATAAAAACTAGTTTTTAATAACCAGTATTAATGTAATAATAAATCTTCATCAAACTAATTGCATTAATGGGTTAAGAAATAAGAATGAATTTTGATTTATAATTATACAGACTAATCTTGGCTCTCTATTTAACAATTATATTCTTAATATAGTTATACATTTAAAAATATATATGTATATCCGTTACGAATGAAGTTAGGTTAAATTCAGAATTAACGGACAGTTCAATATTTTGGGTCATGTAAAGAAAAGTGCATAATAATTGAAATTCAAGTTGAATAATATTATTCTATACATTTTTCTTGCATTATGTAATATGTGGAACCGTTCGATAACTCAGAATAAACTCTTATCTAATTTTGTTGAAAATTATGGAATTTTAGATAACTTAACTATTAACGGAAAATTATTTGAAAATAGTAAAGGAGATTTACTTGTTTTTTACTTGATGAATTAATATATGGTGATAAATCTACCAAATATCTTCTTAGAAATCTAAATTCACCAAAGAATCTAAAAGTTCATCAGATTTGCTTTCAACTTCTGCATTTTCAGTTGAATCTTCCAAGTCGATCATTATTTTAGTTTCCCCTTCACTTTTTGATTCGTTTTCTTTAGGCTCTTCGTTTTCTATGTCCTGAACTCTATCGTTTTCTGTGGCTGGTTTTTCTTCCGTAGACTCTTCCAAAGTATCTGGCCTTTCTTCCTCATTGGAGTGATCTATGTTTTCCTCAATGGTTGCCAATGTACTGAATCGCATCACGCCAGCCTCTCGATCTTCATCGTCAGACGGGACCTGACGAGTGGGTTTGGACGCACTTTTACTGGGTAAACCGGGTTCTTCTGCCGCCTGAAATCAAAGATTGATAACTTTGAGTTCCCTCTACATTGTGTTTGTAGAATCTGACATTTAATTACGAAAGCTTAAAAGCAGTCATTCAAAGGCAAAATATTTACTTCAGGTATTTTTGTGTTAGAAAAATAAGAAGAAATTTAATTGAACGTTTCGGTAACTGGATTGGCATAATAATTAACTTCTAGAAACTAATATTGGTGGATGAAAACTGAACTAATTTAAAAATAAGATTAGGTTTGATCCCTAGCCCTTGTTTGAAATAAGAATCTTCATTTTCGTTATCTAAAATTATTACCTAATTTTAGAGCTTCTAATATAGCAATTTTTCTAACTTGTGTTGATGTTTAACTGGAGAAACTTTATATAATCTATCAAAAGGTAAAACTTGTTTGAAACATACCAGTCTCTCTTCTGGAGTCATGTACTCGTAGGCCTGGTACATCGGGTTCTCTTGGGTTGCTGATGGTGCCCCAGTGGTTGTTTCCCCTTCTGGATCGATGGGCATAGCAGCCAAACTCTGAGGAATAAATATATACCTAATTGCAGTGAACGGTGCTTGTGTCCCTTTAAAGTTCCCCTCCAATCTAAATTAAAATTTCTATAGAAATGCTTTAAATTTGTAGAACTAAGTTTATATAACCAATCACAGTTAACAGAAAAAAGATTGATAAAGTATTCGCTTCGTAATTAATTATATGAGAGATATTTGCACTGAATCTTCACTGTCCGACTTTCTAATAATTTAAATAGAAGAACAAGTGAAGTTATGGTTTTGAATTATTCCGAAGTATATTCGACTTTTTCTTTGCTTAAAAAGTCGGAGGATATTGTCACTTTCCTTTCTAACTGCTACTTCTAGTCTCTTGTATCTAGTTTACTTTTGACATCAGTGATATGACGTTTAGGTCCAAATGGGAACTAAATAGAAAGCAAGGAGGTAAAGGGCAGTACACACGCAGGGGTTTTTAAGTCTTCCCACAAGACTTTTTGCTAAGCTCCTCCTACTTTTTCCACGAGAATATAAGAAAAAAGATATAATTATTATGGTGTGTACGGCCCTTAAGTAAGTAGCTTCCATTCTTACGGCAGTGGACTTGCTGAAGACTGGGTTGGAGAACCTCAATCCTGCCTGGGTGTTGTAGGAGGTGGTTGCTGTAGAGGAGGCTTCAGACTCCCTCCTGGAGGATAAAACTTCCCCATGCAGGGAAATCCTAGACATCCTCCTCATGAGAGTTTGACTCATTCGTCTGAACCGATAATTTGCAGAGGGGCTCCAGTTGGGTATCCTTGAGGGAAAGATTTATCGATTAGTTACTCCTGTATTGCTGGCTTCACAGATTAGTATTTCAGTTCCATATTAATAGATTTAAATGGTTTATTATTAATAAGTTGTTAGCCTTCATGGTATAGGAAACCAAAAAATATTTGTTTTTAAATTTGAATTGACTCTCTAATTTGTATTTCATTTCATTAAGTATTTATTTTTAAAGCAAAGGCAAATCAAAAAAGTATATAAGAAAAAGAAATCAATATTTTTCAAAACAAGTAGGTACCTATTTAGTGAGAGCATTGTTAAAACATGCGTTCACTAACCCCTTTTTGTGAACATAGTAGCAGAGGGCCACAACCATCACTAGCAGCAGAATAACTAACACCACCGTGGCAGTGGCTTGGCTTTTCTTTTCCTTCTGCCAAGCAGACGAACCAGCTACCAACAGTGTAATTTTGTCTGCGGATAATTTACCCATTTCTGGTGAATGACAGGTAGTTGATTTAGTGAGAATAGTGTGACTTTGTACATGCTGCTCGAAAGATATTATTCGATCACTTTGTAGGTATTTGATTTAGTGTGACTTTGTACATGCTGCTCGAAAGATTTATAATCGTTTTATCGTTCTAGATATTCTATAAATGATTAACATTTTGTCTGACAAATTAACCTTAAATATTTGGTACGCAGTTTCTTTTGTTAGCAATCCATTCATTCACTATGCTGATGAATTTGGATTAAATTTCGTTTCGTGTTCTTTATTACTGGTTTTTACATCTGAAATTTGAGTTTACAAAAATAAAATCAAACGGCCACGAGATCTTTATATTACTTTAACAGGATCTCTACATCTAAATCTATGCCTCTTTTATCGATTGATTTGCGTTATTTCAGTCGAAATCACTCCATACTTGAATTAAGGACCGTACACACGTAGGGTTTTTTAAGTCTTTCCACCAGACTTCTTGCTAAATTCCTCCTACTTTTTCCTCAAGAATATAAAAGAACGATACGATTGTTATTTACTTCAGTTGGTATGGAGGAGGAGCTTAGCAAAAAGTCTGGTGGAAGGACTTTAAAAACCCTACGTGTGAACAGCCCTTTGGATACATCTTTCTTACTATTCACAAGAGCCTTCTTGAAAAGTTCAGATGCCATTGCATAGTCGCTATTTGGTTCTTTCTGCGTGAAGAACACGTGGTAGAGATTATCTTCCATCAAACCCACATAGTACGCTATGTTTAGAAATTCTTCTTCTTTAGCTATGGAAGCTGCTAAGGACTCCAGAGAAGCCAGGTTGCCAGAGTACTCATTAGGTACTGTTAGATCCGCTCCTGAAAAATAATTGAAAGTAAATTAGTTAGGTATTTGCTCAAAGCTTCTGCAGAGCACTTTAAAAATTAATATCTCATTTAAAAATAATTCAATATAGGACAGGTACATAAATAGGAATAATAATTATCTTTTTTTATCAACAGTATAGTGTTCTAAATTGCTTACCCAGGAGCTACATAATTAACTTCTCAAAAGATATTATTAAACGGGGAAACATCGCAGACACTCAATTAAACTTGCAGCACACGGGAAGTGGGTTAGGGTTTTTAGGTACATTATCTTTTTCATAATATCTTTTCTCAATAAATTGGTAAGACTTACCACAAAAGTCGCAACAAAATCCTTTCATTCGAACTGGTTTGTCACATTTAACCTCAGGACATTTATTGGCATCGAAGTTATTGCAAATAGTCTGCGAAAAGAATCGTGCGTATCATTGTAAAAAACAGAACGAAAACACAACACATATGGTCGTTAAAAGAAGTTTTCTAAAATCTTGACTGCTATGGATTCCATCAACTTGGTCTTTACGATATAAAGTCAATTCAGTTTTAAACAAGATGGCGTCTTTCTGGAATGTTCTGGACTCACAGTTTGAATTCTTGTGTTAGGGTTACATTTGCAATCTTTGTCTCTGCAACTCTCCGCCTCTTCAGCGTACAGAATGATGTCATTTTCTGGAGAGGATCTGCCAGTGAAAAGTTTGGAGGAGCCTACGTAAGTGGCGTAGTCCAGGATTTGACTTGTGGTGAAGTTCTGCCGGAGAAATTTCGAAGGTTTTTTAAAAAATGAAAAGTATACTCACATGAGAACACATTTTGCAATTTACACCCAAAATGGAAGGAAAATATATCAAATATCTCAGTCAAAATGATATATTTAATTAAAATGACATACCTCGATGCCGATGGTAAAGGCGGTTATGGTGATAGAAGGCGGGGTGAAATGTATTGGTGTTAGGTACTTATCACCGTCAGGTAACACTGCAATGTCTTTGATGCACGGGACCCTGTGTGTGTCGGGTACAGATGACCCATTGGGCTGTAACTCGCTCGGGGTGCCCCAAGAAAGGGAGTCCCACCATTTGTCTCTGCCGGTATGGACCCACTTAGCTGAAAGGGATTCGATCTTTGAAGGGTGATTGTGAATTAAGAAAAGAAAGAACTCATCAATGATGCACTTGCCTCACTCCATAAACTTATATAACTTTCGCTCTATATTTAATTATTATTTCATTATTATATTTTCCTTGTTCATCATCACTATTGATTAATTACTATTTATTGAAATTAGTGAATCTAGAAAATATCGATGTTGGATCAAATCCATACGTTAACCAACATTTTTATAAGATATACTTGAATAAATTACACTAAACTCTAATTTAAAATCTTATCAGATTTTACCCACCCTCTGCTTTACCACCAGGACACCCCTTCTTCCCCCTGGGGGGTTCACTTCTCCCAATCATCATTTCGGCTTCATCACCAAATAGGATTTCACCGTGAGAGGGTAGAGTCAGGGACACCAACGATAACTTCGATCCTATGAATGTCTGTCGGGGAAAATATAATTAACTTCTGAATTACAATTCTTTCTTTTAAATAGACACATCACTTGGTATTAGAATAACGTCACAATACTCGGAAAGTGGGTGTTATCATATCTCATGATGGGGCGATGAGAAATTTCTGAAAGTCAGATTGGTTCGTTGTCTAGTTAATTATTTGTATTGGTTTTTATCTAATTTTCATATGAAAGTCCCATTCAAAACTATGCTATAGATGGTTTCTATATATAATTGTCATTAATTCATTTTTAAATGATAGTACAATCTTATATTATACTATTTAATTTTATAAAATCTTATTTAACTACGCTCGTTAACAGTATTGTTCTTGGAGCTAATTGCTGGAAAATAGACAAGACAGGATCCTGACCTAAGAGTCTAAGACTTAGTTTGCCCCAGGATACAGAAATATATTGTCATTATATCCTGGTTTGCCCTGTATTTGAAGATGGATCACTAATAGTTTCTCACAGAGTATTCCAGGTTCTGTGGCAGGAATGCATCAATGTTTCCACAGTCAATTGGAGGTCCATTCCAGTTGTCGGAATTCTCCAGGTTCCAGTTTTTTGTCCATTGTTTCTTCAGACCTAAAACTGGAACTGAACCTGAACAAAAAGATGACCTTTTTAAAATAGCTAATTGAATATCAATATTTATTCAAAGTAACCCTCTACTTAGTTACGAATTGTTACTTACTAATATATTAACATTAAGCATTAAACATCTTTATTGAACTAAAAGTTTACAACATATGCAAGAAAATATCATAATAACTAAAAAAAAAAATACTAAGAATTTTATGTTCAAGCCCGTATATAAAAAATACTTTTCGGTAACACATATTATCGCAATTATTAACTCAAAATTTCAAACGCTTTCTAGGAAAATTCTTCAATATCCGTACAAATTCTATCATATTCAAATGTTCATTTATTTTGTTGTTGTTAAGAATTGATGTAGCTTGAAATTTAAAGATTTATTAACCAATCTTTATAATAATCTATTAAATTTTTAATGGGAATAATTTTCTAATATTCTATTTTCAAATTGCTAGTGGAATAATAATAAGGTTTACTTGCAATGTTCATCACTCTATTATTCAATAAAGTTATATATTTTAATATAATGTACAACTATGTATATTTCTCCCATTTACAGTTTTTCCTAGATTTATTTAGTAAGTCTATTGATAAGATTTCCAGGCTATATTAGTACTAAATTCTATCTGTATTTTGCATACCAAATATATATTCTACCATACCTATCAGGTAACTGGCAATAAGCAGTGCCTTCCACATAGTCACTCTTGTTCAACTTTCTCACAGCTTTTGAGTTGAACACAGCACTTTTGTTTCACCCGCCACACAGCTGGACGGTATTACTACGAAAACCTAGTTCCACCGTCTCACAGCAATATGGTATTACTCCGCAATCTAGCTCTCCGCCACACAGCAATATGGTATTACTCCGCAATCTAGCTCAACCGTCAAATAGCAATATGGTATTACTCCGCACTCAGTTTCTTCAGCCGCACAACTGTATGGAATTACTCCGCAGTCTATTTCAACTAGCGCACGACTATACGATACTACTCTGTTCTCTGGTTCAACCGCGGCAAAAAAGTATGTACTCTGTTTCAACCACCGTACAGCAGTATGGTATCACTCCGCATTTCAGTTGAACTAGCGCACGACTGTATGGTATCACTCCGCACCTTGCAGCTAGACGCCTATAGTTACGAGGTATATGGTTACAATAGATAAGCTAGGCTGCGATTGTTTTCTTTTTTTATAGGCGGGTATGATGGCAAAGAAATTGATAAATAAATTGGAGTAAATAGTAAATACTTATCTTGGAGTAGCTAGCTACTTATCGAAAAATATTGAATCCTCCAATGTACGCAAGTGATTTTCTTATACTATAGATTATTTCAAACTAAATTGAAAAGCATTCAATGATGTTATTATTATTCATATATCTACTGTAACGATTTAAAGTTATTTCAATATCATATTTAATTCATTACATTATTTCTATGAAATTGGCTATATAAATTGCCTATAAAATTGTTATATTTTAGTAATTTAAAACTGATATACATATATGTTTTTTTTTTTTCAAAATAGTTTTATTAATTTATATATACTTATAGTTATACTATCTTTCACTTTACATATTTATTATATCATCTTTTACTTAACTTATATAAAAAGATATATGAAATTTAGATTAAATAAGAATAAATAAAAAACAATGAATTATTTGCAGCGTTTATTAATACATTTCGTAGATATTATTACATGAGCAGTTTACTGGACATTTTTGGCAGAATGATCAGGTTTTTTTCCGAGTTATAGGATGGTTCCATGTTATTAATATATAATAACAATTTATATTATTTTTATATGATCGAAAATATGGAACTGTACGATAACTTGAAACTCACCCTAGGTCAATTTTTACTTCAATTTGCAAAAAATGAAGTGTTTTCCTGGAAATACTTTTATATTATTTCGCTAAAGAAACACAAGGGGATAATTTGTAACTAAAAACACAACCTAGTTTTGAGCAGTTAATTCAAAATAATATGGTTAACCTTTTACCTTTTTAAACTGTATTAATTTTTAATGTTAATTTCATTAAAAGGATGTAGGTTTTTATATTCATCTTCTTTATTGAGATATTGGTAGAATATATAAAATATATTGACATAAAATTACCACTAGTAATTTACGTAAAATAATCACTAGTAATTGACGTAAAATAACCACTAGTAATTGACGTAAAATAACCACTAGTAATTGACGTAAAATAGCCGCTAGTAATTGACGTAAAATAATCACTTGGTGTCATCTTCCGATCCTGATGTTGTAGTTCTAAAAAAAATTATACTGAATTAATGGTAAAGCGAGAGAAAAATTACAAATTACTCACAAGATATCAATTGTTGAACAAACAGGGTAAAGAATGTATCTATTTGGAACAGAGAATTTAAACAACCAACTTGATATTGGAACAACATAGTTAGTCTTAAGGAAAATATGTCTATAATTCTAAACAACACATTTTAACAACACATTTTAATTTTTCACAACCTATTTGGTATAGGTTTCACAACTTCTTTGGGCCAGTCTCACCTGGTACACCTGTAAATGTCAGGATGTTCCACCAGCAGACAGAAAGTAGACTCTCCCAAGAGTAGCGACTGGGGAATGGAATCTGGAGAGAGAGAGAGATGAAGATAAAGATAGGAAGAGATGAAGATAAAGAGAGAAAGAGATGAAGATAAAGATAGGAAGAAATGAAGATAAAGAGAGAAAGAGATGAAGATAAAGATAGGAAGAGATGAAGATAAAGATAGGAAGAGATGAAGATAAAGATAGGGAGAGATGAAGATAAAGATAGGAAGAGATGAATATAAAGATAGGGAGAGATGAAGATAAAGATAGGAAGAGATGAAGATAAAGATAGGAAGAGATGAAGATAAAGATAGGAAGAGATGAAGATAAAGATAGGGAGAAAGGAGAGATGGAGAAAGAGAGAGGGAGAGAGAGAGAGATGAAGATAAAGATAGGGAGAGATGAAGATAAAGATAGGAAGAGATGAAGATAAAGATAGGAAGAGATGAAGATAAAGATAGGAAGAGATGAAGATAAAGATAGGGAGAAAGGAGAGATGGAGAAAGAGAGAGGGAGAGAGAAAGAGATGAAGATAAAGATAGGGAGAAAGAGAAGGAGAGGTGAATAAGAATGAGTTATTCGTGTATTTTTTATCATAAAAAATATCAGTTAAAGTTAAATTCCTTTTATAAATTAAAAGTCAATTGAATCTATCCTAATAATATCAGTCGTGTTTTTATTTATTTGGTGTCCGCTTCTTCAAGAACAATAGGAAATTTAGATATGCTTATTGCAAGCTGTTTCACAAATAATGTTATTTTATAAGTGCACTTATAACGGGTTAAGTTACACTAATATTAATACTAGTTATTATAAATAAATTTATACACAACGGGTACTATTAGGATAGATTTTTAATGAGAAAATGTATCCATGATAAGCACGAGAATATATTGTAATTATCTTTTAATTGGTATGTTTTTATTTTAACTGGAAAGTGTACCTACAAAGAATTAAATTAAAACAATAAAATCCGTTATTTTAAACGGGAAATTCGTTTATAATAAATTATTTAATCAATATATATAAATTATATATTCATTAGCGACAATGTAATTCCCGTTTCTTACCTTCATTGGCGTAAGTCATCTTGTTACTCCTTTTACCGTATCTACTACCGGGTACGTAGGTGTTAGATCTGGGCTCCGCAGCGATGCCGCTTGTCCTTCCGTACCGATTACCGTAAAAACCGGAAGTGGATTTTGCTAAGGATGATGATAGTGATATTAGATAAAGTTAAGGAATAAGGATATTAGAAAATAGATCATGATTTCTTATCCCTATAAACACACGAGGTGAATAAATGTAATAATAAAAAATTGAATAAGGTAAATAATTTTACGACAAAATTCATCGAATGAAAATTTCAAGTGAATTTATTTCATACCAATGTATTAGAAATATATACTGTGATATTTATTTATATAGTTGTTATATAGAGATCATTAGAAAGATTAATGTTCATATATTTTGCACAGTGGTAAGATTTGTAGACAGGTTATGACTACCAGCAAGGCCCAAACTATACTAGCAGTTTCACCGCCCATTTTCACTGCTGTGTTTCCGCTTCTTCAATTGGTCACAGTTAAATGAATGGAAGATGGTAGCAATTCTAGTATAGTATACAAATTTGCTTTCCATTCATTTACCCGTGATTAATTGAAAACGCGTAAACAGGGCAGTGAAAACGCGGCGAAGAAACTGCAAGTATAGTATGGGCCTAAGTAAGTCATATATCAGGGTAATTAGATTTGTTTACCTGTATTATTGCTAGCAGTTTCCATGCCTCTTTACCTGTATTAGTGCTAGCGCTTTCCATGCCTCGTTTTCCGTACCGCATACCGTGAACTGAGGCGATTGACGGAGAAAAAAGATGAAGAAGAAGAATTGAAAGAAGTACTGCACTGACGACGTACTGGCCCATCTGAAACAGAGAGCAGTACAATACTGGCAATGTTACAATGTACTGGCCCATCTGAAACAGAAAGCAGTACAATACTGGCAATGTACTGGCCCATTTGTATTTAATTATATCATTAAAATCATTATTTTCTTTAAATATTTTATTTTCTTTATTATATTTGATATTAACCCTAAAGCGTGGAACGGGTCACTGGTAGAACAATAAAGTAATTTGTTCTTCAATATTTAGAATCACTTTTGCACATAATTACCTACCTATAAGACTCTCTTCAAACTGAAATGAACAATTGTAATTGCTCAGTTAAAAAAAAAACATTTGCATTCAAGCAATGGCATTTGGTTATTGGACCTGTGCTAATTTTCCTATTTTGTAAAACGTAAATGTGCAGATTTTGGAAATTGTACTCTCTATTTCCCTTCACCCATTCAATTATAAAGATTAGATAGGTTTTCCCTCGTGAGAAAATCATGTCGTATTCAAGGTATAAGTCCTCCTTTTTCCCCAAGAGGTATAATTGATAACAAAATATAATCAGAGGAGTATTATAAATAATAATTTTTTTCATATATTGTCTAATGACGTCCTGGTCATTTCCCGTATAAATTAACTGGGGTTCAAAACACCAACAATTTAAATTAATTAATTCATTCATTTAAATTTAAATGCATTTATATTAAAATTAATAAAAAATGAACAGTATGAAAAATATAACGAATAAACTGAATAATAGTATACGTACGATAACTCGGAACTTACCCTACGTAAACCTCAGTTCAATTCACCAACTTCAACCACTATACCGATATCAACCAGATTCATCAAAACACAGTATCTGTCTGTCTGTCACACTACCCTCCTATATTTTATAAAGTAAATGTTGTTGAGTAAAATATTCTACCATATTTTCTATAACACAAAATAAACCATTATTTTATATTGTAATTAAATTAATTTCTTTCAAATATCATATAATTCGAGAATAATTATTTATAATTATTTTTACAGATTCAGCAGCTATGACGAAAATTTTATCATTCATTAAATTTATTTTAACTACCTTTATTATTACCTAATTTGGTGTTTGATTCCCACGGAGCGGACCTTTCGAGCTGCAAAATGTTCTTAGGATAGTTCACGCACCTACCGCTAGGAGAGGAATGGCGCTACGATCTGCACCTCGCCATCCTTTATATCTTTTGTCAGTTCATAAATTTAATGCTGCTGGTGGGAGTGTCGTCTAATGATGGCAACTTTAAAGAAAATATAAACCTGTAAAGATAACGACAGGTGGTGACATTTTTAATAAGGATGATGTTCAGTAAGTTACCATTTAAAGGATCGTTCCACATTTTTCGATCATGTAAGATAAAAACAAGATAATTAATAATAATTAATTAAATTATAATTTAGAGAGTTAACTTAAGTCACACAATATCATTCAACTTTTGTAGATTATGAATAAATTTTAATTGAGAAATTCTAAATAAATTTTCTAGTCAACCACATGAAAGTAATCTAATTTTTGGTCAAAATGACCTTCTTTTCACGACTCTTATAAAATATTTGACCCGCTATACCAGTCGAGTATATAACATTTCTTTATTTCCTTTTTTATCATAAAATACTTCTATTCTTTTTTAAAACAGTTTATTAAAATAATGAATATGTGAATATAACTAAAATAATCATTATAAATTATCAATTATATCTATTACGTTATCAATAATTTCTATCAATTGAAATTAATAATAATCAGAGTCAATTATTTTATTCAATAAATAATGCAATAATTCAATATAATAATCAGAATCAATTGAATTTTTAATGAGCTCAATCAATTACTATTATTAATAATCACAATAAATTACATTTAATATAATAATGCAATAATTCAATATAATAAACATAATTAATTACATTATTATAATCTAATACTTCAGAACTACCAGAAATCACACCTTCTATATTATGTAACAGCATTATAGCGTGGGTGTTTCTTTTCCCTTATAATATATATAATGTTTTCCCCATTCATTATACGTAATGCACCTCAGGAGGAACATATCAGTGCCATTAGTAATGAGATGTGAACTCTACCTATAAAAATCAATCAATAGAAGCAGTCATTTCAAGCCACTATTTTTAATGGGAAAAATAACCTCGTAAATTTGGACGCTTAGTGTTGCCATATTTTGTATTTTAGGACATGTTTTTTAAATTAGGGTATAATTTCAACTTTTTCGGACACGTAAGAAAAATTATAATAATTCAAATAAAAAGAAAATACTTAATAATATATCATTTTTCTTGAAATAAATTAATTACTGTCTTAAATAATAATATTTAGGAAAATATTTCTATCTCATTAAATTATTTATAAATTCGGTAATTATTAGTTCACGTCCCTATTTCATTTAGGGACGTGAACTAAGAACCGATCCAAATACCCCTTCCAAGTTCACGTCCCTATTTCATTTATGGTTACGAACTAGGAAGGGGGTATTTTTATATTAATTTCTCTTAAATAATACTAAAAAGGAATATTTGAAAATGAAATTCAGAAAATTACTACAGAATTTATTATTTGTTAATATATAAATCAAATAAAAAAGTTACGTTAACCCCCTCCTAGTTCACGTCCCTAAATGAAATAGGGACGTGAACTAGGAATCTACCATAAATTTTAATGATTGTGATAAGGGTTCATTTTCTGGTCCATATATCAGACTATAAAAAAATAATTGAACATTAAATCTCTATGGTAAAAGAAGAAAAAACTGAAAAATATAGAGGGGGGTAGGTTCCGAGTTACCGAATGGTTTCACATTTTCGATCGTATAAGAAATACAATTTAAATCGTTATATTAATTTTGTTCATAATAACTGAATTACTCATTCTTTACACTGGTATCCATGATACCTGAAAGTATCATGGATACCAATAATTAATAAAAATATTGAGTGTAAAAAGTAATATGATCGAAAACGTGGAACCGTCCGATAACTCAGAACTTACCCAATATATATTAAAACTGTTTGGTGGTAAATTGTTATTAAAGTTGCATGCGGTTTATTAAAAAATAATACAACTTTTATGCATTTATATGCATGCATTTTTATTTTTTATTATACCTACTGATAAAGTAAAATATCTACATTATTATAATTACTTTTGTCTTCATTTTTTACTTCAATTGAAATGGTAAAATATTTACTAATTTAACCATTAATACCTAGCAGTGTGTTCCATAATTAACAGAATATGAAATTTCTAATTTATATAAGAATTGAAATTTATTTCAATTATCACAGAAAATGTATTATAATTATATAAAAACTAATTTCAATCAAATTTATTTGTGGACAAATTATTATAATGAAATACTGATAGTAAAATAACAGCTTGTTTTGGTTTATTTAAATTACGATTATATCAAATCAGAATTAATTTATTTAAATACTATTATTTCGAATTGAAAATTAAATTTATTTTTATTGAATACGATTGACTTGAAGGTCCTCTCCAGGTTCCGGGGAAAAAATGAGTTTATAACATAATATTATAGAACTAAGATCTACGATCTTTATTCCGCAAACCGCATACAATTCGGTTCAGTATATATTTAATTATTTGCTTTTAAAGTTTTTTAATACTCTGTGAGCAACAATCAAGCGAATCTCCAACCTGACGCTGAGAAAGAAGATTGTACACTATTTGTTTTGATAACAAATTTAGATTTTTAAACAAATAATGGTTTTTACCCTTCTTTTAAAATATTAATCGTTTCTAAAAGTATATAAAAGTTTCTATAATAATTTTATCCAAATGTAAACCTTTAAACGAATAATAAATAGATTTATTAAACCTAATACCTAATTGACAATCAAAACAGATGGTGTACATTCTTTTTCTTCAGACTGAAAATTAGAAAGTCGGATGTAAAATAGGTTTCGTAGAGTTTTGATTATAAAAATCTTTAAAGGCATATACAATTAAAAGTATGCTATCAAATTTTATGAGGTTTGCAGCAAAATGATAAGAAACATTAGCCTCGTTGATTTAAGCAATAGAAAAATTTGCTTGGAGGGGACCTTTAAATTAGAATTTGAATTTACTATGATTAGATACAATTTGAGGCTTCTTCACACATATCAGTGAACCGTCCGGGACGTCCCCGATCCGTCTCCTCTCAGTGATTCAGTGTCAGTGAAAAAGTATATCGTTACTTTAATTTCAACAGACATATTCACACAGTACCGGCTCCTCTCAGTGATAAAAAATCACTGGCCGGTGACGTCCCGGACGGATCCCTGACATGTGTGAAGAAGCCTTAAATCGATCAAAGCATCAATATTTTCATTATGTAATATATACATTATGTAATTACTAGTGTACTTACCCGTTAAGAATAACCTGTTCTCAAATGTATCAATACTTTTGTAATTTAACTATCCACACTTTGGTCCGTGCTCTCATATTTAAATGTAGCTATTAATTGAATAATGATGATCTATAGTCTATACTCTATGCTAATAATTTCCTTAGTCCCATACTATACTGGCGGTGCCACCGCCGCAGTGCTACTGCTTTGCTACTG
Organism: Caprella mutica; assembly: GCA_947561585.1. NCBI lineage: Eukaryota > Metazoa > Arthropoda > Malacostraca > Amphipoda > Caprellidae > Caprella > Caprella mutica. The sequence goes on along the minus strand of CANNZV010000683.1, from coordinate 97,755 downwards.
CTTCTTAAAATCCAAAGTATACTAGGCGGTGAGAATGCGGCGTTACTGCCGCGTTCTCACCGCTTGCAAAGTATACTGGGCAGTGAGAACGCGGCGTATGCACACAGCTCTATAAGATTAAGGATTATTTTAATTATTGTACAAGCTCATTTTTAGAGCAATATAAAAAGCTAACTTTTATTTTTTATTAAAAGATAACTTTAAGCTTTCATAAAAGCTAACTTTTTATAAAAAGCTAACTTTTAGAGCAGCGAAACCTTTGGTGTTTGGCGTGAACTGCGATCAACAAAATAACCGAACATGTTTAATTTATAGATAAATGAATTATATGAGATTATATATGAATATATTGAAATAATGAAGGAATATGAATATTTACCATCAGAAAAATATAATTTTCGCATTAGGAGATACCTTAAAATATACCTAATAATAACACCAGAAATAATGCAATAGCGAGATGTAGTAAGAATGATTGATACCACGTTATTTAACGTACCAACAGTCGCTAGATATTTAAAACCAGTGTACTTTCCCCGTTATAAATAACGGAGTTTCAATAGAAATTGAATGTTGATTCAAAATTAATGGGGAATCAATAGTAAAAGAAAAAATTATATAAAATTTATAAAGTTATGTAAAAAAATGTAGCTATACAAAAAATATGAATGTTTCTAAATAAAAATATATGTAAATAATTATATATGTATATAGAAAATTAATATAAATTTATGTTAAGAATTATATATAAAAAAGATATAACTACATATTTTTTTAAATATTAGCTGTATTGGGATATTTTCTACTTTAAACTGGTCTGTGGATGTGCTTATACTTTGACTGCCGCGGTGAAACTGCCCAGTATACTTTGCAAGCGGTGCTACTGCGGCGGTGGTAACGCGTCCATATGCGGTGCCACCGCCTAGCGCCGTAGCAACGCAGACTGCCAAGGCGGTAGCACCGCCAGTATACTTTGCAACTTTGCTTTTCCATTAATTTAAACGTGATTAATTGAATATGTGTAAAAAGGGCAGTAGCACCGCGGCGGTGGCACCGCCAGTATAGTATGGGCCTAATGGAGAAATGATAGAACTGAAACGAAATAAGGTTTTACACCGTCTTCCTTAGCGTCCTGCAATCGATGCAACACTTCCTCTCTATAGAGTAGTTTATCTTAACTCTATGTACAAACCTCAGATCAAACCATAGGGCATAGAGCAAGTGGTGAGTCAGTGGCCAAAATAATATCGCGTCTTGCGGGACACTAAAATCCTTATTTTTGGGTCACGTGACTGGCAATCTAGCGTCAGTTTAATGGAGAAATGATATAACTGAAACAAAATTCAATGGAGAAATGATATAACTGAAACAAAATAAGGTTTAACACCGTCTTCCTTAGCGTCCTGCAATCGCTGCAACACTTCCTCTCTCTATGTAGAGTAGTTTATCATAACTCTATGAGCGTGACAGACCACAGACAGACAGACAAACGACAGACAGACAGACAGACAGACAGACAGACAGACAGACAAATAAAGATAAGCAAACTATTTATGGGGGGTGATATCTCACAAATAATTACACTCCATTTAAAAATTAAATAGGCTAGTAAATAAGTAGAAATATGTACATATATTCATGTAGTAGTCCGTATCTGTAATACAAGTTTTTTTTATATCATTTATTCATTATTATGCTTGCAATCTCACGTGATTTTTTTTCACTTGAATTTGCAAGCATAACGATAAAAGAAAAGTATATGTACCATGTATTAAATGTACAGAATACTACTGATATTTATATATTTCTATTTATAGCTAGCTAATTGAATTTCAAATCGATTGTATTTTTTTTGTGGGAAATACGGTATATTAATCATCCAGTAACTCCGTATGGTAATTATAATGATATGGTAATTGAACCTTTGGCCCCATTTCACTTGCATACACGAATGTTGAAAATTGCCTCCTAATATTTCTCCCATAGTGAAATTTGTGACTCTATTTGTACTAACAGGTAACTTTATATCAGACATCGTTACCTGAAAGCAAAGGTTTCGAGTGAACCTATATAATTTACATAGAAAATTTAGATATAGTAGTTGGTAATAATTATGTCTATGTTTCACAATACATGTAAAGATGTATCCCAGGCAAGATAGATTTATTCCAGGGATGAAAAAGGAATAACCAAGGCAAGAAGGATTTAATCCTGTATATATAAGGGAATATCCCAGGCAAGAAGGATTTATTCCTGGGATAAGAAAGGAATATGGATTTCCTGCAGATAAGGCAACCCAAGTTTCCTCCGGTAGATTGAGCACCCCAACTAGGTATCCCAGGCAAGAAGGGTTTATTCCTGGGATATTCACTCTATATCTTTTTAATAATTCCTTCTTGCCTGGCCTCATTGTTCAGTGGCCCTATAGGTTTGGAACCGCTACCTAGAGGAATCATTTGGTGGATATTTAGAATACAAGTGAAATCACAAAATTAGGATTTAGTAATCTACATTACGGAAAAAGTTCTTCACCATCTCAGTTTGTCATCAAAAAGATGTTTGTGTTATTCAAATAAATAATATTTTTATTTCCCTTTAGATGACTGCTAAAAAATTTATTGCATTGGAAAACTATAATAATTATAGTTACTATATAAATATTATATAATTTTAATAAAGATAGAAGTGCTTTTCATATATTATATATCTCCAATGCCATATATGGGCCATATATGACACATCAGACAGTGAAGAGTTTAACTATAACCCGATACACTGGTGAAAATCCACCACCTGATATCATAAGACTTTTCGATAAGCTTGTTATGCACACAAACAATATATGGTAGAAGATGAAACTCAATACAGGTGTGGGAAGACAGGTAAAAGAATTTTAATAAGTAAAGTGATACTTTGGAATATATCGTTACTGAAAAAGAAACATATACTAGGGTAAGTTACGTATTATGGGTCAGTGTCACATCTTCGGTCATATAAGAACAAACGATATAATAATGAATATGTAATTTTTATTTTTATTGGCATCCTTGACACCTGCAGATATCATGGATTTAAATTAAAATAATAATTATTTCATCATATTTTCTTGTATGACCGAAGATGTGACACCTACCCATAATTCGTAACTTATTTTACGCAGTAAAGGTAAATATATTATTTCATATAAATCTATTCTAATATATCAATAAATTATTACTCTATTATTATTATTGAATTTTGCAAAACTAATTAAATTCATGTAATCACATAAATATATTCTATTTTTTAGACATTTCACTTTTCCTGTCCACGAACAGCATTGAGTTTGGATGCAACCTATAAGCTTTGGAGAATGAACAGGTTTAAACGTTTTTATTATTTTATATAAAAGGTTTTTCGTTTCTTTTTATCCACGAATTGAGAGGTAAAATTACGAATGATGTATCACGAATTGAGAGGTAAAATTACGAATGATGTATCACGAATTGAGAGGCAAAATTACGAATGATGTATCACGAATTGAGAGGCAAAATTACGAATGATGTATCACGAATTGAGAGGTAAAATTACGAATGATGTGTCACGAATTGAGAGGTAAAATTACGAATGATGTATCACGAATTGAGAGGTAAAATTACGAATGATGTATCACGAATTGAGAGGCAAAATTACGAATGATGTATCACGAATTGAGAGGCAAAATTACGAATGATGTATCACGAATTGAGAGGTAAAATTACGAATGATGTGTCACGAATTGAGAGGTAAAATTACGAATGATGTATCACGAATTGAGAGGTAAAATTACGAATGATGTATCACGAATTGAGAGGCAAAATTACGAATGATGTATCACGAATTGAGAGGCAAAATTACGAATGATGTATCACGAATTGAGAGGTAAAATTACGAATGATGTGTCACGAATTGAGAGGTAAAATTACGAATGATGTATCACGAATTGAGACGAAGACGAATAAGGAGAAAGCGAATTAATTAATAGGTCACTTAATTCATAATTAAGTAAGCCATGGTTATACTTCACATAATATCAAACGTTTCATTTATTTAATTGTGGTGTAATAATATGTTAATGAAATAAATTTTTATCATCATGCAATGTATTTTATTAAATAAATAAATAACATTAATAAATAATAGTTTGAAATAAACTGTAGCTTAAAATATACCAGAAATGAATTCATGAAATACAGTCAATGCCAAAAAAAAAACATCTTATTTTTTTCAATTATTACAATAATTCAATATATCTATACGAAAAATTTGTTGGTATCACCATTCTTTTTTTTTGGTGGTATAGGGTAAGCTCTTAGTTATTGGACTGTGCCACATTTTCGATCATATAAGAAAAAGTATATAATAATTATTACTTAACTTATATTTTGATTTGTAATTAATGATAATAAATAAAATAAATTATGAGAAATAAATATATAGAATATTATTGACTGGCAAACCCAACACTCTACAATTCATTTAAAAAATTAAAATAATTATTATTTGTACATTATTTTTATTTCATAAGAGCAATAATTAATAAATAATTTTAATTTTTACAATAAATAAATTAATATCATTATAAATTAGCCTATGTTGAGTAGCAACTTCATTCGTAATTTAATTACTAGTAATAAGGGATAGTGAAATAAGTAATTACTTTTTAAATAGTGAAGTTCGAAGTTCATTATACTCCAAGTTACATCAAGCAGGGATAAATGAACTGAAGAAAAGACTCGAATTTAATGCACCTGACACTTAACTAAACAATTAACAAAATCTGTAAACTCAGATTCAAGCCCCTATAACTCGAAGACTAGGCTAAGTTCAGAATTATCGAACAGTTCCACATTTTCGATAATATACAAAAAGAGGTATAATCATACAACTCGTTATTTTGATTTGTATCCATGATACATGCATGTGTCATGGATACCAATTAAAATAACGAATTATATTATATTATTAACTTACTCTGATGAAGATCTAGGCCCTGTTTTTTTTAAACTATAATTTGAAGACCTTAGACTACAGTCTCATCCTGAAGGGTTACAGTCCCCTTTGATGAAGGAAATGACAGTCTGGGCTATCAAAGGCCCCTGGTCCTCCATAAGGTAATGCCCCGCATTGGGTATGAGGACATTGCAAGAGCTGGGGAATACGGACTCTAAGAACTCCTTTCCCGCTGTGGTTATCCTCTCGCCATCGCTGTAGCCAACCATTACAGGTCCACTCCACTGAGACTTAGCAAACTCCACCACCTTAGCCATGTCCACCGCCATTTCGTCCGTGGCTTTCAGGGGGATCATCAATGGCCACGCCGCTATGCCGCCCTGAGGGGACACAAATGTATAACGAGAGGGGAAAATGTTTAAATTGTTTAACCTGTAATATGGCCTAGACAAGCTTGTGGAAGTAAAAGTTGAGAGTTTTCAGTTGTACGAAGCCCAATATAAATTAGTCGAAACTGAAAGAAAGAGAAATGCGTTGTATTTAATAGGTTACAAGAAATATTAGAAATATACTCTAAACCAGACTGAACGATGAATCGTAACTCATTACATGTGGCACGCACAATTACAACATCGATTCCCGACCATTTTTTTTTCAGTTTTAGCTTCAGAACAACCACACTTCATTGGTAAATAGTGACCTTTTTTTGGTCGAAAATTGATGCTGAAATTGTGCGTGCCCTTGTTATGATTTGATCCCTCGTCTCAGTGAGGTTATCAAAGAGAAAGGATGGTACTTTGAATAATTAAATACAACGCATTTCTCTTTCTTTTGATCTATTTTTTTTATATTGGCCTTCATATAACTAAAAATTTCAATTAATATCTGTCCACATTTGTCTGGGTCAGCCTGTATAGTTCTGATAATCTACTTTCAAAGAAAGAATTCTGAAAACCTAGATTGATTAAGTCACAATCGGGACATTTTGCCACGTTCTCTTTTCCGTGAGATTTGGACTGTAATTTTTTTTAATATATTCTACTCACTTGATATTTTGGACTGGGAAAAGGAGCTTTGTAACCATCAAGAACTTCACTGATTGTGACGTCCGAAAGAGCGAGAAAAATAGTTGCCACTGACTGAAAGTAGCCTAGTGTTAGAGTCAGCAACCGCACCCCTAAGTACGGGATGTGGGCAGTGAACCGAGAAAACGAGGCGAACACGTCTCCCTGCGAACAAAAGAATTTCTATGTTAGCATTTGGATTTTTTTCAAAGAAGTTATATTAAATTGAGGTATAATTTTTAAAAATTATAAAGATAAGAGTTTTACAAAAATTAAAAAATATCATTTTTCAAAAAATAAAAAATATCATTTTTCAAAAAATAAAAAATATCATTTTTCAAAAAATAAAAAGTAACATTTTTTCAAAAATTAAAAAAAGTGACATTTTTAAATAAAAAAAAAAAATTCCAATGCGAAAAAGACCATTGTTTTAAAACTAAAACAATAAGAAAGTAAAAACACATATATTTATAGTCATTTGAAGTTAGAGTGCTGTAATTTATGTTGTGAACTACCGCATTATAATATATGGCTTTGAATTTGAATTACATGATCTATCATATTTATATGAATCATATTCCAACCAGTTTCTTTAGTAACCAATTGATTAAAAAAAATTGTGTCTCTCATTGTAATTACCTGCGGCAGCCAGGTGTTGAAGTACACCAGTCTCTTGAAGGCAGTGGGTCTTCGAATCAAAGCACTACTACCGATTGGACCACCAAGATCGTGACCCACCATCGTTACATCCTGAAACACTTGTTCCGTTAAAACACTGAAAAAATTAAACAAGGGGAATCACTCTTGGTTTTTCAAATACGTAAATTTTATGGACCAGTAATCATCTAAATATCGGAAAGTATGCAATTTTTCTTTACACAGAAAAAAAAAGTATAATCCATATCCGCCATATGGTCATATCTAATGGGTCATCAATTTATGCTTTGAATTAATTAATTACGTGAGTTGGTAGGACTTTATTCATGTGTGTTAAAACAACTATGACATGGTTTGTCATCAAACATTAGTTAATTCAATTCATCAAGTTACTATGAGAGTTAAAATTTACTTTTTTGAGAATTTTAAAGTATGTTGAAACAACTATGACAGAGTGCATTGTAGTAACTCACAAAGACTGTTAATCCAATGTATCTGGTGTATAAATAAACTCACTATGAGTATTGGCGCTACTTTTTTAAGTTTAGGAGTGAGTCAAAACGATCGACTGTGTTGTTTTTAACCAACGTCTATTTAACTACTTTTAAGTTGTACCTGAAACTCACCAGGTAGGTAAGGGCAAAATCAAACCATTCATAAACGTCAAAAAAATCAAATTTCATTTGATTCAACTAATCGTTTCTCTGTGTGTAGGAGTAAATGTTTTCTTTAAATTTCCTTACCTTGAGCTCGAGAGTGTCGATAATATGCGTAATAGCGTCCACGTGAAGCTGATGAGTATATTCTTCCCTCACCGCCAACTTGTCCGACCTACCACATCCTATGAAATCAGGAACAACCACTCTGTAGTGAAGGATTAATGGATGAGTGGCAGTCAAAATATCTCTGAATCATCTAATAAATATGTTGAAATTTCTTAATTTAAGTTGTTGGATGAAACACAATCTAAAAGCTTTTGGATTAAGAATCTTCCTATATGTATATACCAACTAATTTATGCACATTTGATATAAAAGTCTATTTAGAGATAATTTCATTTTCTTCTATCTTAATTTTCCTGACAGTTTCATGTAAGGGAATTAGTATCTTTCTTATTAGTTATGAATTGTAAATGACTAGAGATACATATTTTAAAATAATACAGATGCATTTTAGTGGTAATTTAAATACAATTAATGAGATTCCTTTTAATGGATAATCTAAATATAATGTTAATATGTTATTCCTTTAAATATTTACCGGTATCCTTCTTCTAGCAGCGTTGGAATCATCTCCCTGTAGAGGAAGGACCAAGCAGGCGTACCATGAAGTAGCAGTAAGGTCTCAGGAGCATCTTTAGGTCCTGGTATAATTTGAAACATTGAATTAATCCTAGTCATCAAAGATTATTTTTGTACTTTTCCTCTATTCTGAGTAAGAGAAATACGCTCTATAGTGAACAAATTTCCTTCAGTGTGCCATGAATGGCATCTGTACATTCACTACAGAGGAGTTCTACTGCAATAGGTATTTAACGAATCACCATATAGGTACTACAACCTACCATTACACAGGGAAACAGTATTTGAATTTAGTTTCCATTTGTCATTTTATTCTGATGACTAATTCTTAAACCAATTGGAATTTTCAGAAATGCCTACCCTCATCAATATAGTTGAGTCTGAGTCCTTCAAATCGTCCATAGTCATACGTGGTGTACTTTGGACTCCAGGGATATCCAACTGACGAGAGACTGGTGAAATGAGAATCTGGAGTTCTGAGTACTTTAGGCAGGAGAGAGATGTACGAGGCGTGCGCACTCAACAGCTGCTCAAAAAGAACTGCCACGCTTAGAAGAACACCTACCGAATTCATCTTTTTAGGAAAATTACTAGAAGAAGAGTCAAAATGAAGAAATCTTGCTATTCCTTTTCATGATATATATCCTAATCTTTGGTCACTGAAATATAATCTCTAATCATTTAAACTATTTGTAAAAGCTACCTCAAATCAACACATTTTTCGCTAATTTTAATTTAGCTCAGGTATTATTAGATATGACATAAATACATATGTTACATAATTATATTACATCAAGTTGAGTAAAAACCTTAACTAGGGTTAGATTTTTCCACTTTTACGATCATATGAGAAAAAAAGAATAAAATAAATGTTAAATAACAATTGCTTATATTTATATTTTGTTCTTATTTGACCGCAAGTGTGGAACCGTTTGATAACTCGGAACTTTCCATAGGTGTATTTTTAGGGGGGGGGGAAGCAATAAGAGCTGACTATTAGAGAGAAAAGTTTTCTATTATATATGCTCCGCGCCATTATCAGACTTGCACAATCTCGAGAATACGCTGCTCGTTTTTAGGATCATTGAAAATGCGCAACAATCTCAAGAGTGTGCAAGTAGGTAAAGACAATGAAGCAGGACCAATAGTGATGAGGTAGATAAACAATTTCTGCCTTTAATTGGCCCATTTCATCAAAATGTGATAGTTAAAGTTATACATAATAACTTGGTAATTAAGCTTTAGTTAATTACTTAAAGAAAACTTGAACAAAATGGGTATTTTAATTTTACTGAGACATCAAACATTCTACCAAACGTTTGGAATAAACCTCATATGTTTTCCCTTTGTTTTTAATCTAAAAATATCCCATCTTTTATATTAAATTAAAATTAATAAAAGTTTTCCATAAAATTACACACTATTGACAAGAATATTCAATTTGATAAAACGCGCAACTGACACGTGCGCAATTTAGAGATTGTCGTACATTTTGATGATCCTGAAAACGAGAAGCGCATTCTCGAGAAGGTTCAAAATCGGCAAATTGCGCAGAACATATACATATTCAGAGTTCTATATGTAATAATAAAGTCCACGGGTTTAAAAACTGAATAACCATTTACTTTGCCTATATAAAGTTAGAAATCGTAGCTGTAACCGGTTATAAGTATGCCAAAGGATATTAGGAAGGTATTTTTTACTGATAAATTTAGTTTTACTGTTTGCTTTCACTCTCGTCCAATATAGGAGAATTTGTAGCTATTATTTTTATACATAACTTTAATATAGTCCATATAAAATTATTAAAATACTATCAAAATGGTTATAAAAAGTATTTTAAAGAGGTTGTTGAATGGAGTAAATCGTGCCTCTTAATTATAGGTATTTAAATTGTATTAGTTTAGAAATGTTATATTGATAGTTTTAATCGGATACTTCTATATTTTGTTATATGTAGATATAAAAAATAGGCTTATTTCAGGAGAATGAAAGCTGTCAGCAGTAACTTAAAACTTCTACATTTTTTAAATAAATATCAATAGATGAATTAAATAGAATAAGAAAGTGAGCTCAACGTTTAAGCCATTTTTGTGTTTAAATAACCTCTTAATAATATATTCATTAATACATCTTAAAATAGAAATAGAAAGAATAGAAAATTAGGGAAATAGAAAATTAAGAAAATAGAAAGTTAGGAAAAGTTTATTATAATTGTAAAATATTGTATATGGATATCGCTTTAACTGTGAATCTTTTTAATTAAAATTCATTGTTTAATACAGGTTATTGATTCTATTTTCCTGATGATGAATAGACAAAAAAAGCATTCAACATTGATATTTTCATCACCCTATTAGTTGGTAATGTGGAAATTCCAATGAGTTTAAATCATTTCAATTCATTTATATTTAAAGTAAAATTGTCAGAATATCAGTGATGGTTCTTTATCGGTTAATTCTCTTAAAAACAATAACAATAACATTTTTTACAAAATAGTGAAAAGTATTCCCGTTCAAAATGAAATGAATTTTGTTCTCCTTAAACTGTTTTTTATTTTCTGTATTCATTATGTTTCATGTAACGGATGATTCGAAATTTAAGTAATGAATTCAAAATGCAAACTCATGCATGCCAATTTATATTCTTTCTGATTCCAAAATTCTAGAGTTTATTCCATCACTTCTCCATTCCATTTACAGATTCTTTCTCGATTTTCCAGATTCTTTTTCCGTTCAGTTTCACTTTTTAGAAACGGAAACAAAGGTTGTTTCGGTGAATGAATATAAAATGCATGCTGAAAAATGGGTCCAAAATAACGTGCGGATTTCTATTTAATTAAAACAATGGACTGGGGAAATAGAAAATCACGGAAATAGAATATGAGGAAAAAAAAAAAAACGTTTGAAAATAGAAAATTAGGAAAATAAAAACTTTTGGAAATAGAAAATTAGAAAATAGAAAAGTAATCAAGGAAATAGAAAATTCGAAAATTTGGGAAATAAAAAATTAGGAAAATATGACAAAATTATTTGTTTAACATCATTTTTTTCATTAGGCTGTAAGTGAATGAAATTTGAACTGATTATATTATGAATAATTTGAATGCAAATATTATAATAGGTATATTACAACAGCTAAGCTTTGCATCACAACTAATAAAATATTGTTTGACAAAAAGTGACTGAATAAAACTATTGCATGAATAAAAATAAAATAAAAAAAACATTGGAAATAATCCGAGATGAGAAAAATACTTTGAGGCAACATTTCCAAAATGTTGTTACAAAATTGGGTCAATGTTGTTACAATATTAAGCCAATGTTCTTGATCTTGACACCCCTTACTCTTCTCAGGCACCCCCTAAGCATTTTATTGCAGTGAAATAGATTTAAAAGCTATAATTATAATATATTTGGTTACTATGATGTAGAATTTAAAATGAAAAAGAATGTTATATTTACATTCTGTATGATATTAACAGCAAGAACTTAAGAACCAAACTTATAAGATACATAAAAAATAGCAATCCCAGACACTCCTATAAACAATCCAGGCCCCAAAGGGGTCCCGGGTACCCCACTTTTAGAACCACTGGTCTACACCGTCTCTCATGCCACCTTCTACCGTCACACTCAGACACGAACTGACGTTTAACCTCCCATTATGACGTCACAAGGAGGATCTGCGGTTGAGAACAAGGTTTAAATACATTATTACTTTAGTACAGCCTTAGATGAGACATTGGATAACGTCTAGTAATCGGACACTCCCTGTACTCGGAAAGTGAATGCTAGGTCATGATGCAATTTGACCTAAAGAGATTTCCGATTGACCAATAATGATTGATGCCGATTGACCAATAATGATTGATGCCGATTGACCAATAATGATTGATGCAGATTGACCAATAATGATTGATGCCGATTGACCAATAATGATTGATGCCGATTGACCAATAATGATTGATGCCGTCAGAGGAAGAATGATTGATGCCGTCAGAGGAAGAAGCTAAATAAATCAACATTCATAGGATTATTGATTTCAAAAGATACATTCCGGATTTACTTTATTCATTTATTGACATACCTAAATTAGTAAATCTCTGTCATTCTATAATATTCATTTCAATTTAAAAATCTTTACCTGGTTACATTTCAGATGGGTTGCCTGTCCCTAATAAATAAGGTTGTGACAATATGCCTTTTAAATCATAGATCTTAAGAATATCATAGACGAAATAAATGAAATGGTATCGAATACTATATACAATAATTTTTTTTACAGTATCGTAGTCTTTTTTTATACTAGTGCAGTATTTTTTTTATAGTAGTGCAGTGTTTTTTTATAGTAGTGCAGTATTTTTTTTATAGTAGTGCAGTGCTTTTTTTATAGCAGTGCAGTGTTTTTTATGGCAGTGCAGACTTTTTTTATAGCAGTGCAGTGTTTTTTTTATAGCAGTGCAGTGTTTTTTATGGCAGTGCAGTGTTTTTTTATAGTAGTGCAGTATTTTTTTTATAGTAGTGCAGTGCTTTTTTTATAGCAGTGCAGTGTTTTTTATGGCAGTGCAGACTTTTTTTATAGCAGTGCAGTGTTTTTTTTTATAGCAGTGCAGTGTTTTTTATGGCAGTGCAGTGTTTTTTTATAGTAGTGCAGTATTTTTTTCATAGTAGTGCAGTGTTTTTTTTATAGCAGTGCAGTGTTTTTTATGGCAGTGCAGTATTTTTTTTATAGTAGTGCAGTGTTTTTTTTATAGCAGTGCAGTGTTTTTTATGGCAGTGCAGTATTTTTTTTATAGTAGTGCAGTGTTTTTTTTATAGCAGTGCAGTGTTTTTTATGGCAGTGCAGTGTTTTTTTATGGCAGTGCAGACTTTTTTAAAGCAGTGCAGTGTTTTTTTTATAGCAGTGCAGTGTTTTTTATGGCAGTGCAGTGTTTTTTATGGCAGTGCAGACTTTTTTATAGCAGTGCAGTGTTTTTTATGGCAGTGCAGTGTTTTTTATGGCAGTGCAGACTTTTTTAAAGCAGTGCAGTGTTTTTTTTTTATAGCAGTGCAGTGTTTTTTATGGCAGTGCAGTGTTTTTTATGGCAGTGCAGTGTTTTTTATGGCAGTGCAGTGTTTTTTATGGCAGTGCAGACTTTTTTAAAGCAGTGCAGTGTTTTTTTTTTATAGCAGTGCAGTGTTTTTTATGGCAGTGCAGTGTTTTTTATGGCAGTGCAGACTTTTTTAAAGCAGTGCAGTGTTTTTTTTATAGCAGTGCAGTGTTTTTTATAGCAGTGCAGTGTTTTTTATGGCAGTGCAGACTTTTTTAAAGCAGTGCAGACTTTTTTAAAGCAGTGCAGTGTTTTTTTTATAGCAGTGCAGTGTTTTTTATAGCAGTGCAGTGTTTTTTATGGCAGTGCAGTGTTTTTTATGGCAGTGCAGACTTTTTTAAAGCAGTGCAGTGTTTTTTTTTTATAGCAGTGCAGTGTTTTTTATGGCAGTGCAGTGTTTTTTATGGCAGTGCAGTGTTTTTTATGGCAGTGCAGACTTTTTTAAAGCAGTGCAGTGTTTTTTTTTTATAGCAGTGCAGTGTTTTTTATGGCAGTGCAGTGTTTTTTATGGCAGTGCAGACTTTTTTATAGCAGTGCAGTGTTTTTTATGGCAGTGCAGTGTTTTTTATGGCAGTGCAGACTTTTTTATAGCAGTGCAGTGTTTTTTATGGCAGTGCAGTGTTTTTTATGGCAGTGCAGTGTTTTTTTATAGCAGTGCAGTGTTTTTTATAGCAGTGCAGTGTTTTTTTATAGCAGTGCAGTGTTTTTTATAGCAGTGCAGTGTTTTTTTATAGCAGTGCAGTGTTTTTTTATAGCAGTGCAGTGTTTTTTTATAGCAGTGCAGTGTTTTTTATAGCAGTGCAGTGTTTTTTTATAGCAGTGCAGTGTTTTTTTTTATAGCAGTGCAGTGTTTTTTATGGCAGTGCAGTGTTTTTTATGGCAGTGCAGTGTTTTTTTATAGCAGTGCAGTGTTTTTTTATAGCAGTGCAGTGTTTTTTTATAGCAGTGCAGTGTTTTTTATGGCAGTGCAGTGTTTTTTTATAGTAGTGCAGTGTTTTTTATAGTAGTGCAGTGTTTTTTTATAGCAGTGCAGTGTTTTTTTATAGCAGTGCAGTGTTTTTTTATAGCAGTGCAGTGTTTTTTTATAGCAGTGCAGTGTTTTTTATAGTAGTGCAGACTTTTTTATGGCAGTGCAGACTTTTTTATGGCAGTGCAGTCTTTTTTATGGCAGTGCAGTCTTTTTTATGGCAGTGCAGACTTTTTTATGGCAGTGCAGACTTTTTTATGGCAGTGCAGTCTTTTTTATGGCAGTGCAGTCTTTTTTATGGCAGTGCAGTCTTTTTTATGGCAGTGCAGACTGTTTTACAGTGGAGGCTATAATTGACATTGGAAAGTCTGCCGCAGCATGTAAAGTAAAAACCTATTTATTTACTATGGTAAAAACCATCTTTGGCTGCCTACGTAACTTTCAAACTATCTCCACCCAAATTACTCTAATTAAACACCTTCTAAAGATTTAACAATTAAATCAATTGTTTTTATAATTCAAGAATGAGCGAAATAAAATGGTGATGTCATTTGAACTTTAGAAATCACTTTACAAAGATCAATTTTTTTATAGTTTTTTTTCAGTTTAAGTTATAAGAGAAATCATGCTAAGTCATCTAGCGTTGTTTACATTCGATTGGAATTTATATACTTATAGTTTGTATATAATATTAAAAATATCTTTTATTTCGAACGTTAGCATTTCTATTGACTATTTCATTCAAGGACATAATAGGGTAAGCTCCAAGTTATCGGACAGTTCCACATTTTCGATCATATAAGAAAAAAATATATAATAATAATTTAATTTTTTTAAATTGGTATCCATGATACTGCAGGTATCATGGATACCAATTAAAATAGCAGGTTAAATTATATATCTTTCCTATATGATCGAAAATGTGGAACCGTCCGTTAACTCGGAGCTTACCCTTTTGGAAGGTACATGCAGGATGCAGTCTATGTTCATGTAGCCTGGGTAGATACACCTCTAAAAACAGTTTCAGTCTAATTAACCACATCCTGTTTCACAGGTAATGTAATCAACTTATCACAGTACAATGAATAGAGGTAATTACGAACCATCTGATAGTGTGGTTAAGAAAAGAAAGTATTCATAGCTTAAAATAATTAAACTGTATTCAATTTTATTTAGTATTTATTTTTAACACCTCTGACCCGTACTGACCCTCAGATTGAACTCCAATTATCCTGTAAAATACAGACAATTGAAATAAATCTACAGTCTGAGTGAATTTTTGGTCACATTATATGCTATTCATATCAATTCTATAGTTCAATATATCACTATTCTTCACAAAGTAAATATCAGTCATCTTTCGATATTCATATTCTTGTTCAAGTATACTTTCAAATTTCTTTAATTTCTTGCATGGAAAAGTAGTTTGGGTAAGAAACGAATTATCGGTCATTACTACGTCTTCGGTCATATAAGAACAAACAATATAAAAATTGTTGTGCTATCTAATACTTCTGCAAACCCGGGTTTGCAGAAGTATTAGATAGCACTGTGTAATAATAACAATTTTTATATTGTTTGTTCTTATATGACCGAAGATGTAGTAGGTAGGTACTTACCGATAATTCGTAACTTACCCAATATATCATTTGCTAAGGTATGAGAATATATTAATCTGAAATATGGATATTTCCAAAATACATAATGTTCTATCTCAATTATATTTCTCAACGCTGCTATGTAACTCATGTCGCCACGTGTTTATTTGAACAGCTAATCAGTTCCTGGTTACATAGCCTGGGTTGTCTCCTTATATCCACTACGAGGTGATCCAAAGAGAAGAAGGTATCGTAAACGAGGGGACAGTGAAAGTACGCTACATGCGCTAGGACAAAACTCTGCTAGGTACCACAGGTGGTTCTAGGTCCTTTTGCCGAAAATATGACAATTATTTACTTAAATAAGGTATACTTATTTTACAGTGAATGCATGGATCACAAGAATGGATAACAACCAAAGATAAAAGACCTACACAGTCAGTCTGCTTACCCATGGATGTAGCAAGGCAGCGGGAGAGTACTAAACTAAACAAAACAAAATGCCCAACATAGAAATAGCAGAGGGCAATGAGAGGAGATCGCACAATTTCAATGAATGATTGCTTCTACAATGTTCAATATATTTTTTACTCTATTAACGAATTTACAACATTTACCCATTTTAACCAATAATTAACTTTTGTACCTAATCAGATCGAATTGAAAACAAAGATGGCCGCTCACTCTTAATCCCACATGATGGCGCTACTTATTATTTCATATGGCTATTTAGCATTTCTAAGAGTAATCGGTTTACTAAAATTTCATAATTAGCTTAAATGTTCTGAAACGATTTAGAATAAATTTTTCGATCGTTTAATTTTGACTGTAAATATATTTGAATCATGAAAACTATATTTTTCCAAGAGAAGAGGTCAAATGAAACTCACATTTAGTTAAAATATTTTATTTCATTTTCACCATGAGGTGTGGCAAGTACACTCCACGATAAATATTAATGATCTTACTATTTCGTACTGTCATGGACTTGAAGAGAGACGTGGATGCGACGGTAGTGTTTGGAGAGATAGATAGAGAGGCAGGTTATAATCAAAATAGGGTGAATACACAATAGGACACAGCAGCCAGTAGGACATAGTAGTCGATAGGACACAGTAGTCGATAGGACATAGTAGTCGATAGGAAACAGTAGCCAGTAGGACATAGTAGTCGATAGGACACAGTAGTCGATAGGACATAGTAGTTGATAGGACACAGTAGTCGATAGGACATAGTAGTCGATAGGACATAGTAGTCGATAGGACACAGTAGTCGATAGGACACAGTAGTCGATAGGACACAGTAGCCAGTAGGACATAGTAGTCGATAGGACACAGTAGTCGATAGGACATAGTAGTCGATAGGACATAGTAGTCGATAGGACACAGTAGCCAGTAGGACATAGTAGTCGATAGGACACAGTAGTCGATAGGACACAGTAGCCAGTAGGACATAGTAGTCGATAGGACACAGTAGTCGATAGGATATAGTAGTCGATAGGACACAGTAGCCAGTAGGACATAGTAGTCGATAGGACACAGTAGCCAGTAGGACATAGTAGTCGATAGGACACAGTAGCCAATAGGACACAGTAGCCAATAGGACACAGTAGCCAATAGGACACAGCAGCCAATAGGACACAGCAGCCAGTAGGAAACAGTAGTCGATAGGACATGGTAGTCGATAGGACACAGTAGCCAGTAGGACACAGCAGCCAATAGGACACAGTAACTGATAGCAAGTTACAAGATGTTGTTTCCGATATGAAGTGGCTAGGCTATTGCGTATTAACCCTAAATAGAATTTCAATCACCAAAGTCTAGCATTGCAATTAACATACTTCACTCACTACAATTGTAACTAATGATAATATGTGTTTCTTTAGAAGATAGATCAGTAATGCAATTATTTAGTTAATAATTGCATTATCAGTGAATAATACATATAGTTAAGTTTTTCTCCTTAATACATAGGTAAGATATATATAACTTATGGCTTAGAGCCTTGGCACATATATTTCTTCGGAGGTATAAAACAAGTAAATATAAAGGACTTCGAAAAAGAAGTCAAAATGGAAAGTGGATCAACAATTTAAGTTCTCTACCATTATTCAAAGAATATGGGGAAATGAAGAATGAAGCATATGAGTTTACATAGCACAAAAATCTAAGACCTTGTAGTTGAAGAGCATAAGTAGCATTAAAAAATGATTAACATGGTAAAATGAAAATAAAATATAATCCAAATTACAACAGTTAGGGGTCAAAGAGATAGAGCCTATGGGGCTAGGGTAGGCCTACCCTAAATTATGAAATTAAATAAACTAAATACAAATATTACTGTAGAATAATATCACCAGTATGACATCATATTGTTGTAGGTATCGCTTTATCGTTCAACAAAGAGTTTATAATTTAAAAATGAATAAATATGATCATAAAAACAAAAGGTTAAAAGTCACATAATTAATTAATTAATTTTAGTACGGGTTTATCGTCTGCTTCGGAACCAAAGGCCATATCGCTGACGTCAAAAGGAAATTAAATACAAGGGACTAGAAGAAGCAGTCAGATAGGAAAGTGGCTCCATGAACAAAGTCACTTACCACCGTCAGTGACAAAGCTCATGGATGCAGAAAAGCTACTCCGTGAATGCAGTCACTTACCAAGGAATGTGACGAAACGGGATACAAGCACCGGTGGCTGCACTCACGGATGGAAGAGGAAAATGAAGAGGTGATAGTAAATGAAGCCTACGAATCTACCTAACACAAAAATCTAAGACCTCGTAGTTGAAGAGCATAACCCTAGCGCTATCCTCTAAAACTGCAAGTAGGGTTAAAAAAATGTTAAACATGGTAAAAATGAAAAAAGACAATCCATAATCCAAATTACAACAGTTCGGGACCCAAGGGACGCCACCCCCCTTCTCTTCCATTCACCACAGACAGCTTCAAGATAGAGCCACTGGGGGCTGAAATTCACATAAAATATATAACAAAACATATCAACATTATAATTAATAAATAAAGTTACCTTATCGAACACAATTAAAATATTTTATTCCATACTGAGCAACACGAAACAACTTTTATATTTTCGTGCATGTAAGAAAAAATATATATAATTGTTATTTAATTCGTTATTTCAATTAAAATAAAAGGACAAATAACAATATCTATTTTTTCATTGCACGATAACTCCAAACTTCCCCCTAAAACTTATTAAAAAAATAGCACCAACAAAATAGAATCAAATTAACAGAAAAAACAACGTAATAAAGATAGGAAGGAAAAACAACGAAAACGAGAATCATTAAATAGAGAGAGAAAAAAGGGGCAAACAATAGATATATAATATTTCACACTATTTAACGCATTGTGTATTATGTGGTTGAAGAATAATGTTGAATAATGATAAATTCTTCAACGTTGAAAGGCAAGAAACAAATAGCTATTGTGATAGAAAGAACATATTTAATCTATCACTTAAATATAATTAACTAACTAGGTACTCATTAAAAATATATCACGGTTGCATTTTGGATTGAATGAAAGTATCAGGCAAGATCTACAACTAACTATCTGGAGACAAACATTATCTATTGCAAACTGATGTATCTAAGTCACATATATATTGTATTAGGAAGTTCTTGCAAATGTGACTAATAGAAATGGACTTTTAAGATTAAGAACTTCTTAATATAAGTAATTCAGGTGAGAATTTCAGACACCAGAAAACTGTACAGCGTTCACAGGGCCTCTGTTTATCTACCCCATTACTCTAAGAGTAGTTCACATTTTTCCACCTACAAACATGAGTACTTCACGCCATTCCACCTACAAACATGAGTACTTCACGCCATTCCACCTACAAACATGAGTACTTCATACCATTCCACCTACAAACATGAGTACTTGATACCATTCCACCTACAAACATGGGTGCTTCATACCATTCCACCAACAAACATGGCTACCTCATACCATTCCACCTACAAACATGAGTACTTCATACCATTCCACCTACAAACATGAGTACTTCATACCATTCCACCTACAAACATGAGTACTTCATACCATTCCACCTACAAACATGGCTACCTCGTACAGAAAAGGCAGGAAGAAAGGACTGTCAAGAAGCCAATCCAGAAAAACATTCCATAGTCAGGAACTCCACCATCTCACACCATCTTTGCTGTAAGATGGAGTGGAGTCTGAGTCGGGAGAATAGTCGCCATCATGAAGTTTCCTCCTTGCCTCCCTCATTCTCTCAAGCAATTTTTGCCTATCTTCTTCAATGTCCTTCGGTTTTCTCGGTTCTTCATCCGGTCTTTGGAAAGTCTCCTTCGGAAGCGAGTCTCTGATTTTCTTGAACTTGGCAAAGAAATCCTTATAGTCACTAACGAGGTCACTCATCGGAGAAGAATTGTTGCTTTTCGGAAGTTTAGAATAATTGAAATCACTTTCCAAGCCAAAACCGTATTTCCAAAAGGGATCATAATTGTCCGATACAGAGTTGGGTTTTTGATCCAAGATGGCCGGGGATTTGGTGGTGGGGATTGGGCCGCTGGTTTCTATTGTCTGCGTCATCATCCAATTGAGAGAAAGAATAAAAAGAAAAGCAAATATGTCTACTACGAAGATCCAGAAGGCTGTGTAGAACCATCTACTTCCGCTCGAGTAACTACCTGACCGATAGTTACGGGCACCAGAATCGAAGTTAAGGAATCTGCAATGGAGATTAATCTTTCACAATGATACTCAAAATAAATTAATAATCAGTGATAATAAGTTTCGAGTTATAGGACGGTTCTACTTTTTCGGACAAATAAGAAAAATATCTAGTAGCTAGCTAGTAGTAATTAATAGCTAATTTAACTTATATTTTAATTGTTAGCTATCAAGGATACCAGTAGGTTTCATCATGTTAGTATATAAACTTTTTATCACGTTTGTACCTACATGTCAATTTCATCAAGATTAACTACTTATTTAGCTAATAGAAGCTCACCTGTACCCTTGTAGCCAGGGTAGAGGCAAATGCTGAGCACTGTTACCCAGCTCAAACTTTTGCCTCTCTGCGCAATGCTTCGGGAACTTTTGCCTGATTTCACGGCAATATTCTGAAAAAGAGAAAAATTAGCTTACATGACAGAGAGACCAGATGAAAAAGCTTTTGTAATAGGTCAGAGCAAATTTGAAGATGAATATTTTTAGGATAAAAATATAATTAAATTTTGAATTAGTATACTTGTTATATTTATTGTTATCCATGATACATGCAGGTATCATGGACACCTTTTGCTCAGTGATAAAAAACTTTTCTCATTATCAAAAACTTAATAATCAAACTTTTTGCAATGGTTCTACTAACCATTAGTCAGGTTCTCCAACCTGACAGGCCCCTATAACACTAACCAGCAGCTGGCTGACAGGCCCCAATAATTTCCCTGCAGAGAGGACAGGCAGTGTTGGTGGGGGAGGGGCGTGCCAGTCTCCTGAGACAGGGCTCACAGAACACGTGACCGCACGGCTTCACAGAGAAAGGACAGAAGAGCAACTCAAGGCAGATGGGACAGACTAAGTGGTCTGGCAACTCTATCTTGTCCAAATCTGGAGGGTAAAAGTGAAGATGTTTCAAATCAGAGAAGAAATAAGAAAATAAAAAAGGAATAAATTATTCCTATTGGTGATTAAAATGAGTTTAGCTCTCGATTTTAATGGAAAAATATAATCTTAAAATAAATAGCTAGCGCAACATGCATCAAAATATTTCATACACAAATTTCAGAAAGTTGAAAGGAATTTTCTCTATTGATTGACACCTTGACGTAACAGTCATATCGCACTTTTTTAGGCTCACAGTACTTTGAAAGTGACTGTTAACATAAGTTGTAAGTGTTAACATAGGTCAGTCAGAAATTTAATTAGTGCCCATTAGTAGATGACCCATGTTAACACCCACATTCATAACCCTATTTGTGATGTTGAACTCTAGTCTAAATTCAGCAATTGCTCACCCGAAATCTTGAGAGCGTCTGGATGACTAGAGGACCCTTCGTCAGCGCCTTTATCAGTACCTTTGGCTCCTTCAGACATCAGAGAGGCCCTGGATGCACTACTGCTGTCCCCACTAGGGTCTTGACTAGAGGTGGATGGTTGGGGGGAGCTAACACTAGGCCTAGTAACACTAACATCAGGTTTAGTTTCAGTAGCATCAGGCTCAGTCTCACTAGTCTCAGCATCAGGCTCTTTCTCAGCAAGAGGGTGAAGAGGCGCGTCACTACCCTCATCTGTTGGCTCCACTGAAGGTGTAGACTGTGAATGCAAAAAGAAATGGTAAGAACAATTATTGTAGATATTAAATCATTTATACGCCTACATGAATAAAAACAATCAGAAAAAACAGCTACAGTCTTCATCAGATCATATACCTAGGTAGGGTAAGTTCATAGTTATTGAACGGTTCCATATTTTCGATTATGTAAGAAGTAAATAATTGAACATTTTAATTCATATCTATCTATGATATCAGCTTTATGGTGCGCAAGACAGTTTACTATGCAATATAGCTATATTTTAATAGTTAGTCCATTACCCTTTGCGTGACTCGTTTCCACTGGTCTTTCCTATTGACGAAGGTAACGGAGGGAAGATCTGAAGAAACAATGGACAGAAGTGGCTCAGTGTGTCCATCTGGTGGTACAAATTAGGGTTAGTTCCCTGAACTAAATATACATTTAGTAGCTACATTGCACCATAATTAACATTTATTTATTTTTACCTAATATTTATATAACTTTCCAAGTTATCAGACTGTTCAACATCTTCGGACCATGAAAAACAACTAGCTAAATAAAAAAATGCTCATGGCAAAAAGTTTAGCTACAATTGATTTTAACGGAGCCCTTAACACTCGTGTTAGAAAAAAATAATGCAGAAAAAAACGCGAGTGTGAAGGGCTCCTTTGAAATCAATTGTAGCTAAACTTTTTGCCATGAGCATTTTTTTAAAGGCGGTATTGAGAAATGCAAATGTGAAGCTAGCTATATATTATTTTACTCGGTATCCATAATAGCTATCTGCTGTTAGAAATCATTGATATCTACCAATTAAAATATAACAAAAATATTTTTTTTTCCCGTGAGCAAAAATATGGAAAAGTCCAATAACTTAGAATCTAGGCTATATTTCCATAAATTTGAGAGTAGAATCATTTAGCTACATTGAAATGTTTTTAATCTCCATTGACATTATCATAACTATTGAAGGCAGCTAGTCTTCTTATTTGGTAACAAGCTGTCAGATTCAAAACTTTGTGGTGGAATGGAAAACTTTAATTTGGTTACTCAAATTCTCCCATCAGCAGTTCAAGAGTGCAGCAGAAAAGCACAATATTCAGATGATCAGAGTAGCTATAGCATAAATTAACAGTTCCTAAATTTGACATTTTCATATCACTTCCTTATTTGGATGATTCAAGCATTAAATGTAAAAAAAACTTAATTCATTACTTTACAAATTTTATACCCAATCAATTAAAATAAATTTTTGTTTTCAAAAATGCAACCATTTTCCCTATTAAAGCTAAAATTCTACCTTTACTGGAATCTCGCCTCATTTCTAAATACTCGTGTGGACAGCGCCAGTCCACTTACATTGGTGAGACCATGATGCAGTTAAAGGTGAGAATTTGTCAGCATAAGAGAATATCCTTTAGAACTAATAAACCCTATGTGTATCATCTTCAAGAATGGCACAATTAACAGTGGAATAGAGAAAACTTATCATGGAGATGATTCAGTCTCAACATGTTAAACAAGTTCTAACGTGTCTGAACATATTCCAACACGTCTCAGCAAGTCAACATTGATTTCAAGGAAGATTTAGAACACTATTAAAAGTTAAAGAAAAATTGAATCGTTACATGCAATATCCACGATAGTCATTGCATAATTTAAATAAAGAAAATGCAGGCCATGAAAAACAGTAGGGACAGAAACACCATTAATACAGTTAGAGAAATTTAATTATCGATGAGTAAATGAAATAAGTAAAAAAAAAACGTATTCAAGAGACAAAAAATATAGAAAACTATTGTTGATTTAATCTTGATAAAACATATATTTTATTTAACACCGATTAAATGCAATGCTATTGATTCAATAACCTATGCTTATGCTCTGAAGGGTTACTATTCATTAGTTCGACGCCCCATTAGTCCGATACTTTTGTAGTTTATTACTGATTTAACATAAAATATATGTATATTGGGGGGCGTGCCGCCCCCCGAACCCCCCTGCCAGGTCATTAAACAATCATGAAGTGTGCAGTACAACAAGCTAGCGGATACAACAAGCTACATTAAATGATGAAATAAAGTGATGGATTGCATCATAAATTACTATTAGAAATAAAGTAAAATAAAAGGGTAATATAAAATTTAAAAAATGAAAGAAATGAAAAATTAATTTATTATTTAGATTAGTTATTAATTGAGTATACCTATTCAATCATATTTTTTATTTTAATCAAAAAATAAAAATAACACAGAAAGATGGAACTGACTGACTATTGGGGCGTCGGACTATTGAGAAATCTCCGCTCTGAAGTATGTTTTTTGTCTTGCTAATTGCATTGAGTCTTGTGATAATCATGAGAATTCTAAATTTCAGATGAAATAAAACTAAAAGTTCTATTCTTTTAAATGAACCCTATTTCAGTGTTCTGGCATCAAAAGTTTTTAAATTTGCTACTTTAATAGCGGAAATCCTGCATATTGTATGTTTACGACTACAACGACATAATTCAAAAAATATTATTAAAAAGATCATACTATACAGCACTTAGTATGAAGACAGTTTCAAGTCTATTGAAGTAATAAAAGGTGGTTTTCAATCATACCACATGTGCAAACGCATCAAAATATAATGAAAATTTTCTCTTTAGGATTTGAACCGATATCAGCATGTAAGGTGAATGTAGAGTAGAGGGTAGGAGAGAATTCTTGTGTGAAGAGGGTGGAATAAAAGTTATAAAGTGTTCAAGTGTGTTTAGTTGAATTTAACAGAAACTAGTAAACTGACAAACTATATACCTAACTGCTGATACCTACCAACTAGAAATGTGAAATAAGCTAAGAAAAAAATAGCTATCTAAAAACCCTGATAAGCTAATAAAAGTAGAAAAAATGAACGAAAATGAAATATGTTAAGACAAGGGATCTCTCTTTACATTTACGGTCCAAAAAAAAAATCAGACTGTAGAAGTAAATCATGAAAATGTTCAAAAATGTTAAATTAAATCAACACTGCACTCTAATTACAACTTCCTATATTTACCAAAATTTAGGCTTTTAGCTAAATACATTGATCAATATAACAATCTCTGTTATTAGCTACCTACTTTGATTTCTTATTCAGATATCATATTTATTATTCTTCATCATTCAAGATGGAAAGATACTTCTTTGAGACAACTTAAAGTAAATCATGTAAAAAAAATTAAAATATAGCTACCAGAATTGTGGACCGCTAAAGTAAATCAAGTAAAATTTCGGATCGTAAAAGTAAAGAGTTAACCGGTCTCTAAACAACCAGTAAGCTACAAACAACAAACGTGATATCAAAACTAATGAAATAGTTTAACAAATTAAGAATATTTTATCAGCAGTTAGCTATTTTGAAAGGTTTTTAAAGTTACTAGATTGTTCATGGCCACTTCATGTCAATGCTATTTGAGGTTCACCTTCAGACTGTCCAGTCTCTTCTCCAGCAGCAACAGCAACATCTACAGAAGCTTTGTTTTGGATGTAGCCAAGGTAGTCAACCTAGAAGAATGATTAGAGGAATTAGCATAAGGTGATCAGAGACAGTTTGTAGCTATAGCTACTGTGCTATATGATTGACAAGATACATATTGAGGAGCTAATGCGGGTAACTTTTGACCCTTTCGAACGACTATTAAAATTTAAAAAAGTAATATTATTGTAGGGTAAGTTACTAGTGATCAGACGGCTTATAAAAATGGAGACATCTGATAGCTAGGAACTTATCCTAATTGTGCCAGTGATCTGTTGATTCTAATAAAAGAGAACTGAATTTGGTATTTGAGGTAGCTAGCTATAATAACCAAGAGAGTTTGTTCATAATAACATGTACTTAATGATTTGAAATAGTTAATCACTATTTAAATAATCTTTACAACTTTTAATCAAACCATAAATCAAATAGAGAAACATTGATAGAAATATCCAAAGGTTAACAATTGTAAATAGTTAATTAACTTAATTTACTCACTTTTGAGAAGACTAAATGCACAGGTGGGAGAATGTGACTAGAGCAGTTGCAAGGCTTTCCTTTGACGTAGTTAAAAGCACCCAAACGAGTGCCACATTTGGAGCACTTCAGTCTGCCAGATGTGAAGCCACTCTGAAATAGATGATAGATGTTAACTAAAATTGACAACTAATACAGGAGTTATTTGAAATACAGGAGTTATTTAGATTAGTTGCACTAGGTACATATGTGAAATAGCTATGCATTTCAAATATGAAATTATGCATAGCAAAGTACACTATCTTCTCCAAAGTCTAGTCTGCAGAAATTGATAAAAGTGTTCTCAGAGACATCCTATTTAGGTCTCCAGATAAATTAATTGAAACATAGGAATTCATTCTTAAGTATTCTCTAAATTATTATAGTCAGAAAATATTTCAATCTTCTTTGCAGAGAATATGAAATTTTTTCTCAAATTCTGAGGCAATGGGATCTCTGCTTTGCTCAGAACACAACTTAATTATCAAAACAAATAATGACTAATGTGTTCAATTGTAACCATATCATCAGAGTTAGAAAAAAGGAACTAATGACTCATATGTTCAATAGCCACTATTATCATCAGAGTTAGAAAAGTTTATGATCAATTGATGTAAAAGTAGCTACTCTTCACTCACCTCATTGACAGCATCAGACACAAATTGGGGCAAGTTTTCATCATCAAGATATAAATTGGATCTTTCATGGAGGGAAGAACAACTGTCAGCTGGGAGAAATTAAGGGAATAAAGTCATTTGTTTTGACTGTGATAATACATATCTAGTAGAAAATGGAAAAATATTGTCTTTTTAAACAAAAAAAAAAAAAAAAAAAAAAAAAGTAGAACTGATTTTTTTTTTAAATAAGAACAATATATAATAATTCACAAAACTTTAAGTTTCATATTATGTTTAGCTCAGTTAATGAGAGAAATTTAGATGGAAATAGCATTTGTCTTGTTTGAAATTAGAGTTAAAAATGTGAGCACACATTTAGCCTGATATAATTAAAAAAAAAATTAATTCTCTGAATAAGATATATAACTGACCATAATATTTGATAATTAACTTATATAACTTTTTATTTATTAAATGATATTTTTCAATTAAAACCAAGCTAACTACACTATGAAAGGTTATAAAAACCAGATACAGATACAATCTGTATCAGTAAAAGAATATACTCTTATCCAATTCATGAGCATTCAATCCATTAGATATTAACACTATATGATTCTTTAGAAGTAAATTAGAGAAGATATTTAGTTTTAATACAGCTATCAAGTCTCAAACATGATTGAAATGAATTACCTATTAGTTTTGTTTGCAAATTTAACTCACCTCTAACTTGCACTGTATGAAGAGGATTAGAATGAGAATCAAGAAGACCATGTGATTTTGTGTTGAATAGAAGGCATCGGCAGCCCCCACACTTAATATCAGAGTCAACAGCCTGTTTCGCCATGATCCCACAGGCAGATTTTAGTCATTTACTAGGAGAAGCTATCTATTAAACTGTAAGTCAGCTATCTATCTATCATTTAAATATTTTAGGATTAATAAATAACACTAGGCAAAAGTTGAAACCTGAATTTAAAGTTGTAACTTGCAAACTTTATCACATAGAATGACTAAGCAGTATTAAACTATGGGAATATGGAATATTTAGAATATGGGACATTATAATATTCTCTGAGCAAACAATCCTTAATTCTCTCTTATATTTACAATTAGGCTTTTAAGGCATAGGTCTTTACAGTTTACACTAACTGCAACCTTTAACAACAGAAACATAATGGCTTCAAAACACTCATTAAAAACTTAAATTTGGTAAAATGCATCATTATAACATGCACTGCGCTTCTTTTGGTAGTGTGGTAGGTTTGTAACATCAGAATATTTTAGAGACTCTCTTGAGAGAGCCGCAATTTACCTGAGTGACCATATGAAATTAAAATAAATATTTATCTCTCTACATTTGCAATTGAAGAGCCCTAGAGGCCCAGCCTTTGAGACATAAAAGGCAGTGGCATAGCAGATCGGGGGCAATCTTTGTGAGTATAATTATAATTTCTAGATTCTAATATCTATTTAACTATGTATAGGTAATATCCCAGACTGTATTTCATGGTAAATACCACTGACATGTCTGTGGAATTTTTCCGATTTGAAAATAATATTCTGGCAAAGTTGGTGGATTTTTAACTTTATTCCTATGTTACCATACATTTTTGGTGGATAAATAGGGAAAATGTAAGTGGATCAGCCAAATTGTTGGTGGATTATTTTATTTCTAGCTTTTTGAAAAAAGTCAGTGGGATTTATTTTGTGCACCAAATACAGTCTGACTGTCTGGGTAGTATCACTAGACACTAGGGTAGTGTGTTTTAATATTTACAACTTAGTACTTACCTACCTACCCTAAGTACCCAATAATTTAAATTATTGAAGACATTTTCATTTGAGATTTTTTTTACCTAGCTAGAGCCTAGATAAAAGTTCAAAATCTTTGGAGACAAATTGTCCTCAAAATGAAATCTTTGGAGACTGATTTGACACATAAGTGATACCACCAGTCTGCAGAATATCGGTAAGACTATTTACCAAATTTCAACAAATGGAACCTAATGAAACCAAATAGTACCGTATGGTACCTTTCGGTTAATGAAGAACATCGTTAATTAATTGTAAAGTTGGCCTAATCCTAACGAAATATTACATAATTAAATATGCTGGTTCCATTAAAACACATATTAGCAATTGTTTAATTGAAATAGTCCCAGGACTATTTACCGAATGGAAGTTTTTTATACAGAAAGAAGGCACGTAGTACCAAATGCATTCAAAATAATGGACTCAAACAGAACTGGTGAGTGGTGAAACTGTGAAACGAAGTCTCTGATTGGCTGAGTGGCTCCAGACTGTATTTCCAGTCTGCAGAATATGGAAGATTTTTCCAAGACTCTCTGCACCATATTTTAAAGTATGGACAAAGTCGCCAGTATATTGGCAACTTTTGAGGGGTTAATTAAGTTGGAAAACCTCTAAATAACAAGTAAATCACTCCTAAAATAGTCTTAAGAGATACACATGCATCAGGCATGAAGCATAAGGATGTTTCCTAGAGTAAAATCTTCACTAGTGACTAGGAAGCCAAATTTGTCCTTTAAAGTATCTTAAATGTGGCAACCTGGATCCATTTTCGCATTAAACTGGCAACTATCCTGCCACACTTAATAACATGGTCTCTACTCTCTGCGGGAGTTTTTGATTGAATTTTTAGAAATTGGAGATCTCTGCGGGAAATTTTGAAATAATTCCTATGTTACCATTAATTTAGCTTCGGGAGATTCTGAATCTGATACCGAGAGTCAGAGAGTAACTGTCTCTCAATTTAAAATCTCTGCGGGAATCAGGATAAGAGACACATTCTGCAGACAGACAGAAGACTGGCTGTATTTCATCCAAGTAAACTAGTATGTCTCATAAACTCACCATTCGTCTCTCCAGCTCTCTCCAAAATTCAACAAATTCTCTCTAAAATGACCAAATTTTCATAAATTCTCTAAAAAATAACATAGTAGCATAGGAGAAAAATAGATAAAACTCCCCATTTGCAATTGAAGGGCTCAAAATAACTGTCACAAACTCACCATTAAAATAGCGAGTTTGGACATGCTTTATTACTTGGTATTTCTCAAGTAAAATAGTATGTCTCATAAACTCGCCATTTGTCTCTCCAGCTCTCTCCAAAATTCAACAAATTCTCTCCAAAATGATCAAATTTTCATAAATTCTCTCCAAAATAACATTGTAGCATAGGAGAAAAATAGATAAAACTCGCCATTTGCAATTGAAGGGCTCAAAATAACTGTAACAAACTCGCCATTAAAATGGCGAGTTTGGACATGCTTTATTAATTGGGGTATTTCATGGTAAATTCCACCAGCTTGTCAGTGGAATTTTTCTTCGTTGAAAATAATATTCTGGCAAAGTTGGTGGATTCTTAGCTATATATTCCTATGTTATTATTACCTTTAATTTTTGGGAAAAATGATGGTGGATCAGCCAAATTACTGAAAATTTATGGTGGATTTTTTCAGCTTTTTCAAAAAGTCAGTGGAATTTTGTGCACCAAATACAGACTGGGAGTGGCTCTAGTCGAAATGACGTCACTGTAAACGGCACTCAAAAGTAATATAATGGGATCTACACTTGTTCTAGGTATTCAATGTTCTGTGCTTCTGACTCTTTCAGAAATCTAGAAAAAATCTGCCAAAATTTACCACTAATTTGGCTAATCCTGATATGACATAGCCTCACATAGGTAATGACAAATTAACGGTAGCCTAGATACCTAATTGAGAAAATAATTTAAATGTGTAATGACTTAAATCCTAATTTAAACTTCATGCAAATCCAATGGTGCACCTAGGTACTAGTAGTAGGTAGGTATTCGCTTAGTGATAAATTTCCTAACCTTTTGTTCTCATGAGATATAAACCCAACTAAATGTATAAAAAAATAGCGCCTACACAAAGGAAAATTTTGACTAGTTAGATCACCAACACCATTTATCAAGTGTATATTTGAATATTTCAATACTTAATTTCATAGGAAAAAGATCACAAATGGACCTGCCTAGTATATAAATAGCACGCAGGTTCCGACTTTTAGCCAAATTCTATGTAGGTATTATTCCTTTATTTTTAAATAAATATATTTTTTTTATCAAATTCCATGATAGTGTGTGGCTCTGGCTAGCTGAGGCGCCAGGCAATGACTAAATTATAGCCATTAATATGAAGGGAGGCCTTCTTCTATGACTACACTGAAGTATTATTGTAAGATAGGTAGGTAGAATAAATAAATATACAGTACATGTACGTACCTAGGTATATAAACAAGCGCATACATACTTTTTTGTTGCTATGAATGCAATAAATAGGGTAAGTTTCAAGTTATCAGACGTTCCAAATTTTCGAACACTTACGAGAATTATACCTATAAAAACGCACGTGTAATAGAACTATATTTTAATTGGTATCTTTGCAGGTAGATATTGAAGATAACCAATTAAAATATAGAGTTATTATTAGATATATGTTTTTTTTTTATATGATCAAAAATGTGGAAAGGTTTAATAACCCGAACTGTACCCAAGTTAGATAGTATTGCATATTATTTTGATGGTATGCATACACTAAGTATATACCAATCACAATATATAGGTATACCTAGCTACCTCATAAATATTATGGTTTAAAATACTTTAGGTGTCTAATATCTAGTTAGTAGGTATTTGAACCTAACTATGTAGATAAATTGAACAGTTACCCGAGGCTTACCTGTAAGGTGAAGGGTGACTTCAATTACTTCGGAAGCCATTCTTGTTCATTTTTCTGGAGTGTTCCAGAGGTGCCAACTTATGAGATGTCCACCTGCATCGGCCGTTAACTTAAGCATTCAGTATTCAAAGATCGAATCTTTTGTTGTGTATTTCTGGAGTGTTCGGGCGGGAGCGCTCCGGGCGGGAAAGAACACTCCAGAAAAATGAACAAGAATGGCTTCCGAAGTAATTGAAGTCACCCTTCACCTTACAGGTAAGCCTCGGGTAACTGTTCAATTACTTATCGCCATTCTTGTTCATTCTGGAGTGTTCCAGAGGTGCCAACTTATGAGATTTTAAAGAACGCAGCAAAAGATGAGACCAACCAATTTTCAAGTATGAATTTAAAATAAGAGCATCAGAAAATTGTAACGTTGGCCCAGCCTGCGACCTTGAATATCGTCAATGGTGATATTATGGTTCAAGAAAGAACAGGCAGCTGCTGCACAAGTGCAGAGATTAAAATTAGCGATGTCGATTCCTGCCTCTTCCATAATTGCTTCAATCCGTCTACCTATTTTTGAAATAGATAGGTACTGTTTGTATGATTTTCGGAAACTTACAGAGTTGATTAGACTCTCCACGAAATCTAATCCATGTACTCTTTGAAGGTTAAATATAGACAGAATTTGAATTGACATTAAAATACCTCATTTAATCAGGAATTCATTATTTCCCACACGTGGTGTAAAAAGTAATTGAAATAGTCTCATGATACAAAATCTTTATACATCCATAACTTTGAAAGTTGGAACTTGATGTATAGATCGTTGAGCTTGTACCATATCTCATTAATTAATAGGTTGAAATTCTAAAAGCAATACTTTCCAGAGGGAAATAATTTTTCAAAATTCAAAACAGAAGAAACTTCCAAGATCATTTGTACATGGGAGTGGTTAGTCTTATTTAATTTTTATTTTAATTGGTATCCAGGATACCAGCACTTATTCAATAACTAACACTCTTTACTGCAAGCGATTTCACTATAGGTAATCCAGTATTATAAGAAAACTTTATATCAATAATTTACATCATTAAATTGCATGGGATCAATTTTCTGTCTATTCAAGATATATACCACTAGTGATCTAGCTATGTTGTTTATAGAGGTTTGGCGGAAATTCTGCACTAAAAACACATGATACTGATTTTGTACCGCAAAAGGGGTAATGAACACTGTTGCACTTGGTCTTCCTAAATTTTATAAAGCCTCATGATACTTAAACGTTAGATATCAGCTACTATTCGGTAATCCCATCAAAATACCAACTTACTTTATCAGCATGAATGTTTTGATAAAAGTATATTTTTTCACAGAAATATAAGTCTTCTAACAGACGTTGTCAAAATCTTTAACTAATACGAGAGCATGACTGAATACTTGTAGTCTTGACAGTAAATATTTTGATGTGGACAAACTAAATGTCATTTGAAAAGGCCCTGCCAACCGGATAAAAATGGCCTTCAGTTCTAGAACATTAATGTGGGAGGTAGAGTCTTAGCATACATAATCCCATCTATTTAAAATAAAATTTAATACATTTATAAGAAATGTATATTCTTCAAGTTTATGCATCAGTGGTAGCTAATTACAATACTTTGAGAATTATGGTTTATGCTTACTAAACTGATTGAAAAGATTCATATTCAACTGGAAATATATATTATCAGAGGTTATATAAACTCAGAGTTGAAGGCCACGTTTTCCACACTTCTCCTGATGATGAATAGAAATCTTTTCAATCGAAAGCTTGAAACCAAAAATACCTTCAACGCTTACGAAACTAAAGTAATGAAAGGGTGTCTAAATACTTTAAGCTGGATAATCATCATCAATTTCTATTCTTTTGTAAGTTACTATTGACAATTCTGAGAGCATTAATTTTAAGACGTTCTAAAATTATAAAGAATAAACCTCCCCCTTAAACTGCTGGAAGGCAGAGAGTCAACAGTTTGATAAAAAATAAAAACGTCACAATTAATAAAATTTTGCTCAAATTTGTTGCATCAATTAAAAATCATTCCTTTCTAATGATTAGGAATAAACAAAATAAAATTTCTTTCATAACTAATAACAACAGTGCTCTCTCTCTCTCTCTCTGCAACAGTCCATTCATATACGAATTCATCTATCAATTAAGTAAATTAAATAGTACGTAGACAAGTAACTTTCAGTTCTTAATTTTGCCAATATAGAATACATGACTTAAGTTGCATGATTCACAAGTAGAGCCTTTAGCTACAAACTTACCTGAGTTAGAAATGTTTTCCAATTTCTAATATCTACGGTATTATTCTCTATATGGACAGAAAAGTAATCATCTTCAAAATCAATAGAGGCCACGAGACAAATTTATTCCATTGAACCAACTACAGTTCTTCAATGTTCTAATTAATAACGTTAATAATGGATATGCAGATTCGATGGCTTTAGATAAATTTATAAATAAATGAAGTCCTTCACGTCTTATATGAATGAGAAAACTGAACCGAAAATTATCATTATTCTCTATGACCAATCTTCATACCTATAGACATTAATTTTTGAATTTCCAAAATAAGAAATAATTTTGAAATACAGGTTTTATGTAACTATGTGTACCAAATTTCTGGTTGAACTAGTTGTTGCCCTAGTGCAACAACGTATTCAACAGTCTTCAACTCTTCGTCAATTCCCGCGTCGCAGAAGAATTTATCGAGGAATATAGGTAATTAGGGTAAAGTAGGTATATTACGACACATAGTAAACTGGCCTACTAGAAAAACTATGAACAGTCTTGAATCCTAGCAGGAGGTTATCGAAATTCCCCTGTTAATTCTCTGAATCAGAGAAAAACTTAACATTGCAAATTCATTTGGGAAGAGACTGTAGGCATTAGCATATAACTAGTAAGTTAACTGGCTTCCAGCAAAATTTTTATTGAAGAACCAGACTTGGATATGCAATTGCAAAACATATCTGTAGTGGTATTAACAGTCTGTATTTGTTAAGAAATTAAATATTGGTACTTGAGACTAAAGTTCAAGTTACACGATATGTCTAGTGTTCCTTAGATGAAGCCAGTACAAGCTCGGGTCACAAATTCCCGGCTAAAATAGCTAACTAGTTGCCCTAGCTAAAAATTCATAGATTGTCTTCAATCATAGTAGTGAATATCGGAATCCCCTCTCAAATTGTTCTGAAACAGAAAATTTTCATAATGTGAGTTTATATGGAAGGAGACTCAATAGGCATATAGCCTGTAGCTAGTTAGTAGTCACCATGAATTTGCGACGAAATTTTTATAAAGAGTTAAAAAATTATACGCAATATAGCGTAGCGTATATTTGATATTTCCAGTGAAAGCACGGTCTCAAAATACCGGCTTCAAACTAACTAACTAGATTTACCTCAGTCACAAAATTTTTAGGGTTTCTCTTCAAAATTCCCCTGTCTATATTATATCTCTGAATCAGAGAAAATTTCACGATGTGAAATTATTGTTAAGAGACTATAGGCATATAACCTATAACTAGTTAGTAGTTAACTGGATTATTATTATTAATTGTATCCATAAATTCATGGTGCTTCTTGAATGGAATACATAGCACTAGTAGCAATATCAATCTTTAAGTAGCTACCAATTATAAGCTAGATAGGGTAAAGCAAGTAAATTGCGGTACACTAATTAACTGTGTCCTCTAACCACAGAAATATCATAGCTTCAAACAATAATAAAATATAGAATGCATTCCGCTACTTCAGATATCTGAACAAATTTCAATAAAAATTCGAATCAAAAAGTTTTAGAAAAGTTCTTGCAAAGACTGCAATTGAACCGCAATTTACCTGTGGGACCCTAGGCAATGATTACAAACAAGTATTATTTACAATTTACGCCACTTTGTACCCGTTAAAAAATTTTATTTTGAGTATTATTGCACATATGTAAAGTTACCATATAATATAATAAGGAAGTTCAAGAAAGTTATAGTATTATACGATATATAGTGTATATTTGATCAATCCAGTAAAGCACGGTCACGAATTTCCGGCTTAAACTAGCTAACTAGTACCCTAGTCACGAATTCTTAGGGTTTTAGTCATCAATCCTAGCAGGGGGTTATCGAAATTCCCCTGTCTATAGTTTTTCTCTTAGTAGAGAAGAATTTCACAATGTGAAATTTGGAAAGAGACTCTATTGGCATAGCTAAGCCTATAGCTAGTTAGTAGTAAACTGGTAGTCACCAATTTGTGACGAAAATTTCAAGAGTTAAATAGTTACTAGATATAGGGTCAAGCAGGTAAATTGCGGCACGCTAACTAACTGCAGCCTCTAACAAAAGAAACATCATGGTTTCAAACCACACGTTAAAAAATAATATTAATAAATTATATCATGCACCGCGCTTCTTTTGATATCAATGCAACATTTCAATGTAATTTGGGAGCCGCAATTTACCTATGTGACCCTATCGTATTTTTGAGATATCCAGTTTAAGCACGGTCATGAATTTCCGGCTTTATCTATTCTAACTAGTAACTCTAGTCACGAATTCTTAGAGTTTTAGTCATCAATCCTAGCAGGGGGTTATCGAAATTCCCCTGTCTATAGTTTTTCTCTTAGTAGAGAAGAATTTCACAATGTGAAATTTGGAAAGAGACTCTATAGGCATAGCTAAGCCTATAGCTAGTTAGTAGTTACTGGTTAGTAGTCACAGTAAATTTGGGACGAAAATATTAAGTGAGTAAGTTATACACGATATAGCGTATATTTGCAGTGTAAGCACGGTCTCGAAATACCGGCTTCGAACTAACTAACTAGATTTACCCTAGTCACGAATTTCTAGGGTTTGTCTTCGGTCCAGCAGGGGGTTATCGAAATTCCCCTGTCTGTGAAATTATTGGAAAGAGACTATAGGCATACAACCTATAACTAGTTAGTAGTTAACTGGCTCACTTAAAAACTATCAGCAAGGCCTGTTTTCAAGTACCACGCAAGATAGGTAATTTTTTAAAATTTATAATAACGAGCAAAAGTGGCTAAAATTGTATATCCTATAGAACTAAAAGAAAGCTATAATAAAAACACTTATCTGTATACGAGAACATCTAGGCTTGAATGAAAACCGAATTTAATCGATCACAAACACTGCACGCACAACTAGACTTAAGCCTAGGGGAGCAGGAAAAAACACACACATGTTAACGCGCCGAATGCAAATGGCGAACTGTATGCTTAAGTTAACGGCCGATGCAGGTGGACATCTCATAAGTTGGCACCTCTGGAACACTCCAGAATGAACAAGAATGGCGATAAGTAATTGTAATTATTTATAGAAAGGCTTTCATAATTTAATATGTAACATCTGAGCACGAAACAGATATAAGGGTTCGTTTCAAATTACAAATATTCGATTAAATCACACTTATGCTTCAAAGAGGTTTGTTTTCTTTCTTGAATAAACGTCCAATGCGAACGAATATCTATATCTTCGTACGTATAACTACCTAGTAACAGACACCATGCACTGCTTCAATATCTCAATTAATTAATACTAATTAGGTATTCAAATTGTTCACAAAATGTAGCCCACAGAATAAATGTGCAGTTATATTAATACTTACAAAGCCATCTTACATTTTTAAAAGAAATCTGTATTATATGTTTATTCTCTAGGCATAATAATAATGCCCGAGCATATAAAATTATCATTATTTAACTTTTCTTGTATGATCGAGAATGTGGAACAAACCAATAACTCAGAACTTACCCCAATGATACACGAACTTGCTATGGCAAATTAAGTTTCTAATTAGACTACTAGTAACAAAAAGCATCAATATCATCTATAAATACATTTATTACAAATTCACATCAGAGTGTCAGGATATAACACAATAATTTGAACGCCAATTTGAGCATTTGAAAGAATTGAAACAAAGTCAGTATTATAAGACTGACATAAAACAATATTGGGAAATTTAATTGCGTAAAATATCCACCACATTTTAATTTAGGGACACTTTCAGAATGAAGTGTATGGAATTGCATAATATTTCAGGAATATTAGTAAGTTATTTATATAGGCTTTGAAATAGGATGAGTAATAACAAAATAATTTCAATTTTTTATATTAATTAATCTAATTTAGGGTTCATTGCATAGGCTGCACATCAAGCTCAGCTCTGAAATAGAAAAAAAATTATTACAACAAAAGAATTCACAGAAGGCAAGTTCTATGTTATCAGACGGTTCAATAATTTTGATCATACGAGAAAAATATAATAATTATTACACAGTTTTTTTCTTATATGATCAAATATATGAAACAGTTCAATAACTCAAGAGTATACCTCAACAACATTCAAAATATTTCGTACATCAATATCAAATATTTATTATTTTAAAGAATACAGCAAATTTAAAGAGCAGTGTCTTCTTTATTCAGACTGCATCACTGAGCCACTACTTTATCAAAAGAAAACAGGAAAAAGTAGGTAAAGTTAACCAAAATTTTACCCATCTATTTATAAAAACTATGTTATAAGTAAAATCATTTTAATGGAAGAACATTTACCAATATTATAAAGAAGACAATAACATTTATATATGAACTAGCTATAGCCATTACCTTAAAAATAATTCCCTACTATGTAGCTGTTTAAAAACATATATAATAATGATGGCAATTGGGAATATTTCTCAAAATATTATAAATAAGAATAACTTTTTCTTACTATTACATCAAAGGTAACTCCAGATAAATATTGTTAAATAGTTCAGCTACCAATGTAACTATAGATAAAATCTTTTAAACAATTTGTGGTTAATGTTATTGGATATAAACTACAGATTATATATTCTCTAATCAATTTAAATGTGAAAACACACTTTAGCTGTTGAGAGAAATCATCTTCAATGTTGTCATCATCCCAATTGTCTTCCCAAACATTGATATCATCAGCATCTTCTTCATCTGCACCCCAGTCTGAAGAGAAAACAATGATTTGAATTGAGACAAAGGCAAAGAATTGAAAGAAATGAGCATTAGAGCCTTAACCTGTGAATGTTAAGGCTGTAATAATAATACAATATAACTTGAATTTTGTTACAACAGACAGAAGTAATAATTTAACTTGGATAGGGTATTATCTACAGTTCTCAATGAATTAAATTACTACTAGAAGGTAAAAGAGGATACAAACCATCAGCTGGAAACTCTTCAAACTCATCATCCTCCTCCAGTAGACCCAAATCAACTTTTGGCTTGTTTTCTTGTTTATCTGACATTGTGGACTATTTTAAATGTACAATAAGGATTCAAAAGATTTTTTATCTGAAAATAGTAGAGGTAGAATAATGAAGATTAGAAAGATAGGTACAGTTGATTGAAATGTATACAATCAATAAAGCAAGAGACACTGCACTATGCTAAGTGCATCCATGATGTCACCAGGTTTGCAAAGTGTGTCAAATCAGTCTGTTCAGTCTCCAGACTATATTTTGAGTACAATTTGTCTAAAAAATTTCTTATCTGCCTACAAAAATTAAAAGTGACCAGAATTCTTCAAATGTCTCCAATAGTAACATGTAACCATAAAAATTAATTGGGAAATTATCTCCCAAGATTTTGATAGATATATTTACCTCAAAAAAGGGAAGAAGAAACATCTCCAAAGATCTTTTGCAACAACATGGACACGCTTTGCAGACTGGCATATTGCCAAAGAATTTAAGATCTTTGGTCATTTGGACCAGTCTGTATTTGGTGCATAAAATCTCACTGACTTTTTCAAAACACAGAAAAAATCCAACAATTTCAAATAATTTGGATGATGAATTGATCCACCAACATTTTTCTAATTTAACCACTGAAAATTAATGGAAACATAACATAAGAATAAATAGCTAGAAATCCACCAACTTTACTCAACTAAAATATAATTTTCAAAGGGGAGAAAAATTCCACTGTTGGGTTTGGAGCTTACCTGCAATATTAACAATACCACTTTAATATACTTGCATACACACAAGTAATCACTGTATATATTTACTATTACATGCTCATCGCCAATTTACTGTTAGGCGGAGGTTTAATAAAAGCAGAGTCAATCTTAATTAAATTCTGCAGACTGGACTAACAGTCCAGTCTGCAAAGCACGTCCATGTTGCCATAGATCTTTGGAGACTATATTGAAGAGAAAATTCATCAAAACAAGATCTTGGTGATTATTTTCTAATTAATTCCTATGTTTACATATTATTATTGGCCAGTCTGAAAAGTACAGCAGGATTTGTGGATTAATTGTGCGCCCAAGTCCTATTTAATTCCTATGTTCCCATGTTATTTGCTGCGCCCAAATCCCAATTTCAGTAAAAAATCCTGGGACTGTGGATACCTTCTTTTCAGACTGGATTATTGGAGACATATTAAAGAAATTTGGCCATTTAGGAGACAAATTAACACATTTTTTGGAGACTAATTGACCTGAAATATGAAATCTTGGTGACATGACTGATTCTACACACTTTGAAGAGTGGCTTTAAAGGAGAAATTTAACTTTCTAGTGAAGATTTTACACTTGGAAACATCATTGTTCATCATTTCTGATGCATGTGCTGTCATTTCTGGCAAAGTCAGTGTATTTATAGCTATTTATTCTTATAGGTATTACCATCAATTTTCAGTGGAGAAATGGGTAAAAAGTTGGTGGATCAGCCAAATTACTGGAAATTTATGGTGGAAAATGTTTCAAAGTATGGACAAAGTCGCCAGTATACTGGCGACTTTTGAGGGGTGAAATAAGTTTAAAACCTGTAAATAACAAGCAAATCACTCATAGATAGTCTCAAATAATACACATTCATCAGATTCAGACATGATGCATAAGGATGTTTTCAAATGCAAAATCTTCACTAAGATGTCCTATTTCTTCTTTAAAGTATCTTAAATGTGGCGACCTGACCTTGATCAATTTTCTCACCAAAATGGCGACTTTCCTGCCATACTTTGAAATATGGATGGTGGATTTTTTCAGGTTTTTCAAAGAGTCAGTGGAATTTTATGCAACAAATAGTCAAATACAGACTGGCATGTGCATCTCTTGAGATTATTTCAGGATTGATCATTGATTTACTTGTTATTTAGATTTTATCAACTTATTTAACCCGTCAAAAGTTGCCAATATAATGGCGACTTTGTACATACTTTAAAACATGGCTTTTGCAGTCAGGGTCATTTTGGTCTTTGGAGACTGATTTAATTTTAACCATTTGTCCATTCCAGTCTCCAAAATATTGGACATCTAGGCCAAGGAAGTTATAGTATATACTGGAACTATAACAACGTCTCTCAGCTACATTATTAGGTCTGTTTTTTGGTCCACTGCTATATACGTAGTAGTGACAATAGAGTGATTTGTTATTGTGACGTCATTAAGACAACAGACTAAAATAAAAAATTAGGGTCAAGTAGTTTTAATAACTGAATGGCATGCACCATTACTCTTTTCTTATATTGACAATAAACAAACATTTTTTCACAATTTAACACTCTTCGATTGTCTTAAATTTAATTTAGGGTGTTGCTGTGATGACGTCACGTACACTAACCGTCTCAATTGTCACTACTGTATTCTATATACTGTGAGCACTGAGTCCGTGAATATGCATGTATTAGCAGTGGACTGGACTACAGACACGTATAAACAAAATGTTAGCCGCCTGATCTAGGCCATCTAACATATTCTGATTCTGTGTGTGAACAATCCAAGTAATAAAGCATGTCCAAACTCGTCATTTTAATGGCAAGTTTGTGACAGTTATTTTGAGCCCTTCAATTGCAAATGGCAAGTTTTTTCTATTTTTCTCCTATGCTACAATGTTATTTTGGAGAGAATTAATGATAATTTGATCATTTTGGAGAGAATTTGTTGAATTTTGGAGAGAGCTGGAGAGACAAATGGTGAGTTTATGAGACATACAATTTTACTTGGTGAACAATCACTAATTCCCTCGATCCCTTCTATATTTTATAATATTTATACCTAGCCTAAAGCCCAAGTAAAATAGTATGTCTCATAAACTCACCATTTGTCTCTCCAGCTCTCTCCAAAATGATAAAATTTTCATAAATTCTCTCCAAAATAAAATTGTAGCATAGGAGAAAAATAGATAAAACTCGCCATTTGCATTTGACTCGCCATTTTAATGGCGAGTTTGTGACAGTTATTTTGAGCCCTTCAATTGCAAATGGCGAGTTTTATCTATTTTTCTCCTATGCTACAATGTTATTTTGGAGAGAATTTATGAAAACTTGATCATTTTGGAGAGAATTTGTTGAATTTTGGAGAGAGCTGGAGAGACAAATGGCGAGTTTACAAGACATACTACCTATTTCACTTGGGCCTAAAGGTAAATTTTACTAAGAACAAAATTCAAAATTAAGGATTACTTGGGAGAACAGTTTAGCTTCCAGTTCCTGCAGTCTAGTAACAATTTCTAGGCTATTCAACAATTCATACCTACTCATTTCTCTCCATTCCTCAAAATTTAATTTACTTTTTATACCTAAGTCATCCCATAGGCCTGGCATTTGGCCCCATTATCTGGGATTTATCGCATACAGCCATAGACACTTGCTCACTGCTTAGGTACTATACCACTCTGGAAAATAGCTTAGTCTAACAGATGAATTTTGGAGGGTAAATGCTGCAGATTATACAGTTCCCATTAATTTATTACTGTATTTTAAGGTTAGGCAAACTCTGAAGTCCAACAGAGTAATTAATCCATCAGAAAAGACCACTTTTTCCAGAGTGGGTACTATAGAAGACAGAAATGATAATGAATTACAGTTTATTAAATTTTGTAGTTTCACCTGAAATGATGTTTAACTAGAAAAGTCATTAAGGTTCACTCTAACGTTAGCTTGGCGCGCTAAGGTAGTCTTCGAATCTGTTGCCTCCATAAAAAAAATGAGTGAGTTCACAACTGCTATAAACTAGTGTTCAAAAGTGCTTAGGAAGAGAATATGGTAAGTGCGAGTTATCAATCAGTTCTAAGTTATAAGAAAAAGTATAAAATAATTATAATAAAGGGTTGAATGATAATTTTTTTCTTATTGATTGAACCAAAATGTAGAACCATTTTATACCTAACTCAGAATTTAATTGCAAATTCATATCGATAGAATTAGTAATAGAATATATACACAGGCTTGGTTATATTTATGAAATATAATTAAGAA
The DNA here is from genome assembly GCA_947561585.1 of Caprella mutica. Taxonomy (NCBI): domain Eukaryota; kingdom Metazoa; phylum Arthropoda; class Malacostraca; order Amphipoda; family Caprellidae; genus Caprella; species Caprella mutica. The sequence continues at coordinate 55,168 of CANNZV010000683.1, read as the reverse complement.
TTTAGTATATAATTAAATTATGATTCAATTACTGATACAAATAAAATAAATATGGTAAAATTTATTGTGTTAAATCAATAAAAAATTATAAAATAAAACTGATAATGTATGTAGTAACTAATTAACTAATAATTAATTATGAATAGAATTTATATATTAATTAATTCAATATAAGTAGCTCAACACTACCTAGATTATAAGTGAAAACTTAAATTATATTACTTAATACAAGAGCTTCTTCTGACTTAACAGCATACTTTTTTTTATCAATATATTGAATATCATAGTTGGAATAAAAAAACTTTTCACCTCATATTCTAGGAGTGTAATTCTTTGTTAAGAAGCTTTGGTCTTTGTGTTTCTTACTCAATGCCATTGGAGAAATATTATACAATATTATATGGCATTGAGAAAATATTATATATTCTAAGTAGCTAATAATAAATTTTCCGCATTTTATAGTTTACTGCAGGGACGCTCGAACAGAAAACCACAGTTTCTATAAGCAGTGCAGAAGAGGTTCCATTTTGACACTTGCCTGCATAAGACGTGTGATAATTGAGCTCTGAATTATTCTTGAAGATTCGTCTTTAGTTTAAGTATTCTGCTAAGTATATAATACCAGAATTAAGAAAATACTTGATCCCAGTAGTACTGCAGAAACTTTTCGATTAATTAAAATTATCTTGAGTACTCTCATCCACCCAGCTCTACCGGCTCTAAGTCAGGGTGGGTACTATACCCCAGGTGGCTTGAGGGTAGTCGGCATCAAGTAGGTAGGTAATTTAATGTAGGTAGGATAGCCACACATTGACATAACTGAAAATCTTCAACTAAATAGACCTAGCCTAGCTGTAACATTTTCTAAATTACATATGTTTAGAATCTAGTTTCAGCTAGTACCTGGGTTCATGACTATTGTTTATTTTCTGTAAGTTGGGCTGCTAGTTGAATCTTTTGAGTTCTCTACAGGCAATGGTTATAGTCTAAACACTTAACTAGACCAAACTTTTTGCTTGGAAGACTTCTCTCTAGCCAGTCTGTCTTTTTTTTTTTTTTTTTTTTTTTTCCTTAATTAGATTTCAAACTCTGTTAAACTAGGTAGGTAGGTGTTTAGAAATATAATAGATAGACTTAGACTGTATTGTATCTACTTGTGGTCCTGTACTTGCTGATCAATGCTATAAAATAACCAAAATGGAACTCTCACCAAGTCCAAGTGATCAGATCCTGGCATATGAATCTCAATATGAGACCCATAAAGTACAAGTACAAACATGTGCCACAAACATCAATGAACAAAGTAACACTGTCACAAATCTTCATGATCCTTCCTGTAAAAATAAGGCATATATAATCCCTGAAACCCAGTTTCCTTGTTCACAATCAACTGATGCTGCAACGGCTGCTGGTGGCATTGATAGTCTTGAAGACAGTCTCCAAAATAATGGTTCCTCTCAAAGATTAAAGTCTCTGCCTTCCAATCATACTATGAATAGTCTTGGACAGAATAGTGTAGTTATTATTAAACCTACGGACCAAAATAATAGGCAAATGATGAACAATCCAATCAGATTTCACGAGTATTTCACTCAATCAAAGTTCAACGAGTATTGTGACTCAATCAAAGATGTTAGATCAAACCAAAAACTTAACATAATTGTAGTAGAATTTAAAAGAGAATGTGTTGACAATATAAATTTCAGGGAATTATTAGAAATAACAAAAATAGGGCAATGGGATGTAGTATGCTACAAACCAAATTCAGAAAAATTTAAACTTGGTGTTATTTCACCAATCAGTATTGATGAAGATATCTCTAGTATTAAGAAATATCTTAAGGTGAAAGATTCAAACGCTCAATTGGTAAAAGTTGAAAGACTTCAACGAAAAAAATCTAATGGTGATGGATGGGAACCCTCGGTCACTATTAAGTTGACATTTGATGGAGAAGTACTTCCATCAGCAGTGACAATAGCTCACTGCTTCTTCAAAGTTAGACCCTATGTTGGCCTTCCAAGGCAATGTTTCAAATGCCAAAGGATTGGCCACTTTGCAAAGAGTTGTAAATCTGTTAATCCTAGGTGTCTTCTGTGTGGAGAAAACCATAATAAAGATGACTGTTCAAAAGCTCCTCGGGAATTCCACTGCGCCAATTGTAGTGGGAATCACAAGGCCAATTCCAGAGACTGTGAATACTATGAATCTGCAAGAAAGATAGAATTTATAAGACAAAGAGACAATATAAGCTACAATGAAGCAAAACTGCAAATACAAAACCCCAGACTAAACAGTAAGATGCAACAAACAAAACAAACAAACTTGCAAAGTTCATCAGCTACTCCATCATACAGAGACATCACTACAGGTATGCATAGAACAAAAATGGTTAAAGATGCAGAACAACAAACTGAACATCCTATAACTTATCCGTCTGAGAACAAATCACCTGCTTTAGAATCCGACTCATTTCTAGACAAACTGAAAGAAGCCATATCAGAAATAATTCATCAAATATTCATCAAAAAAGCTCATTCAGAAGATACAAATAATACCATTGTTGATCAGATTTTCAGCCATAAATTTAAATATAAAACACACAAGAGCACAAAGAATATTGAAACTGAAACCAACAAAGAGGTTACTAATTTGAGTTCACCCATCAAAACTGCTGTAGGTGACATAGACTTATTTAGTGAACCTGAGGACGATGGAGTTTTGAGCAGTGACTCATCTACAGATCTTTCTACTCATGAAACAGTTAGAGATGAAAATGAGAATGAACCAGAAGCAGTAAATAATAATAGGAAGCGAAGAGCTGAAGCTCAGCTGCAGAAACAATCTAAAAAAAGAAAGAATAAGAGAAAAAATAAATCCAAAAAATAGCTCTTGCCCATCAATCTAATTTATCAGGCATTCAACTAAACTGTAGAAGCATAAATAATAAATTAGGAGAGATAAAACTCAAACTATATACATCAAAGCCTGATTACATGGCCCTTTGCGAGACATGGATTACAAATAGAAAGTTTGAGCCTAAATTTCATGGCTATTCAGCCATCTGGCATCATAGAGAGCACATGAATGGGGGAGGGCTTGGCATCATTATAAAGAGGGGCATTCAATATAAAAATATTCCCATAATACCATTTGTAGGTGGGGTACTTGAAATCCAAGCTATAGAAATTTATTTAAAAAATAACTTTAAAGTATCTTTACTAAATGTTTACAATCCTAATAAAAATATGACAATACAAGAATTTCTCCATTATGTTAATCAATTACATGAAAACTACTTGATAGTTGGGGATTTCAATGCTCATTCAAGAGCCATTTCCAATAGATGCATTAGACCAAATCCCTCAGGTAGAGCTATAGAACAACTCATTCTGAATCATAATTTAGTGCTAATAAACCCACCTGATTTCTACACCCATATAAACTCACACACTGGTCAACTCTCGTCCTTAGATCTAGTTTTTTGTTCCCCACATATTTCTCCTGACATAACCATTTCCCATCTGCATGACATTGGAAGTGATCATCTTCCAATAGGAGTAGTTTTGAACAGGCAACCTGAATTCTATGAAAGTAAAGTCAGGCCAAAACTGAAATTTAGCAAAGAAAACCTTACAGAATTTGCAAAGAATATTCCAGAAACTTGCCTTATCCAGCCTAATAATATAGATACATTAGCTGAGGACTTTCTGAATAGATTGAACCAGTCTGCAGAGAAATGTATAAAAAAATCCAGTGGTAAAATTAAAATTCGAAAAAGTCTACCATGGTGGGACACAGACTGTTCAGATGCTGTTAGCCATAGGAAACAAGCTTATCGCAGACTTCTTCTTCATCCTACTCAAGAAAATGTTACTGAATATAGAACCAGACTTAGAGAAGCCCAAAAAATAATAAAAAAGAAGAAAAGAAACAGCTTTAGAGAATTCATAAACTCCATTCAGTTTGACACTCCTTATTCAGTAGTCTGGAAAAAGTTTAGGAGGTTGAAAGGACATACTTCTCAAGAAAATGTGATATTTCAGCATAATGGTCATCATATTTCAGACCTGAAAGAAAAAAGCAATTTACTGGCTGCTGAATTCACAAAATTACCTAGTAATCATAACCCCATAATGGTGGACCTATTGGGAAGCAATATAGGTGAACAAAACCATGAAGACCCTCAATACAACCATGACATCACATACAACGAGCTCACTACAGCCCTATCTCAGACAAACAACTCTTCTCCTGGAGCAGACAATATATCTAATGTGATGCTAAGGTATTTACAACCCTCACAATTGGCTGAGTTGCTGTGTATGTTCAATCAAAGTTTCAGAACTGGTATTTTTCCTAAAATATGGAAATCAGGCCTGGTAGTTCCTATTTTAAAGCCTGGTAAGGACAAACACTCAGTCTCATCCTATAGGCCAATTTCTCTTCTATCCTGTGTAGGCAAGCTCCTAGAAAGAATCATAAAGAGTAGACTAGAATACATTGTTGAGACCAATAACATTCTCCCTAATATCATGTGTGGCTTCAGAAGAGGTATAGGTACGATAGATGTCTTGCTGCGCATTGAACATTCGATTAGGCAAGCTATTGATGCAAGGGATATATGTGTAGTTGTTTATATAGATTTGAAAAGTGCGTTTGACACAATCTGGGGTGATGGGGTTATTCTCAAGTTAAGAAGAAGTGGTGTTCATGGTAACTTATTGAAATGGCTACATAACTATTTTAAAGACAGATCTATTAATACTATGCTAGAAGGAACACTATCTGATGCTTATGAACAAATAGCTGGGACCCCACAGGGTGCCATCTTATCACCCCTGTTATTTAATCTCATGATGAAAGATATTCCCCAAGATAACAATGTCGAAATTTTTATGTATGCAGATGATATAACTGTCGTATGCTCTTGTAAGGAATCAGAAGATGTTCGAATAAAAATGCAAGCATATCTTAATAAATTTGAAGAATGGTCAGAGGAGTGGGGTCTGATCATCAACCCCATTAAAACTGTAGTGCAACATTATACTAAAAAAAGGATTCCATGTCCAAATTTCAGATTGAGAAATCAAGCATTACAGTATAAAAAAGAACAAAAACTCTTGGGGTTGATGATGGACTCTCCTAATCTCACTTTCAAATGTCACATAGAATATCTGAAAAATGACTGTCTGAAAAGAATAGACATCTTAAAATCCTTCTCAACTGTTAAATATGGTGCAACAACAAAAGTACTAAGGAATTTCTACGTAGCATATATAAGATCCAAGATTGACTATGGAGCAGTAATATACGGGGGAGCTTCCCCAAGCAATCTAAAGAAGCTTGACTCAGTGCAGAATGCTTGTTTAAGAGTAATCCTTGGTGCTAGAAAATCAAGTCCGGAGCTCTCACTTCAAGCAGAAGCCCATATTCCTCCACTTGATCTACATCGTATATTCCTCTTAAGTAAACAATATATTGTAATAAAATCTAAACCTACAACCGATGGTACTGCCCAATTCGTACTTGACAGACCAACTCCATGCAGATCTTTTTTGGATCGAAGCAAGAAATCTTTAACCTTACTCAATATGCCCATTATCAAAAGAACTCCTGAAAAAACAGATCAGATTGAACCATGGAAATGCCTTGAGAAATTTATAAAAGTAGAATATGAAGAGGAAGTTTACAATAATGATACATTCAGATCTTATAATGAGAGGCATTATCCTAATTACAAACATCTCTATTCTGATGGTTCAAAGGTAACAAATCCACTGTCAACCTCTTGTGCAATTTACTCAGAGCACCATAAATTAACAGAGTGCTGGAAACTCAGACCTGAACATTCAGTTCTACATGCAGAACTTTATGGCATCTTACAGGCACTTATGTTTTTACAAAGAAACCCTTTCCCATCAGTGATTTTGTACACAGATTCCCAAAGTGCTCTATTTTTGTTATTGAAACCTAAGCCTAAGACATATATAAATATTATATATAAAATTAAAATTTTGCTCTTAGAACTAAATTGCATTTCTTCAGTTATCCTACATTGGGTGAGGGGACACATTGGAGTATGTGGAAATGAAATAGCTGATACTGCAGCTAATAAAGGTCACCATAATGATAGAAGTGAATTCCTTAATCTAACCAGAGAAGAAATTATTAGTAACCTTAAAATAAATTTTAAAAAATTCTGGGATGACTCTTGGAAATGTTCTACAGAGATTACTGGTAAAGGGCTATTTTTGAGGAACATTCGAGATAATATATACTGCAATCTACCAGTTGGTACTCTGAGATGTCGCAGAAGTGAAAGCATAATTCACAGACTAAGGATAGGCCATGCAAATTTGAATCAGAGCTTACATAGAATAGGCAAATCAGATAGTGAAGAATGTGAAAATTGCAGAGTGCCTGAAACAGTTGACCACTACCTGTTAGATTGTGCTTCTTATCAAAATCAAAGAAACAGAATGTTCAGAGAACTCCAAGTAGTTGGAGTAACCTCCCCAAATACTAAAATCGTCCTTGGAGGAGAAGATAGTCTAAAAAATGTACTGAAAAGTATATTGAACATAGCTATTAGGTATGTAAAAGCCACAGGAAGGTTTGATCTGCTCTAAATAATAAATAATAGTACTCCGAAGTCAAGCCAAACCTTTAGATTATGATAATATAATTGTTAAATATGGATTCCTGACTTTGGTGGTGGCTTGACTCTATTGAGTGGGTCAGGATGCTCAATACCTACAAATCCCCCAGTAAAAATAAAACTGATACTGTCAAAGAAACCAAAACAAAACCATTGATAATTCCAGGGATAAGTAGAGTGCAGTATTTTAAAACACTCTTCCTTCCCTTCACTCCCCTAAAAAAAAAAAAAAAAAAAAGCAGTGCAGAAAACTCTTGAAATAATAAATTTTATCCTCTCTATTATAAATTCATATGCTGTATATTCATGCCAGACTGACAGCTAATCTAGTAGATTATTGATACCTAAATTTATGTTGTTATAACCTATAGCTTAAGCCTACCAAGTTAAGTAACTGAAGAAACATCTTTTAAGTTTTTGTCTAGTTAGAACTTAGGTATAACCGTATAGGTAGGAACTCAATTAAACATGTTTTTGGCATTGCGTTTCATTATTTTGGTCCTTGGTCTCTCTGTTGCCAATGCCAGTAGTTCATCTTTGGAAGAAAAGCAGTATGGTGTTAAATATGCTACTAATTGTGAAGGTAAGTGCTATTATTTATGTAGCTACTTAGTACTTACTACTTTCCTTATATATTATTTGTATTTTAATATTTTTACTTTTCTGTATTATTTTTGTACCTATTTGATTATGTATTATTTATATTTTTACTTGTCTAACAATAACAATGATGTTATTTTTCAAATAGGTAGTTCTGTTAAACTGTTAGCTACTAGCCAGTCTGCGACTGCAAAGTCTGCCAGTCTGTATTTCGTGGTAAATTCCACCGACATGTCAATGGAATTTTTTCCCTTTGAAAATAATATTCTGACGGAGTCGGTGGATTTTTAGTTATATTAGCCTATTTATAATTATTCCTATGTTACCATTAATTTTCGGTGGATAAACTGGGAAAATGTTGGTGGATTAGCCAAATAACTGGAAATTTATAGTGGATTTTTTCAGCTCTTTGAAAAAGTCAGTGGGATCTGTCAGTTGTCACCAAGATTTCATATTTCAGGACAATTAGTCTCCTAAAATTTTCAAATTCGTCTCCAAAATGACCAAATTTCTTCTAAATGTTTCCAATAATAATATCACCCGCGTTTGAGTGATCTGCAATATCGACCGATTTCGGTGCGCAATCTGTTGATCAATAGTTTGCCCAGCGATTGATCGATATCGAAACCAGCGATCGATTACTGCGCGTTCGAATGATATGATTTTTTTTAGTTTGTACATCAAATTGGCACATTTTATCGCATATACCTATCAATCGATAGTGCAACCATCGATCGATTCATACGCGTTTGAATGATACGGATTGACGGGATTGTCTTAGTTTATGCATTTAATTAATTGCTTTGTTTTTATTGGAAAAATACTTTTGTTATATTTAATAAGGCAATCACAGTCGATTGTTGCGTGTTTGAATGATATAGTTTTGTTAGTTTATGCATCTAATTATTACATTTAATAGAGAAACCATCAGTCGATTGTTGCGCGTTTGCCAATCTGGAAAACTGCTTAGGCTAACAGATGAACTCTATATGCTAAATGCCCAGTCTGCAGAATGCGTCTCTTCTCCCGCAGAGATTTTAATTTGAGAGACAGTTAGGTACTCTCTGACTCTCAGTAGCAGATTCAAAATCTCCCGCAGCTAAATTAATGGTAACATAGGAATTAATTCAAAATCTCCCGCCGCTAAATTAATGGTAACATAGGAATTAATTCAAGATCTCCCGCTGAGATCTCAAATTTCTAAAATTCAATCAAAAACTCTCGCAGAGAGTCTTGGAAAAATGTTCCATATTCTGCAGACTGGCTAAATGCTGCGTATTTTACAATTTTCATCAATTTACCATTAATTTTTGAAGTCTGTAAAACTCCAACAGAGTAATTGGTTCATCAAAAAGCACCTATTTTTCCAGACTGGCACGTTTGAATGATATGGATTTTATTAGTTTATGCATCTAATTATTACATATCATTTAAACGCGCAGCAATCAACTGATGGTTTCTCTATTAAATGTAACAATTAGATGCATAAACTAACAATATCCATATCAATCAAACGCGCAACAATCGACTGATGGTTGCCCTATTAAATCGAAAAAAAAAGTATTTAAAAGTATTTATCCAATATGAACAAAGCAATTAATTAAATGCTTAATCTAAGAAAATCCGTATCATTCGAACACATAGGAATCGTATTTTAAAAAGTATTTACGCAATAAAATGTGCCAATTTGATGAACAAACTAATAAAAATCATATCATTCGAACGCGCAAGAATCGATCGATGGTTGCGCTATCGATCGATGGCTGCGCAAACTATTGATCAACAGATTGCGCAGCAAAATCGGTCGATATTGCAGATCACTCAAATGCGCGTGACAATAACATGTAAACCGTAAACATGGAATTAATTAGAAAATACTTGCCAAGATCTTGTTTTGATGAATTTTCCCTCAATTATAGTCTCCAAAGATCTTTGGCGACATGGATGCGCTTTGCAGACTGGACTGTTAGACTCCAGTCTGCAGAATATGGGACATTTTTAACATTTTCAGTGTGAACAGTCCTAAATTTCCTCCAATATATACATGTATTTTACTGAGAACAGAAGCCAAAATAGAGGATTTCTTGGAGAACAGTTTACCAGTTCCTGCAGTGTGCAGTCTGGCTGTTAGTCTGTTAAAGAAAATAATGTGCAGTTTTTGACTCTTTGCAGAGTTGTCTAACTTGTCTTTAGGATAATTTCTCACATAGTTGATTTTGAATCTCTATCAGATCCCAGTCTGCAAAGCGCGTGACTGCGCGTCCATGTCGCCAAAGATCTTGGTGACTGTTTTCTAATTAATTCCTATGTTTTACATGTTATTATTGGAAACATTTTGAAGAAATTTGGTCATTTTGGAGACAAATTTGAAATTTTTTGGAGACTAATTGTCCTGAAATATGAAATCTTGGTGACAGGTTTGACAAGTCAAATGTCGATCAGAAAATAATTATTTTCCAACCTGGATGATGTATTCCATTTTCTTTCTTTTTTCTTGTGCAAGTACCTAGTTTCAGAGAATGTTCATCGAGTCGCCAATATATCGTTTTTTCAAAAATAAGTCAACAAAAATTAGTAATGCAGTCGTCAAAATTTAATTCCAATTTTGAAGTTCTACAGTCGTCAATACCTATATTATTGTACCTACCTAATTATCAAAAGTAAACATACCTTAATATATAATTGAGAGCGTATCAGCCGATCAGAGAGAGGCATACTTCTTTCATAGTTTATTCATATGTTTTTTTCCGATAATTAGTCAGAGAGCATCGAATTAAAATGACAAGAAGTGACAACTTCATTCATAACAAAAAATTCACAGAAAACTGATATACATAATGCATCCTGCCATATCAAAACAAAATGGCGGCTTGAGTCACTGATTTTAATTTTAAATCTAATTAAAGTGTTCGTTAGTCGTCTATATACCAGTCTGAAAGAGATGCATGAAGTTGTGAAGTTTATCCGGCAACTGTTGAGGCCTTGAAATTAGTCTCCTGAATTATCCGGCGACGATTTTCTAATTAATTCCTATGTTTACATGTAATTGTTGGAGAGGAATTTAGAGATTTTTTGCCATTTTGGAGAGAAATTTGAAAATCTTTGGAGACAAATTGCCCCAAAAATTAAATATCTGGAGAATAATTATGCATGCTTTGCAGACTGGGAGACAAATTGCCCCAAAAATTAAATATCCGGAGACTAATTGTGCATGTTTTGCAGACTGGTCTATATATAGGGAAAGATACTTATTTTCACAAATTTTAAGTCCATAATTAATCGGCGACTTGGTACATACTCTTAACCCGTACACAACTTTTGGGCACCTAGGTAGACAGCAAAAATGGAGATGTGGCATTAGGGGTTGCCTTACATCAAAATTCGCGTCCTCCGTGAGCTTTATCTAATAATGTGGGTCAATTTGGGGTGGAAGTTGAATGTAAGGAGTAAGGCAGGAGAATAGGTTTAGTTAGCTGCACATGATCAATCTGTTTGCTAAAGTTTACGAGTGAGGTGTGAGGCTGCACACGATAGCTGTGTACCTAGGTAGACAGCTTGTACTGTTTTTCCAGAAAATTGCTCATAATTTGTGAATTATTAGAGTTAGAGGAATAATGAAGGCAACGTCAGATTAAGCATAAAATCTCCATAAAGAGACATCATAAAATATAATTAAAGTACCATAGAAAAATAAAATGGCATATGTTCTCCAAAACATATTTTATTCAAAAATCTACTGAATTTGTGCCATTATTTCGCAAATTTGGTCAAACTTTCAGAATTTCTGTTTGTTTCAGCATGAAGAACAACATTTAATTTTTCGAATAACATTTGAATGAGACCTTTACCTATCCAAATGAACGTGTGGTTAGCTGTACAGTAAACCCTGTTTTTGAGTCAAGTTTCAGGTTTGCCCATGCTTGCGCGGGTTTAAACTAGGTGCAAGTATCAATGATAATAAGCTTTATTATTATTAATAACTTTATATTAGGGTAACTTGGTAACTGATAATAGTAAATAGTAAATACCCCAGTTGGTACGCATTGCAGTGATATCACCCCCTAGTCTGTATTTCGTGGTAAATTCCACCGACATGTCGGTGGATTTTTTCCCTTTGTAAATAATATTCTGGCAAAGTCAGTGGATTTTTAGCTATTTATTCCTATGTTACCATTAATTTTCGGTGGATAAATTAGGATAAAATTAAGGATTGTTTGCACAGAAAATGTTAAAAATGTCCCATATTTTGCAGACTGGGAAAAATGGGCAAAATGTTGGTGGATCAGCCAAATTACTAGAAATTTATGCCTTATGGTGGATTTTTTCAGCTTTTTTAAAAAAGTCAGTGGAATTTTGTGCACCAAATACAGACTGGATTGCACCAAGTCTCAGAAGTCTGCATACAAAGTAAAATAGTATGGCTCATAAACTCTCCATTTCTCTCTCCAAAAATCACAAAATTCCTCTCCAATAATTAAAATGATCAAATTATCATAAATCCTCTCCAAAATAACATTGCAGCATAGGAGAAAAATAGATATTTCTCACCATTTGCAATTAAGGGCTGAAAATAACTGTCTCAAACTCGTCATTAAAATGGCAAGTTTGGACATGCTTTATTACCTGGTCTGCATAAAGCCAGAAACTGGTAAAGTGTTCATAGAGATCTTATTTTGTTCGTATCAAAATTAATGTAAATATAGGGATTAATTCAGAAATGTTCGTTGCAAAATTAATGTAAATATAGGAATTAATTCAAAATTATTTGGAGAGAATATCTCAAATATCTCCCATATTCTGCAGATAGGGCAGTCTGGCATGATTGCACCAATAAGTACGCATCTTATGTAAAACATTTCCTTCAGTTGAACCCATTCTGCAGAATGTGGGACATTTTTAACATTTTCTGTGCAAACAATCCTTAATTTCCTCCTATATTTACATGTATTTTACAAGAACAGAAGTCAAAATAGATGATTTCTTAGAAAACACTTTACCAGTTCAGCAGTTTCTGCAGTGAGAGTGTGGCTGTGGAGCTAATTTGCGTTAATCAAAAAATAAACTTCAAACATCCCATGTATTGTGTATACTTGGTATAATGTTCAAAAGAAATGGACGCCTATGTGAGATACAGGAATATGTTGAAATCATAACTCTCATCAAATTTTGTAAGTTTCCATTTTCTTGTTAAATTTTTCTATTTTTGGATGTAGGTAAAAACGCATTTTAATTGTGCAACTTAGCGTCAATGCGGGCATTGCCCAGCACTTAGTGAACAAGTCCAATTATCTCTCAAACTATTACAGATAGAGAAGATCTGTAAGATGTAAAAGGAAGAAGTAGTTACTTATTTTATACTTACAAAATGGCTTACCCCTATGACCAATGGGTTGATAGTTATTCAACTTTTTCTAAAAAAATGCTACCCTAGCAAACAGGGCATTATCCTCCACTGCGGGGTAATGCCCTGCACCACTCCAGGCAATATCCTGCATTGCAGGTTAATGGCCTGCACCTCTATTAACTTGAAAACTAACAGATCAATCCAAATTTGGATTACCTTTTCACCATCATAAAGAGCAGTTTCTAAACTCTTAGAAATAATGTTAAAAGTATGCTAGTACAACACTTGGAAATAGCGTCATGTGTTTCAATAAGTAACACCTATGAAAGTTAAGGGGCTCAATATTGAGCCACCTGAAAATTTAAATCGCTCATAATTAATAAGTTAAGTTAAAATATACTTTAAATGTTGCACAAACATCAGAAAATAGTTTAAGTTCATTTCTGTGAGGTCAGATTCTTGTTACAGACCAGAGTTTATTTTATATTACGTTTTTTGTTGGTGCATAAATACTCCTGCATATTAAAAGTTCAGGCGGGCATCTTTTTGAACATGCACTACAAAGTGTATGTAGCTACACACCCTACACACTTTATGTATACACACTATCTATACACACTACACACTGTATGTATACACGCTACACAATTATCTATGGTTATTATATCTTATCATGCTGAAAATTCAACATTTTATTGTACTCTAATAGTGCGGGCTAATGCCCTGCATATTTTTTTCATGCCGGGCAAAACCACGCACTAATTTGTTGCCATGTAGTCAATTTTTGGCTGACCTGAAACAATAAAAGTAAGTAGTATATTAAAGAACGCTAATTAACCTATAATATGTCACAAACGTGATCAAATTTGATTGAGAATTGTGGATTCTGCAGCAAATTTTGCAAAATTATCTGATTTTATGAATGCAAATGTTTCGGTGCATAATTTTATAGTGTCCTATTTAAAGAATATTTTAAAATATTTACCGAAACCTAACATGGATAATATTATTTGTCCTGAGGGTTGAAAACCTGCTCTTTCCAATGTCGTAAACAGAAATTTAAATTTCCAAATAGTTTTGAAAATAAGGGGGGTGCGGGGTAATGCCCGCACATTCCATGTGCGGGGGAATTACCTGCGTTGACGCTACCTACTATTTATTTTCAGGAAAGTAAAAATATGTTCTGAACTGCAAAAAACACTGCATTGAGTATTCTAATGTGCTCCATTAGGAGAAGCCGAGCAGACAGGGGTGCGTACGGCTGCGTACCCATTGGTCTGAAAAATGCTGTCAGACCAATGGCTACTCAATATTTAGAATACATTATAGATCGCCCTTATTGAACTCACTAATTATGCATAATTTTCACCCTTATTTTGCAGTAGCTACTACAACCAGGAGTAATTCAGCGCACCGCTATTTTTAATAGTAAAACATCGGTTTAGAAAAAAACAAATACACCATTGGAAAGAGCTGCTTTTTTTACTTTAAGATACAACTTATTTCATGTTTTAAGTGAATTTAGCTTGATAGTAGAGCATGTTAACCAATCGCTTCTTTTTTACTGGGTCAAAACAAATTTGAAAAGAGGATGTACGAATCACACATAGTTTGGTTTAGCGGTCGCATATTTCGAGCTAAAGACTTCAGATTAGGTGAATTAGTAGAATATTAACCTGTTATTGAATGGTATAATGGATTTTTGTTTGGTCCAACTCATTTGCTTTCTATGGGGAAGACGCTTGTTTACCATTTTTATTTTTTTTTGCGGGGTTATTCGGTGCACCTTTGTGGGGAAATATTTGGTGCACTTCTATTTTTCTTATAAAACCATGTCTATAAGTATTTTGAGCATTAAGATTGATTAATCACTGTCTTTATAGATAATTTCAATAATAGCTAATAATTTTAGATAATTTCAGAATATATATTTTTTCTTTCAGAATTAACTACCCCAAAAAAATGACAAATTGTGAAAAAGTGTTTTCCCCATATAACGCAAACAAGGTGGAGTAAACAAAATTACTTCATACCAGTCAATAACAGGTTAATATTCTACTACTCCACCAAATCTGAAGTCTTTAGCCTCAAATATATGACTGATAAAACAATTTATGAGGGATTCGTAATTCATTCAGTTAGTTAACATGCTTTACAAAAGGGATGGGACGATACAACAATTTTTGCCAATACCGATACTTATCAAAATCAACCGATACCGATGCTTCTGAACAAGTGCCGCTACTTGTACAAGTACTTGTATTACTTGTACTTGTCAAAAAAGCCTATACTTGCCAATACAGATGGCGAAACTTCGTCCCATCCCTACTTTACTATGTAGCTAAATTCACATTAAAATGTGAATTAAGTTGTATCTTATTGTTAAAAGCTTCTCTTTCCAATGGTGTAGTAATTTGGTTCTCTTCTGAACCGATGTTTTACTATTTAAACTAGCGGTGCGCCGCATTACCCCGGAATGTGCACTAAATTACCTCCAAATTGTGAGGTTGTTTTGGCGCAACAGTTATCACTTGCTTTTTTGTGTGTCTAGATAGAGCTAAAAATTTGCTATGCATTATTATCATATTAGTACCTATCCTGCCCTACAATAAGAAGTTTATGTGATTTCTCCTTCCCACTGAAAAGCATAGTTCATGGCCGAGTGCGCCAAATAACCCCGATTGAGTCTACACGAACCATATACAGACCTTATACACATTAGTATGCACATATCATATACACGAACCATTTGAAAAAATTCCTCAAAAAATGCGTTCTCATTCGGGTAGCTACTAACCCTATTAGCTAAGTTAAAAAGTAGCGAGTGGTAACTATTGCTAACTAACTATACGTAACTTATACAGACTGCAGTGACCTGTCTGAATAGACTCTCCACAGACCCAGGATATTTTATAGAAATTGGGATTTGGGCGCAGCAAATAACATGGGAACATGCGAATTAATAGGACTTGGGTGCAGGATCATAAATCCTTTAATCCTGTTACACTTTTCAGACTGGTGCAGTGGCATGACCGTCATGACGTACAGACTATATAATAAGTAGTAACCAGTCTGCATAAATATAAGCTGGTAAAGTGTTTGTAGCTACTTTGTAGATCTCTCTCTTTCTTGTCACAGTAAAATTAAAGTAAATATTAATATATATATTAATTCATTATTCATAATTATTAAGAGCTAAATTTATGTAAATATAGATATTAATTCTAAATTGTTTGTAGTCAAATTGTAGAGAATATGATTTCCTGGCAAATATTTACCATATTCAGCAGACTGGAGTAGCAGGGTCCATATGTAGTAACTAGTATATAAGTTTTAAATAATTAAGATTATAATTTGGGATATTCCCAGTCTGCAGAATATGGGAGATATATGGGATATTCCAAACAATTTTGAATTAATTCCTATGTTAACATTAATTTAGCTACAAACATGTAACACTTCTGAATTAATCCTTATATTTACATTAATTTTACTGTGAACAAATTAACAGATCTCTATGAACTTCACCACTTCAGCAGTTTGAGACTGTATTTACTAACTTAGATACCTAATTTATTAACAACATGTAAACAATGATAATTAAATAATTTATGATGCTGAATTTCTTCTATATAATATATCTAACTTAGATAATACTAATAATTATAGTATGTAGCTTGCATGATTTAAAATGAAGAAACACCTGAACATACACTAGTAAATAATATTATTGATTTATTTGTCTATTATCTAGCTATACGGTATAACTCAGTTAGCGATATCCTGTTGAAAATGTTAAAATATTTTTAAATCTTCAACTTGATGACTATTTGATATTAATTTTCCCTAAATTTCTTTCAGTGTGTAAGCTCGTCACCAAAGAAATAGCAGTCAGATTACTGGCAACAGAGTCATCAGGAGTTGTAGAAACTGGATACAACATGGACAGAGCTAAAAAGAAAACAAAGTACAATATTTCGTAAGTGCTTTTACTGAAATTAACTGTCCTACCTTAATATATAATATGTTAACAAGGTTCTGAAGAATGCTTGTATCTTAGAGTGAGTCATTTAAAGTCAATTGATTGTGGAATATTTTAAACCTCAAAATCCCAGGTCTAAACTGATCAAATTTTGATTCAATACCTATGTTGCCGTGTCTTAAATCTTCTTAAAAGGAGCAAAATTGTCTTGGATATAATTTTCTCATAAAAATTTGTCTCATAATTGGTTTACCAGTTACCAAGTTACAGTCTAATATTAGATATTGTGTAATATTAGACATATAGTCTAATATAGTCTATTATTCCTATTTTGTTATATCACTTAGCCATACTTCTTTCATTCAACTAACTATCACAAACTGACAAAATACAAAAATAAACTTAGCTACCTATGATAGCTATAGCTACTTAAGTAGCTATATATATTATATCTTTTATTTATTTTTTAAATCTATTTTTTTGCTTAGCAGAGATGGACAATCCATCTCTTTCAATGTTTCTATTGGATTATTTCAGTGAACTGCGACTGGTGGAGGTTTTAGAAAGTGTCTGTGAAGGTATGATGGAATACAAAATACACAAAGAGAGACACGACTCCACTCGATGGGCAAAGATGATGAGTCAAACATTCCAGACTTTGCATGGACTAGTGTAAGTTTTGAATTGTACTATCTGAGTGGGGACTTCATAAAGCTATCGATTTATATTTCAACATTGTGTTTTTTTCTTTTCATTAAAAGTCATATACCAAATATATTTATAATTTAGCTGTACAGTGTTACAGTTACAATTTAATTTGTTCCTTTAATTATTGATATATATTAGCTGCCCTAGATAATAACTTATCTAATAGCTACACCAATTTGTCTCCATTATTTACAGAAACAAAGGCGTAAAGGTTGACCTGGGTATTCCTTTTGAACTTTGGGATAAACCATCTGCTGAGGTTGCACATCTCAAGACTCAGGTGACATATTTGTTTTCTCAGCTAGTGGTGGAAATTATTTCAGTTTTCCTTTTATATCAATATTTTATAGAACTGCTAGTTAGACTGTTTAAACTTCACCTACTGAGATAGTAGCTAGTTACTTTAAACTATCCAGTGATGTGTTCATTGTTCAATTTATGACAAAATTGTTTCACTCGTATTTATTCAGCTTTTTGCTTCCATGTGAAAGAAAGTTTGATAATTTTGCTATATTGATTTAATATTGAACTTATATCATCAGTCATCAGTAAATTTCTCCAATTAAATCTGAGAAACAAGAAAAATTTTGATCTCTAAAGCAGAGAAAAGTTCCCTATCCTTTAGTTAATTGTTCTATTACTTTTCTTCATCACAGTGTGATCAGTTTGTAGAGAACAACGAAGATGCTATCAACGACTGGTACTTTGAGCAGGAGAATCCTTCAGCCAAGGGTTTGCAGGAGACTGTTTGTCCAGAATTACTCGGCGACGAAGAGGCAAAGTGTCTTGCTGAGCCCTACGGAGAAACTATAAAGAGTGAAGAGGAAACGGAAGAGGAGTCAATTAAGAGCACCAAGAGTAAGAAAGGTGATATGGGTAAGAGTGAATTATGACGAGGTTTCTAACTATTCCGCATCCAAAAGTTTGTTTACAATTGTCTAAGGGTATTATAAGTTAATATCTAAGTCATCAAATTAAGTTTAATTTAACTTATTTTATTTCATGTAAATTATGTGTCAAAGAAATAAATACTCATTAGAAAGAAACCAAATGGTTAGAATATAGGGTATGTTTCGAGTTATTGGAAAGTTCCTCATTTTCGATCATGTAAAAAAAAATGATATCGTTAGCTCGTTACCTACCTCCAATTACATCCGATTAAAATAATTTGAATAATAAATTTTATACTTTCTTCTTATATGATCAAAATTGTGGAACAGTCCGATAACTATAAATTTACCCTAGTAAATTGATACTAAATTAATGATATTCAATGTTATTATTTATGAAGAAAAAAACTCTTATGTTCACAATAATCTAATTTATATCTCCCTTAATTCTAATGGTAAATACATTCAATGAGAAATTGATTCAAAATATCACATAAATGAATCTTCTTACACTTTTAATCAGTAGCTAAATAGTTTGCTCATTTTTGTATTGCCAATGAGTTGCTACTAATTAATAATTCTCTACCAAATAGTTAGTTAATATAATCATCATTATTAGGTAATAACTATAACTATTTCTTGTAGTGAATATTCCAATCCCTTAAAATTAATTTTGTAATAAATGTAGAAGGTTCTTCATTTGCTTTTAGCAACTTTTTCCATAACTAATAATAAGGTGAAATAAATTCCAGTATTGACTTTTGGTTGTTTTATCCATGCGACTGATGAACTGTTGTAATTTACAGGTGGTTATAACTCGTCTGAATATAATTTAGTTAACTAAATTTAAAAGTTAAAATTTCATTCAAATTAGCAGTAGTCAAATTTGAAGTTATTTTAATAGATAAATGTCTTGAATTGAATTCAATATTAACCATTCATATTATTAAGACATTTTAAAGAAGTATATTATGAAATAGTCTATTTCAAAAATTGGTTAACCCGTACACTGGTTACTTTTAACTTTCTGTCCCAAAATAAGACCACCCTCCGTGTACGGGTTAAAATATATTTAACTGATAGCTACGGTCTCGCTCTCACCATCAGAATAATATTTGAACAAAAAATTTATTTAATCCAATTTCATATTGGAGCTAATGACGGTAACTAATAATCTTAATAATCAGAATGACAATTTTAAGATATATTCTAGCCAATGATGAAGTTTTCCATTGTCGGAAAAACATAAATTCAATATTCCAGTCAAAACATCACAATAATTACCTACTCCTAAGATAAAAAAAATGAAAACTAACAACGTAATAGAGATAAAAAAAGGTAGCTCAAATGGAAAGGAAGAAAGGCCTAAATAAACATAGCATGGCCATAATATCAATGGTTTAATATTAATAAGTATCTTCAAGAAACCTGCGATGTTGAAAGTATTGAATTCAAACTCAAGATTATTGTAGTGGATTATTCCTATCTTTAGCTACTCTTTATTAACAATAAAAAAGGAGTTCAATTTCAAAAACCATTCTATTTCTCATTACTTTGTTAAGAGTTTGTACATGTAGCACTTGATGAGGATAAGTTCTGAGTTACCGAACAGTTCCACATTTGTCTACATACCACCCTTTTTGTAAATCGCTATTTTGAGTACAAATTTCCCTGTAATTTTTATCCTTCAAACATATCTCCTTCACTAAACATATCTCTCGAAACCAATAATGCTACTTGATGTAGGAATATTAAGTATGTAAAACATGAGAAAACCGATAGGCACTAAACTAACAGTAAGCCTATAATATGTATATACACTATAAGGCTCTTAAGTATAAAGTTATGAACACTTTAAGCCTATAAGTATGAACACTATAAGCCTATAAGTATGAACACTATAAACCTATAAGAATGAACACTATAAACCTATAAGAATGAACACTATAAACCTATAAGAATGAACACTACAAGCCTATGAGTATGAACGCTATAAGCCTATAAGTATGAACGCTATAAGCCTATAAGTATGAACGCTATAAGCCTATAAGTATGAACACTATAAACCTATAAGAATGAACACTATAAGCCTATAAGTATGAACACTGTAAGCCTATAAGTATAAAGACTGTAAGCCTATAAGTATAAACATTATAAACCTATAAGAATGAACACTATAAACCTATAAGAATGAACACTATAAACCTATAAGAATGAACACTATAAACCTATAAGAATGAACACTATAAACCTATAAGAATGAACACTATAAACCTATAAGAATGAACACAATAAACCTATAAGAATGAACACTATAAACCTATAAGAATGAACACTATAAGCCTATAAGTATGAACACTGTAAGCCTATAAGTATAAAGACTGTAAGCCTATAAGTATAAACATTATAAACCTATAAGAATGAACACTATAAACCTATAAGAATGAACACTATAAACCTATAAGAATGAACACTATAAACCTATAAGAATGAACACTATAAACCTATAAGTATAAACATTATAAACCTATAAGAATGAACACTATAAACCTATAAGAATGAACACTATAAACCTATAAGAATGAACACTATAAACCTATAAGAATGAACACTATAAACCTATAAGAATGAACACTATAAACCTATAAGTATGAACACTGTAAGCCTATAAGAATGAACACTATAAACCTATAAGAATGAACACTATAAACCTATAAGAATGAACACTATAAACCTATAAGAATGAACACTATAAACCTATAAGAATGAACACTATAAACCTATAAGAATGAACACTATAAACCTATAAGTATGAACACTGTAAGCCTATAAGTATGAACACTGTAAGCCTATAAGTATAAACACTGTAAGCCTATAAGTATAAACACTGTAAGCCTATAAGTATAAACACTGTAAGCCTATAAGTATGAACACTATAAGACCATAAGTATGAACACTATAAGACCATAAGTATGAACACTATAAGACCATAAGTATGAACACTATAAGCCTAATAAATATCATCAAGTTGAATAAGAATGTTGTCACATTAATTTCATTCATAGCTAGTTCTAAATGATAAACTAGTGCAGAGCTGCTACATTGAATCTGAGGGAATTTTCCCTTTTTACCTTAAAAAAACTGTCTGATAATATATATTCATAGAATATATTTGAATGAAGATAACAGTTTTGAAATTACTCTTACGTTTGTTATCTCGATCAGAGTTTCTCTGTAATTAAGATAATTAAACCAAACAGAACCTGGATAAAATAGAAATAGATGAGACAATGTGACTAGATCAGAAAATATAACTAGATCAGACATTGTGACTATACGAGAGAATACAACTAGACGAGACAATATAACTGGACAAGACAATATAACTGGACAAGACAATATAACTAGACGAGACAATGTAACTAGACGAGACAACATAACTAGACGAGACAACATAACTAGACGAGACAACATAACTAGACGAGACAATGTAACTAGACGAGACAATGTAACTAGACGAGACAATGTAACTAGACGAGACAATGTAACTAGACGAGACAATGTAACTAGACGAGACAATGTAACTAGACGAGACAATATAACTAGATCAGACAACATAAATAGGTGCTACATCTGTGAGTACACTAGTGTTGTCTGTCCCTTTACACTAGTAGGCATTCCTGTTCTTACCTAGTAAGTGTGTCTGCTCGTGTCAAGGTCTTCAGCCTAGCCTGCCTACCTACTCAATGTAGACGCAATGGTAACAACTATGGACGTCTGTGCATATGGATGTCTAAGCTATGGAAGACTATGCATTCATTGGAACACTCACAGACTTCACATTGCTAGAATTATGACTGAGATTGCATGTCTCAATTACGAGCCTCCTTTATATCTCCATTTAAATTCGTGTTCTTATGGCTTAGCTGTTGGTGTGTGGTTACTATTTACATTAGGTAAATATTGGATGTGTTAAACAGCAGATAAGAATTCACTATTGTTCTCAAAGAGATTAATTCATTCTGTTGTATTCAAAGTAAGTTAAAAGATCGAAATCAAATGAACGTTTTTACAGTCGCTCATCAAATAAACGGTAACGAAATTGAAAAGCTTTTTACACTCCCTGAAAAATGATACTGCTAGAACTAACAACTATCAAACTCTTTTAAAGTCAGCCCCACTCACTGAAAGACTTAATGTATTCAGAACAGCTTAAATTAATAGAGTACTTACAATTATTTAAAGAATATATATATATATAGTGAAGCCAAAACATCACCATCGGTTTCAGTAAGAACCTCCCAGTCTTTGAAGAAGATAGAAAATATGAAATTCTTAGTACAAACACGATTATTTAAAGGATTTAATTATCTTAATATCCCAAAGAACAATTTTAAATACTTATAAGTCTATCAACTGTTAGCTTAGTTAGGAGTCCAGTGGAACGATTTGTCCGCACAATCAGGAAATGGAAGTGAATTTGTGAGGTAGGCGTCTGCTCGTCTGGTGGTCAATGGCGGCAAACTGTCTGTCAACTAACATACTCTAAGTGAACACCTTACACATCCTTTAACAGACACGCATAATACAAATAAAAAAATATCTTAGCAACATATTAGATATTTGCGCGTATACACTTTCAGAGATCTGGAAAAGCAATAACAATAAATTTATAATCGAAACTTAATTCGAAGTACTCATTTTTGGGATTCTCCATATAAGATTACCTCCAAAATTACCTTCTTTCATATAAGAAATGGCTATTTAGGATGAATACAGCAGGATAAATTTGATCAATAATTTTCATTGGACACATTGATTCAGGAATACTCTGAATGGTTAAGGATGGAAGGATGAGTATTTTTTAACGTTACTTGCAGTTTTAGAGGATAAAGCTAAGGTTATGCTCTTCAACTAAGAGGTCTTAGATTTTGTGTTAGGTAAACTCGTAGGCTTCATTCACTATTAATTCGTTTTCCTTATTCATTCGTGATTGCAGTCACAGATACTTGTGTCCCTTTTCGTCACATGGACCTTTGTTGACATTTATTTCCAAAAACAAGTATGCCATAAAAGGTTAATTGATGGTGTTAAATTTCCATGCCTATATGAATATATAATTGATAGAAAAATAAAATATTTTATTATTTAAAGTTATTATTAATATAGTAAATGTATACATAGCGAATAAAAATAATGAAGTATTATAGTCTGTATAGATAATATTCTAATTCGAACAATTAGGAAAGGTAACAGTCGACCAATTGAATAAGTGGAAAAATACATATGAAAATGAATTAAAGATTTCTTGGTAGTCTTGAGAAATTATAACTAGGGTAAGTTCCTAATTATCGGTCAGTTCCATATTTTCGGTAAGAAAAAAACTATATGCTATCTACTAATAACAATTTTTATATTGTTTTTTCTTATATGACCGAAGATGTAGTACTAACGATAATTAAAAACTTACCCCAGTCAATTGGTTTAAGTTACAAGGCGTATTTCTTTTCTTAATTTCTGCCGTAAAAATGAATGATGCTAGATAGATCGAAACTTAATATTATTTATGATTGACTACACTTCTGATTAAAGATAAATTGAGGAAAAAGATTTAGATTAATTCTTAAGATAAAATAATAAAGAAAATATTTATTTTAATATAGAAATTATTTAAAATTATGTTTTTCAATAAAAAGGACTGAAAAAGTTGAGACACACTTAATTATATTAAGTTTCACGATTATTATTTTTATTAAATTTGACATTATATGGTTGACTGCCTAAATTTCTATAAAACATACATTGCTACTCTACTTATTGTCGTCTTAACAAAAAGAGTAGCCAATAGATATTAAATGAAATTAGCCAATCTAATTAATAATCATATTTCTATCTAATCAATATCCCTATTTCAATCTAACCAATAACCCTATTTCAATCTAATCAATAACCCTATTTCAATCTAATCAAGAATCCTATTTCAATCTAACCAATATCCCTATTTCAATCTAATCAAGAATCCTATTTCAATCTAATCAATAACCCTATTTCAATCTAATCACTATCCCTATTTCAATCTAATCAATAACCCTATTTCAATCTAACCAATATCCCTATTTCAATCTAACCAATAACCCTATTTCAATCTAACCAATAACCCTATTTCAATCTAATCAATAACCCTACTTCAATCTAACCAATAACCCTATTTCAATCTAATCAATAACCCTATTTCAATCTAACCACTAACCCTATTTCAATCTAACCAATAACCCTATTTCAATCTAACCAATAACCCTATTTCAATCTAACCACTATCCCTATTTCAATCTAATCACTAACCCTATTTCAATCTAATCACTAACCCTATTTCAATCTAATCACTAACCCTATTTCAATCTAACCAATAACCCTATTTCAATCTAACCACTAACCCTATTTCAATCTAACCACTAACCCTATTTCAATCTAATCACTAACCCTATTTCAATCTAACCAATAACCCTATTTCAATCTAACCAATAACCCTATTTCAATCTAACCACTAACCCTATTTCAATCTAACCACTAACCCTATTTCAATCTAACCAATAACCCTATTTCAATCTAACCAATAACCCTATTTCAATCTAACCAATAACCTTATTTCAATCTAACCACTAACCCTATTTCAATCTAACCAATAACCCTATTTCAATCTAACCAATAACCTTATTTCAATCTAACCACTAACCCTATTTCAATCTAACCAATAACCCTATTTCAATCTAACCACTAACCCTATTTCAATCTAACCAATAACCCTATTTCAATCTAACCACTAACCCTATTTCAATCTAACCAATAACCCTATTTCAATCTAACCACTAACCCTATTTCAATCTAACCAATAACCCTATTTCAATCTAACCACTAACCCTATTTCAATCTGATCAATATCCCTATTTCAATCTAATCACTAACCCTATTTAATTAAATAACCAAATCGAAGACGTAATCCCGCTCTCCCATCCTCCACTCTACCTGTGTAACAATTTACCGCATATTCCGATACTTGACCGCGCTTGAAAAGAACTAAAATGCGCTGTTTGCTGTTTATTTTGTGGGTGTATTGACACTTCTTGTTTACCTGTTAGTGATATTGTCTTTTGTGGGGTAGAAAAT
Source organism: Caprella mutica (assembly GCA_947561585.1). Lineage (NCBI taxonomy): Eukaryota > Metazoa > Arthropoda > Malacostraca > Amphipoda > Caprellidae > Caprella > Caprella mutica. The sequence goes on along the minus strand of CANNZV010000683.1, from coordinate 29,822 downwards.
AGTGGTATTATTGCAATGGGATGAATGAATGAAGTGGCAGATTTAATTTAATCTATGAATTACAGATTTAATATAATTAAACTATGATGAATTGGTTTAGTTTTGTTGTAGGTAATAATGTTCTCCAATAACTGCAATATAATATATTCTCTGTAAGATATCAATATAGAAGTATTTATTATATGAGTGATATCACTATGCGGTATACACTAAAGATAACACACTAATATTACACTTCTACATACATAGTAAATAGCACACTAACACCTATCGTATCTATCGTTCTCAATACCCCTAACGTGTAATGATATTAACAAAACTGCAAGTCATTGTTTGGGTAAAAATTATAATAAAAATTCTTTTACGCAACAGTTTGTTTACTTGCCTTTCCTCTTGTTCTTTTATTCACCTTCATTTATCTTCTTTTTGGTATTTCATTCACTCTATTTTTGTTAGTTATTTCATTTACTTTTCGTTATTTTATTCATCTTCTTATATCTTATTATTTATGTTATTTTATTTGCCTTCTTTTTGTTATATTATTCACCTTCTTTTTGTTATTTTATTCACCTTTTTGTTATTTTATTCACCTTTTTGTTATTTTATTCACCTTCTTTTTGTTATTTTATTCACCTTTTTGTTATTTTATTCACCTTGTTATTTTATTCACCTTTTTGTTATTTTATAGACCTTTTTGTTATTTTATTAACCTTCTTTTTGTTATTTTATTCACCTTCTTTTTGTTATTTTATTCACCTTCTTTTTGTTATTTTATTCACCTTCTTTTTGTTATTTTATTCACCTTTTTTTATTTTATTCACCTTCTTTTTGTCATTTTATTCTTCTTTTTGTTATATTATTCACCTTGTTATTTTATTCACCTTCATTTTGTTATTTTATTCACCTTTTTTGTTACTTTATTCACCTTATTTTTGTTATATTATTCTCCTTTTTGTTATAGTATTCACCTTTTTTGTTATTTTATTCACCTTTTTGTTATTTTATTCACCTTTTTGTTATTATATTCACTTATTTTGTTATTTTATTCACCTTCTTTTTGTTATTTTATTGACCTTCTTGCCCCCAGGGGCTCTATCCTGAAGCTGTCTGTGGTGAATGGAAGAGAAGGGGGGTGGCGTCCCTTGGGCCCCGAACTGTTGTAATTTGGATTGTGGATTGTCTTTTTTCATTTTTACCATGTTTATCATTTTTTTTAACGCTACTTGCAGTTTTAGAGGATAGCGCTAGGGTTATGCTCTTCAACTACGAGGTCTTAGATTTTGTTTTAGGTAGGCTCGTAGGCTTCATTTACTGTCACCTCTTCATTTTCCTCTTCCATCCGTGAGTGCAGCCACCGGTGCTTGTGTCCCGTTTCGTCACATTCCTTGGTAAGTGACTGCATTCACGGAGTAGCTTTTCTGCATCCATGAACATTGTCACCGACGGTGGTAAGTGACTTTGTTCATGGAGCCACTTTCCTCTCTGACTGCTTCTTACGTTTAACCCCCTAATAAATTAATTAAAATTATTCACCTTCTTTTTATATTATTTACCTTTTTGTTTTTTTATTCACCTTCTTTTTATATTATTTACCTTTTTGTTTTTTTATTCTCCTTTTTTATTTTATTCACCTTATTTTTGTTATATTATTCACCTTCTTTTTGTTATTTAATTCACCTTTTTGTTATCTAATTCACCTTTTTGTTATATTATTCACCTTTTTGTTATATTATTCACCTTTTTGTTATATTATTCACCTTTTTGTTATATTATTCACCTTATTGTGATTTTATTCACCTTCTTTCTGTTATCTATTCACCTTCTTTCTGTTATCTATTCACCTTCTTTCTGGTTTTTTATTCAACTTTTTTTTTATTATTTAGGTACCTTCTTTTTGTTATATTATTCACCTTTTTTTATATTATTCACCTTATTATGATTTTATTCACCTTCTTTCTGTTATCTATTCACCTTCTTTCTGTTATCTATTCACCTTCTTTTTGTTTTTTTATTCAACTTTTTTTTTATTATTTAGGTACCTTCTTTTTGTTTTTTTATTTACCTTATTTTTGTTTTTTTATTCGCCTTTTTTTATCAAATATGTTATTAACTTTATTTTATTTATTAACATTAAAAATATTATTCAAACAATTTCTCATTGTGTTTTACCACAATAATTTTAACCTCCTAATGAAATAACACTAAAACACATTCATAAATAGGCATACCTATATAATTTATACATAAGTTAGTTTTCTTTCACGTAAATAGCACTTTTTTATTTCTTAAAATTTAGTGCTTAATATAATCTGATCAATTTTCAAACCGTATCACCTTTTCCCATGACTCACCAAACTAGGGTTAAAATCCCCTCAGTTCCCGAAGGTTAAAACCCCAAGTTTCAATAAACAAACCAAAGTGTTAGGTTCCGAGACAAAACATCCGTTTGCAGTATTTCAATTTGAGGTTTTTTGTAGCCTTGCAGTGGTTTGTTCTCCATACACCGCTAGTGTTTACACCAGAGAGGTTTACTCGCTGAAATTAGGTGAAATGTAAACAAAACTTACGACGCTGCTTGTCTCGGGCCGAGGAAGAGCAAAATAATGCGCACAAAAGCCTGTGTTTATAAAGCGATGTAAGCAGACGCTAACCTTACCTTATTCACCTTGCTTGTGATCTACCTTATCACCTTGCTTGTGATCTACCTTATCATCTTGCTTGTGATCTACCTTATCATCTTGCTTGTGATCTACCTTATCATCTTGCTTGTGATCTACCTTATCACCTTGCTTGTGATCTACCTTATCACCTTGCTTGTGATCTACCTTATTTGCATTGCTTTTGATCTACCTTATTTACCTTGCTTGTGATCTACCTTATTCACCTTGAATGTGACCTATACCTAGTCACCTTGCTTGTGTTCTACCTTATTTACCTTGCTTGTGATCTACCTTATCACCTTGCTTGTGATCTACCTTATCATCTTGCTTGTGATCTACCTTATTTGCATTACTTTTGATCTACCTTATTTACCTTGCTTGTGATCTACCTTATTTACCTTGCTTTTGATCTACCTTATTTACCTTGCTTGTGATCTACCTTATTCACATTGAATGTGACCTATACCTAGTCACCTTGCTTGTGTTCTACCTTATTTACCTTGCTTGTGATCTACCTTATCACCTTGCTTGTGATCTACCTTATCATCTTGCTTGTGATCTACCTTATTTGCATTGCTTTTGATCTACCTTATTTACCTTGCTTGTGATCTACCTTATCACCTTGCTTGTGATCTACCTTATCATCTTGCTTGTGATCTACCTTATTTGCATTGCTTTTGATCTACCTTATTTACCTTGCTTGTGATCTACCTTATTTACCTTGCTTGTGATCTACCTTATCACCTTGCTTGTGATCTACCTTATCACCTTGCTTGTGATCTACCTTATCACCTTGCTTGTGATCTACCTTATCATCTTGCTTGTGATCTACCTTATTTGCATTGCTTTTGATCTACCTTATTTACCTTGCTTGTGATCTACCTTATTCACCTTGCTTGTGATCTACCTTATCACCTTGCTTGTGATCTACCTTATCACCTTGCTTGTGATCTACCTTATCACCTTGCTTGTGATCTACCTTATCACCTTGCTTGTGATCTACCTTATCACCTTGCTTGTGATCTACCTTATCACCTTGCTTGTGATCTACCTTATCACCTTGCTTGTGATCTACCTTAGTCACCTTGCTTGTGATCTACCTTATTCACCTTGCTTGTGATCTACCTTATTTACCTTGCTTGTGATCTACCTTATCACCCTGCTTGTGATCTACTTTATTCACCTTGCTTGTAATCTACCTTATTCACCTTGCTTGTGATCTACCTTATTCACCTTGAATGTGACCTATACCTAGTCACCTTGCTTGTGATCTACCTTATTTACCTTGCTTGTGATCTACCTTATCACCCTGCTTGTGATCTACCTTATTCACCTTGCTTGTAATCTACCTTATTCACCTTGCTTCTGATCTATACCTAGTCACCTTGCTTCTGATCTATACCTAGTCACCTTGCTTCTGATCTATACCTAGTCATCTTGCTTCTGATCTATACCTAGTCACCTTGCTTCTGATCTATACCTAGTCACCTTGCTTCTTATCTATACCTAGTCACCTTGCTTCTATTCTATACCTAGTCACCTTGCTTCTGATCTATAGTCACCTTGCTTCTGATCTATACCTAGTCACCTTGCTTCTTATCTATACCTAGTCACCTTGCTTCTTTTCTATACCTAGTCACCTTGCTTCTTATCTATACCTAGTCACCTTGCTTCTGATCTATACCTAGTCACATTGCTTCTGATCTATACCTAGTCACCTTGCTTCTGATCTATACCTAGTCACCTTGCTTCTTATCTATACCTAGTCACCTTGCTTCTGATCTATACCTAGTCACCTTGCTTCTGATCTAAGAATCTTCTTCTTAAATCATACTTAAAATATGAGTAAAATAATTTTATCATTGTGTTATATTTTTTAATACGTGGATTAACGGTTGGTCTTGAGAAGGTGATACAATGTCCATACATACTTCTACTAGCGACTTTGACGTTAAAATGACACCAATGGCACACAGAAGGTGATACAGTGTCCCTACCTATTTTTTCTAATAACTAGAATGGTACTCGTAGAGCGCATGCCTTCTCCGTTCTTGGTATGATATCGTGGATTATTTTAGTGCTGGATTCACATGAATCGTCTTATGAAAAAAAAACGAAAGTCATGTCGTGCCCCCAACCGATCGATCACAGAATCTAAGCAAATGTTTCCTGGATAATGACAAATTGTTTCGCCAAATTTCAGACAATTTGGTTGAATACTTTTCGAGTTATAAACCTTGACTCTTGACCTGATCACTCCCACAATCTAAGAATATGATTCCTTGATAATGACCAATCGTCCCACCAAATTTCAGACAATTTGGTTAAATACTTTTGAGTTATGCGAATAACAAGATTATAAATTTATTTTTCCGATAACCTTCTGACAATTTGCGAAGGTAATGATGTTGTATCTCTTAGGATTTTAACTTATTATCTATTAGTTTATTTAACTGTATTGCAGGTTTACTTAACAGGAATTGGTTTTACAAAATTTTAAACGTTAATGGGTGATAGAAAATTATTCTTTAATAATACGCTATCAATTAATAACTTCAGCTAAATCTGAAGAGTCGAAGACACGGACCAGATGTGTGGATAGTTCAATTACACAATAATTCCAGTGTACAGTCAAAGAATGCTCTAAATCCGTAATTATGTTTGGACAGTTTATACTAATCTCTAAAACCTCTGAAAAGAAACTTTATTGATTTCTGTGTACACACGATGACGAATGTGTAAAGGGCCGTATACATGTAGGGTTTTAAGTCTTTCCACCAGACTTTTTGCTAAGCTCCTCCTACTTTTTCCACGAGAATGTGAGTAAAAACGATATAATCATTGTTTATTTTAGTTGGTATCCATGATACCTGAAGGTATCATGGATACCAACTAAGATAAATAATAATTATATCGTTTTTTCTCGCATTCTCGTGGAAAAAGTAGGAGGAGCTTAGCAAAAAGTCTGGTGGAAAGACTTAAAAAACCCTACGTGTGTACTCCCTTAACACTGAAAATGTTAAGGAATCAGTAGATTTTGATTTGATAGCATCATGTGGAGATTTTTTCTTTGATGGTACATAGGCAGGTACACTGGCACGTACAATTAATCGGAGCGGTAAAGTAATTAACAATAATTGTTATATTATTTAAATTGCGTCAGAAAGAGTTGATGTAGTCGCAGATCAAGCAAATAATTGTGAAAAATATTTATATGCAACTATTTAAGTAATATCAGATTAATAAATTATAAGAGATGAAAAATTAAAGAATTTTTTTTAATATAGAAAGTTGTCATCTTGCTAATTCCTTTGTATGTAGGTAATTAAAATATTTCAAAAATCTCCCACTAATAACTATTTAATAAATATCAGACTTAAAAATTATAAAAGAAAGAAAATTGAAAGTATTTTTTTTATTTGGAAAGTTATGATCATACAAATTCCCTTTGCTGTAATTCTTTCTCTTCTCTCCTTAACCCCTGCCCCGCACCCCTCTCTACGCCACCCCTTCCCCCCCTTTCAGTTGTCCCAGACAGCTTGGGGCCGAGCCTTTCCACATGTTGTGAAACCTCTGGAAAACCTCTCGATGACTTTGCTAAAAACAGTAAAACACAAAGTAGCCCATAGAGTTAGTTAATCTACATAAAATCTGATTACTATGCTCTAAAAATTGAATAGAGTGATTTAGATGTTGGGAAATAAGAAAGGTTTGGGTGAAACACTTGTGTGACATACGTAACTAGCTTTTCCTTACGCAGGGTTCACCGCAAACAGGTTTCTAAGGTTTAAATGGGGTGAAAAAAAGCGAGTGACTCCGAAGGAATATGCTATTGTAACTGTCTGGAAGAACGTTATTTAATGTATCATTGATTACATTAACTTCTTAAATACCTTTTTTAGAGTTAATGTTAACTTCAAAGCCTGAATAAATTTTAATATAATATTAGTTTTTGATGAAATTAATAAGGTTAGTGGGATTTATAATTTTGTAATTTATTTGTACGGTTACACGTATTCGATCATATTGAAAGTATATAATAATTATAATGTAACTCGTCATTTTGAGTTAATGAGTTAAATAATTATTATTACTAGGGGAAGTTCCGAATTATCGGTCAGTTCTACATCTTCGGACATATAAGAAAAAACAATATAAAAATTGTTATTAATACACAGTGCTATCTAATAATTCTGCAAACCCGGGTTTGCAGAATTATTAGATAGCACTGTGTAATAATTTCAATTAGGGACGTGAACTAGGAAGGTGGTATTTGGATCGGTTCCTAGTTCAAGTCCCTAAATGAAATAGGGACGTGAAATAGGAATTTACCCTTAATAGGAACAGCCAATAAAGCCTAAATAATAACAGCCAATTAAAGCCTAAATAATAACAGCCAATTAAAGCCTAAATAGTAACAGCCAATTAAAGCCTAAATAGTAACAATCAATTAAACCCTAAATAGTAAAAGCTAATTAAAGCCTAAATAGTAAAAGCCAATTAAAGCCTAAATAGTAACAGCCAATTAAAGCCTAAATAATAACAGCCAATTAAAGCCTAAATAGTAACAGCCAATTAAAGCCTAAATAATAACAGCCAATTAAAGCCTAAATAATAACAGCCAATTAAAGCCTAAATAGTAAAAGCCAATTAAAGCCTAAATAGTAACAGCCAATTAAAGCCTAAATAGTAAAAGCCAATTAAAGCCTAAATAGTAACAGCCAATTAAAGCCTAAATAGTAAAAGCCAATTAAAGCCTAAATAATAAAAGCCAATTAAAGCCTAAATAGTAAAAGCTAATTAAAGCCTGAATAGTAACAGTCATTTAAAGCCTAAATAGTAAAAGCCAATTAAAGCCTAAATAGTAAAAGCCAATTAAAGCCTAAATAGTAACAGCCAATTAAAGCCTGAATAGTAACAGCCAATTAAAGCCTTAATGATATCAGTCAATTTAAGTCTTGAGCCTTAACGGCATCAGTCAATTTAAGTCTTGAGCCTTAACGGCATCAGTCAATTTAAGTCTTAAGCCTTAATGGCCTCAGTCAATTTAAGTCTTAAGCCTTAATGGCATCAGTCAATTTAAGTCTTAAGCCTTAATGGAATCAGTCAATTTAAGTCTTACGCCTTAATGGCATCAGTCAATTTAAGTCTTAAGCCTTAATGGCATCAGTCAATTTAAGTCTTAAGCCTTAATGGCATCAGTCAATTTAAGTCTTAAGCCTTAATGGCATCAGTCAATTTAAGTCTTAAGCCTTAATGGCATCAGTCAATTTAAGTCTTAAGCCTTAATGGCATCAGTCAATTTAAGTCTTAAGCCTTAATGGCATCAGTCAATTTAAGTCTTAAGCCTTAATGGCATCAGTCAATTTAAGTCTTAAGCCTTAATGGAATCAGTCAATTTAAGTCTTAAGCCTTAATGGCCTCAGTCAATTTAAGTCTTAAGCCTTAATGGCATCAGTCAATTTAAGTCTTAAGCCTTAATGGCATCAGTCAATTTAAGTCTTGAGCCTTGATGGCATCAGTCAATTTAAGTCTTAAGCCTTAATGGCATCAGTCAATTTAAGTCTTAAGCCTTAAAGGCATCAGTCAATTTAAGTCTTAAGCCTTAATGGCATCAGTCAATATAAGTCTTAAACCTTAATGGCATCAGTCAATTTAAGTCTTAAGCCTTAATGGCATCAGTCAATTTAAGTCTTGAGCCTTAAAGGCATCAGTCAATTTAAGTCTTAAACCTTAATGGCATCAGTCAATTTAAGTCTTAAGCCTTAATGGCATCAGTCAATTTAAGTCTTAAGCCTTAATGGCATCAGTCAATTTAAGTCTTAAGCCTTAAAGGCATCAGTCAATTTAAGTCTTAAGCCTTAATGGCATCAGTCAATTTAAGTCTTAAACCTTAATGGCATCAGTCAATTTAAGTCTTAAGCCTTAATGGCATCAGTCAATTTAGTCTTAAGCCTTAATGGCATCAGTCAATTTAAGTCTTAACTGTGTGCCATAAAATAATATTACTACAAATATATAATTTGAATAGATATACAATCCAATTCTGTATTTCTGATGAATGGGACATTGCCCCACGTTTTCCAATAGTGAAGATGTGTTTACTAATCAAAATAGAATTTATGTTTTATACTCATATTTTCCATTATTTCATATAATCGACTAATTGTAAAGCAACCACTAATAGTTGTAAATAATCTGCACAGTGAAGAGTTTAAACAAACACCAATAGTTGTAAATAAAGTCCACAGTGAAGAGTTAATACAAACACCAATAGTTTTAAATAAAGTGCACAGTAAAGAGTTAAAACAAACACCAATAGTTGTAAATAAAGTGCACAGTGAAGGGTTAAAACAACCACCAATAGTTCAGATAAAGTGCACAGTGAAGAGTTAAAACAACCACCAATAGTTCAGATAAAGTGCACAGTGAAGGGTTAAAACAACCACCAATAGTTCAGATAAAGTGCACAGTGAAGAGTTAAAACAACCACCAATAGTTGTAAATAAAGTACACAGTGAAGAGTTATAATATATATTACATTTATTATATTACATCTTAATTAGTTATCCAATAATTATAATTAAAGTGAATATAATATGGATATAAAAATGAGGTTTTCTCTATAGAAAGCTCAGACCAATTTGTAAAACACAAATATATTAATTTTAGTACATAAAGAATACATTGAATAGGTATTTCATTGCAGTGTTCGTCCGATTATCGGTCATTATTTTTGTATCATATTAAAAAACCTATGTAATTTACGTATCTTGAATACAAATTATAATACTGAATTAAATTAAACATTTTTAGTTGATCGTATATGTGGAACTGACCGATAACTCGGAATTTAACTCAAATCACTTCAATGAATGGAACTGTAACGTAGTTTTATCCCATATCAAATAACTAAAACAATATTTGTACTTTAAACTCAAGTCAGTGTAGGGTAAAACTTGTGTGAAAACGAACGTGTTGAGAATTTTCATTTGACAAACAAGGACAGAAAGTAAACTAAGGAGTGCCACGCAGTTATGTACTGAATTTTAATGTCCCCTCGCACTAAATCACCACCTAATGGTCTGTTCCATTGAGGCATTTAGGTAAAATGTGGTGCTGAAAGACCACTTTCTCTCATTGAGGGTCTTCCCTGTTAACTGTGAACTCTCAGCTCTAGCTACCCAATGAATGAAGCTACGTGGATTCCATTCAATCTTCCGTGTCACAGGCACCCCCCTGCCTCAGTGCCCTTCCCTCCACTCCCCTATCATGGCTAAGAAGTAGGTATAAGTCGTTTCTTACTTACCACTACCAGTTTTGAGCGAGAAATTGAAGGTAGTGCACCCTCGGTGTCGTGATCCAAACAGCACTAAATGGTTCTCCGCACCTCCATCTTGTGTTAGACGTTGCTCTTTGCTATTAAATTCTTCTATATCTATCCTAGGCTGATCCTTTTCTTAATATCCATGCAGAAAGGATAGTGGTCAATGAAGTGCATATCGCGAGCGACTGCGGACACTGCAATTGTACTAAAAAAATATGTTTCTTGATAAGGCAGCAAGCGAAGAAGTTTGGAAGTTTTAGATCGCTGCACCTGTGAGCTGCCTCCTGTTCTATACATTTTTTAACTTTTGATAGTTAGTTGTGAAACATGGACGAGTGCATACGTACCTCAATGTCCAAAATGGAACAAGCGGTGCCTTAGTGATGGTAAATGGTGCGATATTTCCACCCGACACATGTGCTGCCGGTCTTCCAACCTCGAGGGTGAGTTGAAAATTAGAACAAACCTAAACAACATTTAGCAAAAGGTAAAAAATTCCATATTTTCTCCGCACTATTTTTTTTGAAAGTTTATTTTATATTTTTACTTTCAAATAATTAAACCATAAAATTAGGTTAAGCTTACAGTACAAAAATACATTCATTATTATATGCAACTATTGTGTAATTTATATATATTTATATATAGTAGCATTCATTTTCACAATTCCTTTGTCATCAAATATATTTTAAATATTGTTAAATAAAGTGTTCAAAATATGATAACTTATATATGAGACTAATTCTAAGTTAAAATACATTATATAATATAGCAACTTTCAATTCAAAACTGTATTTATATTCATTGGATTAACTTATAAAGTTTGGCAATATCCATTCATAATTAAATAAACGACAAAAGAGTAGGGTAAACCTCGATTTATTGGGCAATTCCACATTATCGTCCATGTAAGAAAAAATATATAATAAAAGCTAAATGATAATTATTATATACTTATTACTTACACGGTCGATAATGTGGAACCATTCAATAACTCAGAACTTACTCTCCTTACTTTGATATGAAATTATAAATGTATATTATTATTTCCCAAGCTTATTGCAGTGAAAATACTGAAAATAGAGTTCTTGCCATTTTAAAATAGGGATAGAATTAACTTTTAGCTCAGTGAAATTGGTTACTTTTCATGTTTTGAAAATTGATGTGAAATATTAGGACTGAAAATAACCTACATGGATACTAGAAATTTAAATGAATGAAAATTGACCTCTTTCATTATTAGAGGAGTGAAATTTGGCCTCTTTTAGTATTAGAGTGTTGAAAACTGGCCTCCTTTAGTATTAGAGTGGTGAAATTTGGCCTCTTTTAGTATTAGAGTGGTAAAAACTGGCCTCCTTTAGTATTATAAAATTGAAAATTGGCCTCCTTTGGTATTAGAGTGGTGAAATTTGGCCTCTTTTAGTATTAGAGTGGTAAAAACTGGCCTCCTTTAGTATTATAAAATTGAAAATTGGCCTCCTTTAGTATTAGAGGGGCGAAAATTGGCCTCCTTTGGTAATAGAGGGGTGAAAATTGGCCTCCTTTAGTATTATAGGGGTAAAAATTTGCCTCCTTTGGTAATAGAGGGGTGAAAACTGGTCTCCTTTGGTATTAGAGTGGTGAAATTTGGCCTCTTTTAGTATTAGAGTGGTAAAAACTGGCCTCCTTTAGTATTATAAAATTGAAAATTGGCCTCCTTTAGTATTAGAGGGGCGAAAATTTGCCTCCTTTGGTAATAGAGGGGTGAAAATTGGCCTCCTTTAGTATTATAGGGGTAAAAATTTGCCTCCTTTGGTAATAGAGGGGTGAAAAATGGCCTCCTTTAGTATTATAGGGGTAAAAATTGGCCTCTTTTGGTAATAGAGGGGTAAAAACTGGCCTCCTCTAGTATTATAGGGGTAAAAATTGGCCTCCCTTGGTAATAGAGGGGTAAAAACTGGCCTCCTTTAGTATTAGAAAAGTGAAAATTGGCCTCCTTTAATATTACAGGGGTGGAAATTAGCCTCCTTTGTATTCTATTCTAATATTCATAAATAATATTTTGTATTATTATACTAATGATTAATAATATTCATATTATTTCATGAAAATGTGTGGAAAACTGTTTTTTAAATGATTCCACAAGCTTAATTAGAATGTATTTTAAAATATACAGTGTAACGTTGTAGTAAACTCATTACAACCTCTGTCACTAAAAACATCATATTATACACTTTGTCTAATCAGTATCCACTGTATCTTCTCAGTATCCACTGTATCTTCTCAGTATCCACTGTATCTTCTCAGTATCCACTGTATCTTCTCAGTATCCACTGTATCTTCTCAGTATCCACTGTATCTTCTCAGTATCCACTGTATCTTCTCAGTATCTACTGTATCTTCTCAGTATCCACTGTATCTTCTCAGTATCCACTGTATCTTCTCAGTATCCCCTGTATCTTCTCAGTATCCCATGTATCTTCTCAGTATCCACTGTTTCTTCTCAGTATCCACTGTATCTTCTCAGTATCCACTGTATCTTCTCAGTATCCAATGTATCTTCTCAGTATCCACTGTATCTTCTCAGTATCCACTGTATCTTCTCAGTATCCACTGTATCTTCTCAGTATCCACTGTATCTTCTCAGTATCCCCTGTATCGTCTCACTATCCCATGTATCTTCTCAGTATCCACTGTATCTTCTCAGTATCCACTGTATCTTCTCAGTATCCACTGCATCTTCTCAGTATCCACTGTATCTTCTCAGTATCCACTGTATCTTCTCAGTATCCACTGTATCTTCTCAGTATCCACTGTATCTTCTCAGTATCCACTGTATCTTCTCAGTATCCACTGTATCTTCTCAGTATCCACTGTATCTTCTCAGTATCCACTGTATCTTCTCAGTATCCACTGTATCTTCTCAGTATCCACTGTATCTTCTCAGTATCCACTGTATCTTATCAGTATCCACTGTATCTTCTCAGTATCCACTGTATCTTCTCAGTATCCACTGTATCTTCTCAGTATCCACTGTATCTTCTCAGTATCCACTGTATCTTCTCAGTATCCACTGTATCTTCTCAGTATCCACTGTATCTTCTCAGTATCCACTGTATCTTCTCAGTATCCACTGTATCTTCTCAGTATCCACTGTATCTTCTCAGTATCCACTGTATCTTCTCAGTATCCAATGTATCTTCTCAGTATCCACTGTATCTTCTCAGTATCCACTGTATCTTCTCAGTATCCACTGTATCTTCTCAGTATCCACTGTATCTTCTCAGTATCCAATGTATCCATAAATATTTGTCTGTTACAAATATTGATTTTTTTGTACCTGAACTTTATAGACTCCACAAACGTAAATATTTGAACTAGCCCTTGTCTGGCAGCAGTGTACTTGATGTACTTGATATACTACAGTGTACTTGATATATTACGGTGTACTTGATATACTACAGTGTACTTGTTATATTACGGTGTACTTGATGTACTTGATATACTACAGTGTTCTTGATATACCACAGTGTACTTGATGTACTTAATATACTACAGTGTACTTGATATATTACGGTGTACTTGATGTACTCGATACATCAAAGTGTACTGGATGTACTTGATGTACTCGATACATCAAAGTGTACTGGATGTACTTGATACATCACAGTGTACTTGATATACTTGATATATTACAGTGTACTTGATATACTTGATATATTACAGTGTACTTGGTATACTTGATACATCACAGTGTACTTGATGTACTTGATATACTACAGTGTACTTGATGTACTTGATATACTACAGTGTACTTGATATACTTGATATACTACAGTGTACTTGATGTACTTGATATACTACAATGTACTTGATGTACTTGATATACTACAGTGTACTTGATGTACTTGATATACTACAGTGTACTTGATGTACTTGATATACTACAGTGTACTTGATATATTACGGTGTACTTGATATACTACAGTGTACTTGATGTACTTGATATACTACAGTGTACTTGATGTACTTGATATACTACAGTGTACTAGATGTACTTGATATACTACAGTGTACTTGATATATTACGGTGTACTTGATATACTACAGTGTTCTTGATGTACTTGATATACTACAGTGTACTTGATGTACTTAATATACTACAGTGTACTTGATGTACTTGATATACTACAGTGTACTTGATATATTACGGTGTACTTGATATACTACAGTGTACTTGTTATATTACGGTGTACTTGATGTATTCGATACATCAAAGTGTACTGGATGTACTTGATACATCACAGTGTACTTGATGTACTTGATATACTGCAGTGTACTTGATGTACTTGATATATTACAGTGTACTTGATGTACTTGATATATTACAGTGTACTTGATGTACTTGATATACTACAGTGTACTTGATATACTACAGCGTACTTGATGTACTTGATATACTACAGTGTACTTGATGTACTTGATATATTACAGTGTACTTGATGCACTTGATATACTACAGTGTACTTGATGTACTTGATATATTACGGTGTACTTGATGTACTTGATATACTGCAAACAGTGTACTTTATATACTGCAAACAGTGTACTTTATATACTGCAAACAGTGTACTTAATGCACTGCAAGCAATGTTTTTGATGCAATGCAAGCACTGTACTTGATGTACTTTAACAGAATGGACTCTTTACAGCCTCTGTCTCTTATTTCATATTCTCTATGCTATAGTAGTATCCTATTGTTTCAATTGATAACTTTAGGTAAATCTGAGGGATCAGAAGTGTGGATAGTTAAATTTATAGCTAATACATAATATATGTATTGACACTTTATTACAAAACTATTTTCACTGATGTAGTCATATCAATAATATACTATATATCTTATTATAATTCTGCTTGTCCCTACCTTAGGCCCCTTAACACTTGCGTTTCTCAACGCCGCGTTAGAAATACTGCTCATGGCAAAAAGTTAAGCTGCAATTAATTTTAACGGAGCCCTTCACACTTGCGTTAGAAAAATTGCTGCGTTTTTTTTAACGCAGCTAAACTTTTTGCCATGAGCAGTATTTCTAACGCGGCGTTGAGCAACGCAAGTGTGAAGCGGGCCTTAGTGAGTGAGTCTGTCCGTTACGCTTTCAGTAATTAAATATAAGCAATTGCGGTATGCATGATACCACAAACTAAACCTCTTTATTGTTTTTTTTATATTTTGTTACCATTATTTTAATTGTTTGCCTCAATTTGCATTATTTGTAAATGTCGGTGGAGTAAGTGTCGGCGGGGAGTGAGGGTAAACTGTGGAGCTAAAATATAACTCAGTTTAGGCAAAACGTTGTATGGTGATAATATTCAATGGATGAAATGAATTGTAGCTACTTGAATAATTTATTACATTGAATTTACTCTCCATAATTAAACTGTTTGGCCGACTGACACGGTGATTTTTGTTTATTAGACCAAGACCGGAACCTATTTGTTGATATCCCAATTCCGTGGAATTTCCACGGGGTCCAGCTAGTAGTAAATAACTTAACAAATATATTTATACAAAGAATGGACAAAATGAGGGAAATACTTTGTAGCTCTCTCTTGGAATCCAGATTAGAGCAGCTTCCTGCGAACAGTTTTTGTGCAAAGGTTTTCTGTGTTCCTTCAGTTCTGCAGCGATATTTTGTGCCCTGGTCTTGCGATTTGCTCCAACAAATTGATTTAGCCCAACTTTCTATCCCAATAGTTCACGCGTATTGTACCTATTTATTTGGTGTACGCTTATACAGAACGCACGGGAATATACAAAATATGTGAGCTGATTCATTATAAAAAATATACTTATAGTATCAGCTCATGCAAATAAATTGTAATCGAATTAACTAATTACTACTGAAGACCCGCTACTGAAGTGTGGCTCACGAGCCGCATGTGGCTGTAGCTTCAATATTTTTGCTTGCGTTCCAATAAGATTTAATATTAAATATATATATACTAATAATTTCCCTCGTGTGTTTATTTATTCATTTATTTGGTGTCCGCTTCTACACTACGGGTATTAAACATGAAGAATGTAACTATGATACGCACGGGAATATATTGACTTGATATTTAAATTCCCCTGTTTTTATTCAATTTTTAAATGTTTTTTATCTATAAAATAAATTAGACTATGTAGAGAAATAAATTCTAATTGAATTCATTAAAAGTAACCTAAAAACGGGTAAGAAATTGGTACTGATGATGACCCGCTATTTTTAACGGGAAAGTACACTAGTATATAATATTTTGATTGTAAATCTTTATCTATGATACAGACTGAACAAATAATGAATCAGGTCAATATAAAATAAATTTGAATCTATTAAAAAATTAGAATAAATTTAAAGATTGCCAGGGCAATCTCGTGCGGCTCTCATGGCTAATTCTCTGTCCGTGTGTCACACTTTCATTAAAGAATACCTACTGGTAAATGGATAAACTAATAGTTTGCTGCAGTAACATGGCTACGGGTAACAATAATATAAACAAATAAAACAAATCCTTTTGGTATTAACAGTAACTGCTTAGCTAGTAACTGCACATTCAGTAACTGCACAGCTAGTAACTGCACATTCAGTAACTGCACAGCTAGTAACTGCACATTCAGTAACTGCACTTTCAATAACTGCTTAGCTAGTAACTGCATTGCTAGTAACTGCATATTCAGTAACTGCATTGCTAGTAACTGCACATTCAATAACTGCATAGCTAGTAACTGCACATTCAATAACCGCACTTTCAGTAACTAAGAAGCCAGTAACTGCATATTCAGTAAATGTATTACTAGTAACTGCATATTCAGTAACTGCATTGCTAGTAACTGCATATTCAGTAACTGCATAGCTAGTAACTGCACATTCAATAACTGCATATTCAGTAACTGCATTGCTAGTAACTGCATATTCAGTAACTGCATTGCTAGTAACTGCATATTCAGTAACTGCATTGCTAGTAACTGCACATTCAGTAACTGCATATTCAGTAACTGCATTGCTAGTAACTGCACATTCAATAACTGCATATTCAGTAACTGCATTGCTAGTAACTGCATATTCAGTAACTGCATTACTAGTAACTGCATATTCAGTAACTGCATTACTAGTAACTGCACATTCAGTAACTGCAGAGCTAGTAACTGCACATTCAGTAACTGTACAGCTAGTAACTGCACATTCAGCAACTACATTGCTACTGACTGCACATTCAGTAACTGCAGAGCTAGTAACTGCATTACTAGTAACTGCATTACTAGTAACTGCACATTCAGTAACTGCAGAGCTAGTAACTGCACATTCAGTAACTGCACAGCTAGTAACTGCACATTCAATAACTGCATAGCTAGTAACTGCATATTCAGTAACTGCATTGCTAGTAACTGCATATTCAATAACTGCATTGCTAGTAACTGCATAGTCAGTAACTGCATTACTAGTAACTGCACATTCAGTAACTGCACAGCTAGTAACTGCATATTCAGTAACTGAATTGCTAGTAACTGCATATTCAGTAACTGCATTGCTAGTAACTGCATATTCAGTAACTGCATTGCTAGTAACTGCATATTCAGTAACTGCATTACTAGTAACTGCATATTCAGTAACTGCACATTCAGTAACTGCACATTCAGTAACTGCAGAGCTAATAACTGCACATTCAGTAACTGCTCAGCTAGTAACTGCATAGACATAGTAACTGCACAGCTAGTAACTGCATATTCAGTAACTGAATTGCTAGTAACTGCATATTCAGTAACTGCGTAGCTAGTAACTGCATATTCAGTAACTGCATTACTAGTAACTGCACATTCAGTAACTGCATTATTAGTAACTGCACATTCAGTAACTGCAGAGCTAGTAACTGCACATTCAGTAACTGCAGAGCTAGTAACTGAACATTCAGTAACTGCAGAGCTAGTAACTGCACAGTCAGTAACTGCACAGCCCTTAACTGCACAGTCAGTAACTGCACAGCTACTGACTGCATAGACATAGTAACTGCACAGCTAGTAACTGCATAGACATAGTAACTGCACAGCTAGTAACTGCACATTCAGTAACTGCAGAGCTAGTAACTGCATATTCAGTAACTGCGTAGCTAGTAACTGCATATTCAGTAAGTGCATTACTAGTAACTGCACATTCAGTAACTGCATTACTAGTAACTGCACATTCAGTAACTGCAGAGCTAGTAACTGCACATTCAGTAACTGCAGAGCTAGTAACTGCACATTCAGTAACTGCAGAGCTAGTAACTGCACAGTCAGTAACGGCACAGCTAGTAACTGCACATTCAGTAACTGCAGAGCTAATAACTGCACATTCAGTAACTGCACAGCTAGTAACTGCATAGACATAGTAACTGCACAATTCAGTAACTGAATTGCTAGTAACTGCATATTCAGTAACTGCGTAGCTAGTAACTGCATATTCAGTAACTGCATTACTAGTAACTGCACATTCAGTAACTGCATTACTAGTAACTGCACATTCAGTAACTGCATTACTAGTAACTGCACATTCAGTAACTGCAGAGCTAGTAACTGCATATTCAGTAACTGCAGAGCTAGTAACTGCACATTCAGTAACTGCAGAGCTAGTAACTGCACAGTCAGTAACTGCACAGCTAGTAACTGCACAGCTACTGACTGCATAGACATAGTTACTGCATTGCTACTGACTGCATAGACATAGTAACTGCATTGCTACTGACTGCATAGACATAGTAACTGCGTATAGTTTTTCTCTACCCAATGCACCGCCATATTTTACAGTGAGTTCAATGAAGAAGCTATTATGTTTTTTGTATCTCAACAATAGGTGAACACGTGGTTAACACGTGAACACAACTGAAGAAAGCACTAGAAAAGGGTTAACAATTTATAGCAAGAGTAGTTTTAGAAACTTTCTTTGTGATAATCAATAGAAGTTGCTATTATTCACAACTTTTTGTTTATAATTCATTGTAATAAAGTTCCTGTTCGCTACTTAATGTTTACAAATCACTGTTCACCAGCTCATTGTTCGCATCATTGTTCACAGTTGTACCCCAATGCACCCAAAAAGGTCGACAATCTCTCATGACGTCATAATTATCGGGTTTTACAAAAAATGTAGAAACTGTTTGTTGCTGAGAGAAGATCTGCAGAAGTGAACCTACATCTGAAGAATATTCTCTTGTGTTGTTTAAATTAGATTGTTATCCAAATAAAATGGTTTATATACCTGAAATGACATAGTATTTATATATCTATTTCCCCGTTAACCATCTATCAACATATATAATACGCTACAGTTTTCTGGTCACTTGGATAAGTATTACTTTCAAACGGTTCGACCTAAAGACCTGAAAATTTATAGTTTTTTCAGAAAGTGATGTCGAATTTATCGTGTTGAAAGGATTTACCGAAATTCAAACTGGTTTTTGAATTATTAACAGTTGATTTATAATGGGGTACATAGGAATTAATTTGACTTTCCAGGATATTTTCAGAGACTATCCAACAGAATGGGTTGAAATTTTCTGGAAACCTCCGGCCTATGGTTCTACGGAACGATATTTTATTTATTGGTTGAGAAATTCAGGAAGAATATATACAACTTGAAATAACGTGTAAATATACTGAATTGTACTAGGGGTTAAACGTCTGCTTCAGAACGACAAAAGGAAATTTAAGTACAAGGGACTGGAAAAAGCAGTCAGAAAGGAAAGCTTTCTCCATACCACCGTCGCTGACAATGCTAATGGTTGTAGAAAAGATCCTCCGTGAATACAGTCACTTACCAAAGAATGTGACGAAAAGGGACACAAGCACCAGAGGCTGCACTCACGGATGAGAAGAAAGACAATATAGAATCCAAATTACAAATACTATGAAAATATCAGAGTAGTGTGATATTAGAGACACATCTCTTAATAAATTACTTACCTAATAATGAACTCCCCCCACCCTTCCCTTATTTGTCCAGATTCTTTTTCTATTAGGGTCTCTCAATAGTATTGTAAATTTTAGGTAGGTTTTTATTCAGTTTCGGTGTTTTTTTTTTTGCAGGTTGCTTTTATATCTCTCATCAACTTCTTCCATTTTTCCCTCAAATTGGTCTTCTTCTTTCCTATTCTTACTACCTTGCTATATATGTGAATAAACAGAATGACTGATTGTGTAAGTCTCATGTCCATGGATGCCTATTCTTGCCATACATGCGCTGGGTTGTTAAGGTTATTATCTTTTATATCTGTTTTCCACTTTTAGTGCATTGAGCGTACTTTCACTGTCCCCTTTTCAACGAGGTATTCTTCTTTCATGTCTCTTTGGATTACCTCTTAGACTCATAATTTAATGATAATGAGACAAAATATATAATAATCAAAGTATGTAGTTCTTGTTATAAACGTTATTGTTAACGTTTTTGTTATAAATAATATAATAAACAACTTATATACAGGCTGCACGTGTCTCCATATTGCATATATGTATATATTGTCTGTGAAATTCATTCCCGAAAATCAGGTTTAAATTGACCAAGAAATAGTGGTTTTCATTTTCAATGAAGTAACAATTTGTGTTGTATTTAACAACTGAAGTGAAGTTTTTTCCTATGGTTTTAACATCAAGTGATTTTCGTTTCTATACACCTTATTCCTGGCAGACATGTTCCTTTGCTTCCTGCAGTATATCCTAAATATCCTACTCTTAATCGAAATGATGTACCTAATGTGAAAAAACTCTCTTATAAAATTGCAATTTCCTGTTTTACATAATATTGTAAAACAATTAGTAGTTCACTAGGAAATGAGATGTGGAGACTTTTTTGTGGTCATATATTTAGCTCCTGGAAGTTGTATATATATAGATTGTTATATGCTAATCAGTTAGAGATGTTTCGTATATAACTATGTACACTATATGTATTCATCTTATTTATATGGCATTCGATGTGATCAGTCATATGCTTCATAAATTATTTATCGTATCAATATAAATAAAATATATATATTCACATAGCATCTTTTCTACAAAAATTGACGTTCCCAGTTCTTGAATATCGTGTCCTGAAATTTTCGGTATGACTTTCATTATAATAATCATATATAATTGTTTACATAATTTATATATTAAAACAGAGACGAATTTTATTCGATATTCATGACTTTTAACAACAATTCTAAATAGAATTTGAAATATGCTCTTTACACCATTTTTAAATTCCTGAAACATCTTAATTCCTCATATACGTCAATGAAAACTTGCTCCGGTTGATTGAGAATAATTAAAAGTATATGATATATCAAACGTTGATTTATATAAATTTAACATTTATTACAAAGTTCAACGAGTATACAGAACAAGTATACAGAACACATATAGATATACTGTCATATAGAATACAGAAGGAAGAAACCGACTTGAAGTCTGTGATACGTTCTGGGATCGAGAACATTCCTTTTACGTCAACGTGCGTACATTTCTAGCATAGTACACTGATAAATATGCGCCTATGATGCCATATAAATATACATACATATATATATTATCAGGCCTCCGATTGTGGACGTCCTTGGGAAGCATCAACCAAGGTGAATCCTTACCACCCTGTACGGAATACTATGCAGCACTTGCGTGAACTATTCTAGGTAGCTTTAGCACTAGTTCTTGGTTGTGAAGTCTGCCACACGCGAAATATGCGCATCCCAGCAAATAGAGAGGTGAACGACACTTGAAATCTGTGTCTGAACTGGCGACAAAAGTGGACAACCAATGCAGTAGCGGTGAAATTCTTAGCACAATAAATTGTAGTGCATTGCAGTGAACCTTAGAAATTGCATTTAGATCTCCAAGGTCAGCATCGGTTAGACATATTTCCTCTTAGGCTTTATGAACGATTTCTAACTTTTTTATGATTTCAAGAAACTATGATGATATTACTATTTATTTGATTTTTTTTTATATATACTTGGGATATAAATTCTGAATTATTGGATAGATGTGCAACGTTTTCTGTAATTAATTTTTAGATTCGTTTTTTTTTTATTTCTTTAGCTTGCAATAAAAAGATCTTTATGATAATATAGGTATAATTAATTAAATTTATGATTTGTATATCTGTTCGTGATAATTGATCAAATGTTCTTATTTGATTATTCATTTTAATTATTATTATTTGTTAATCATATTACTTTAACATATTCATCTTTTAAATTATTGTTTTATGACATATCAAAATTTTTTGTTTTTTGCAAATTAAGTATATTCTATATCTTTATCATTTAGCGTGCAATAAATTTGTATTATTATTGTTTACGATAGGGATAACGAACAGTAGTTTAAGTTGTTCCTAGGTTTAAGTTGCTCCTATAGGTTTTAGTTGCTGTAGGTTTAAGTTGCTCCTAGGTTTAAGTTACTCTTTTAAGTTGTTCCTATTTTTAAGTTTCTTTGAGTTCAAATTGTTCCTAGGATTAAGGTGTTCCTAGATTTAATTGCGATAGGTTTAGGTTGGTTCGATGGGGTAAACTTTCTACTAGGTTATAGTAGTTCAAGTTACTCCTAAATATTAATTGCTACTAAATTTAACTTTTACCTGTGTTTAAGTTCTTCCTAGGCTTAGTTTCTCCTAGGCTTAGTTTCTCCTAGGTTTAGGTTTCTCCTAGGTTTATTTGCTCGAAAACGGTTCTTTCTAATTCCAAATGAGTTTTTGCTCAGCCTAGTTAGCGAGAAGATCTCGTTTGTTGAAAGTCGTTGACACTCAGAAGAACTGTTGCCAATCGGTTGAGTAGTTGTAGTTACATGTCCAGATGTGTTTGGACAGTGCCTCAGGCTTTTGACATACACACGTATCGATGCTGTTTCTAGGCTCACATCCTATACTATGACTGAACACTTCTCAGAACTTGCCGTGGAGTAAAAACAGCTGTGAGTTCGCAGAAAAGCAATGTGGGTACGAACGAGATTACAACATTATTTGATGTGCAATATTTTAAGAATCTAATATCTAGTTTAGTTTGGGAATTATAGCAGTTTATACATTTCAACAATATATGGGTGTAAATATTTTTATAATTATATTTGCCCTTTTGCTTGCGGTATGCCATCTATGTGACACTAGTATTGTCTGTGCACTGCAGGTGACCCATTAATTGGTCATTTATGCAACATTGAAAAGGCTTCTAAACTCTGTTTCTTGAAACTGAAAGTAAAATTCAGTATTTTTATATGAAATAGTCTCTGAACTCATTGGAGTTATTCATATATATAATGTGCTATTCATATGGACATTTCGTCCAACGGACACTTCGTCCATAAAATGCTTTATTTTGTATTATAATAATAATGTGTAGTGTACATATTTGTTATTATATATTATTTATAATATTCTGCATGCTACATTAGCACATGCACTGACTAACCATATTAGGTTCCACGCATATATGTGGCATATATGAAAAATAAGTTTATTTTAGAATTTAATAAAAAAAATATATTTTAGGCTTGATATTAATTTTAGACAAATATTTAGATCTCTTTACTTTATTGTCCAAATAAGGGTGATTAATTTTTACGGTCCGAAATTTTTCTTATTTAATTTTGGTGTCCGAATTACTTGTAGGTCTCAATCTTTTATGATTTACTTATGTTATAGGTTGTCTCTAAGAAGGATCTTCCCATTTTGAATAATGACAAGCATAAATGTTTGAAAATATGAAGAGTTGTAATTAGATTTACTTTTAGTCTTTTACGTTCCTAAAATTTTGCATGTTTACTTTTACGGTCTGAAATTTTTCATTATTTACATTTATGGTCCGAAGTTTTTTGCAAAATGTACCTTAATGTAAAAAGATCCCTAAATCTGAGTTTGGTATGATATGCATCTACATTGTTGTCATTTATAACTATTTCAATTCAGAAAACCTAAACGAACAGTTTAAATCCAAATTCATTTGCAACTATTATAGAAAAAAGTTTAGTCCCTAACTTCTTTTACTTTTTTCAGATGGGAGCCAAGTCGCATAGGATGATGAAGAATCCTTTGCGTAACAGGAATCCCCAACAGATCCACTACTGTTGGTTGCTGCTCCTGTTGCTATGGATTGCAGCTCTACACCACGTGCGGGCGGAAAGAGACATTAATCTGGAGTTGCAAGAAGAACTCCTCAAATTCCTTGGCATGAAAAGGCCTCTGGGAAACAAAGAACACAGAATACCTAATTATATGCAGCAGATGTACAACAAGAACAGACAGATCTTCAACACGGCAGAAGATCTTCAGAGAACACCTAATTATTTTAATATCAACAACCACGGCACCCTAGATAATGTTAGATGCTTAGCCAACATCACTGAAGTTGGTGAGCACTAATTATGTTGTATACTTTTGGGATTTTCTTCAAACAACTTACTTTTCAAAATTATACTTAGAGAATTGAAATTAGTGCATATTATGATACATTTTTCTCTGTCGTGATCTTTAGTTTAATCATATCTTTTTCGACAGGTAATGCTACAGAAATTAGACCAGGAGTTGCGAGAATCACCATCAAGTTCTCCTTTGAAGGCGTCCCTTCCGAAGAACTTCTTCACTCGGCGCAACTTAGAGTCACTCATTCACCCCGCGATTTTGAGACTGAGGAATCCAGACTCAATGACGTCAACCACCCAAATGGCGTAACTAGCTTTATGCCACCTGAATTCTACCCAAGAAAATACAAAAAAGACAACTTACCGTATGTCAATTATCTGCGTGTGTATGATGTAGTGAGAGTTCTAGATGACGATGAACAAGTTCTACGGCTGTTGGACACCACGACAGTTGACAGGAGAAATTCTGGGATCATCACTCTAGATGTTGGACCAGCTGTCTCTCGTTGGGTCAAAAGACCACGAACAAACCACGGTTTAGTTTTGGAAATGAGTCCAGCACCGACTCAGAAAAAAATACACAAATATCGCGGCAATGCTCTTTCACATCTGAGGTTAAAGCGTAACAATCATCCTGCAGATGAGGAGTACTGGCACGATATCAAACCTTCTCTCTTGCTGCGGTCAGACAGCGGAGTACCTAGAGTAAGAAAAAAACGTACTGCTAACACTCAGCCTTACGAGAAATGTCAAAGGCACGAACTATATGTTGACTTTGAAAAGGTTGACTGGAAGTCATGGATTTTTGCACCTCGTGGTTACTCTGCCTTCTACTGTGCTGGGGCTTGCGAATTTCCTCTAGCTACCCACATGAACACTACAAACCACGCCATTATCCAAACACTGGTGAACTCAAAGTATCCGGACAGAGTTCCTAAATCCTGCTGTGTCCCTACCGAAATGTCCCCAATATCTCTCCTGTACAAGGATGACTACGAGAGCGTTACGCTGAAGAACTACCAGAACATGGTGGTCGAAGCTTGTGGGTGTCGCTAACTAAATAATTGAACAGCTGTGAAATTTTGTAGTGTTGTGTACAAAGACTACATAAGTGAAAATGAAGTGCTGTGATTTTAATTCTAACGAAGCAAACTTTTATCTTGTAATTCTTACTGAACAATGAGTGACAATTTTAAATTATGGAAGGCCAATTTCTTCTTTGTAAATTTCTGTATATCTTCTTGTACATTGTATATCAATCTCTACGTTATCTTTATATATTATTTAGCTCATTTATTATACCGTGTTGTTAAGTAACTCCCTTATATCCAAAAAAAACACTAGACCACTTTCTTTGAAAGCAATATATAGCTTAAAATATCAAAATTTGAAGAGTAAAGTAAGTTCCGAGTTAGTGAACGGTTCCAC
This sequence comes from Caprella mutica, assembly GCA_947561585.1. Classification (NCBI taxonomy): domain Eukaryota; kingdom Metazoa; phylum Arthropoda; class Malacostraca; order Amphipoda; family Caprellidae; genus Caprella; species Caprella mutica. The sequence goes on along the minus strand of CANNZV010000683.1, from coordinate 4,027 downwards.
ATTTTCGATCATGTAAGATAAAGTATGAAAAAAATATTTAATCAATTCGTAATTTCAACAATATTATACTTTCTTCTATATATCATTTAAATTGTGAAACAGTGTGGTATCTCGAAAATTATCCTAGTTACAAAATTCTAGATGTACATGGAGGTCCCACGTTTATTACCAAAATCACCTCTCAGACTCATTTTATATGATAATAAGAGCGATACATGACTCGAAGTTATTATATAATTGCATTTCCTGAGATATTTCATTTTATCTGAGTTAGAGTAGAATGAAATGGTTTGGCAGGGTCGAGTTAGCGTGTATTGCAGTGTTAGTTGCCAGAATCAGCTGACGAAAGCTCTGTGATGAAAACTCTAAGTCTATAGCGAATGAATTAAAACCTTCTTCTGTTTTGAAGATTAATTTCTGTGACCAATTGCTGCTGATAACCTAATTGTAGTAACTGTGAAATAAACATCATAAAAATTATGTCCGTTATCTATTTCTACGTACTGTAATAACTTCGTGACGTGCATCGCAATTATTTCAGCTTATTTAAAAGCGGGAAGTGCCTGTACCATAATTTCAATCAACACAAATCTAGAAAAACTGGATGCAACTTAAATTATTAAGTCTTTCAGAACTATCCTTAGAATATTATAAAATAATTTTCTATATATTTTAATATGTTGTCGTAATGCTATACATATATAACCGTTATTAATTGTACTTAGGATGAGAATCCGAGACAATCATTCAAACATGGACAATAATATTTTATAATGAATATTAAATCATTTTTATTCAATATATTATTTTATCATTATGAATTAATTGCGATCATTCTCATTGAGACCATAAAATTAAAGAAAATAATCATAGTTCTTAGGAATCTTTAGAAATCGTTAACTTAAGAAACTCCTGAGTTATAAAGTATCGGCTCCTTCATAACTCAAAGCCACTTCATATCTCAGGTGCACTAGATAGTTTTCTATGATTTAAATCATAGAAAACTATGGTCATTGAGGGATAACTAAGACGTAATTCTTGACACATATCATTTTCTATAATTATAAAACTACTTCATTAGCACAAGTGCATTTCATAACTCAGGTCCTTCACTATACTCGACTGCTTCATAACTCAGGAGTCTTACTGTAATAGAATTGAGTCTCCCTTTGAATTTCAATTAGATCACATTCTCACATGTCCCAGCACACACATTGACTTGGTGTGTACACACGTAGGTTTTTTTAAGTTATTCCACCAGACCTTTTGCTATGCACCTCCTACTTTTTCCACGGAGGAGTAGGAGGAGCTTAGCAAAAAGTCTGGTGAAAAGACTTAAAAAACCTTACGTGTGTACGGCCCTTTAGTGTGTACAATCCTACCCTGATATTGTAATCGAATAGTACTTAATAAGCCGTGCCATATGAATATTATGTGTCCATATTTCTAGTTCCAAATGAATCTTACAGATCATTTTATTGAAGTCGTAATTGAAGTATTGAGTTTTTACTTAGTTGTATATTTAGAGTTAGTAATATTTATATATCATTTATAATCTAATAGCATTTTATTTGCGTCATAGTTAAGGTGAGATTTCGATGTTTGGTTATGTCATTAGAAATTAACTATTAAATTTATAATAAGTGATAAATCAATATTGGAAATCTATGTATTAATTTACATGTTTTGTATCATAATACTGCTGTGTTATTTGTAGATTTGAAATATTTAAATAAACAAACATATTCTATTGTTAGTCCAAAAGAATGAGTTATATTTTAACAGTATGTTTCTACTCTTAAATGATAGCCAATGTAAAGAGACAGCGCCATCTCACAGAAAGTTATTTGCTCATACATGGATAGAGAGAGAGAGAGTCAGAAAAGTTGACTTAAATTGTGGCTAAATTTATTACTAGGGTTGTGACAATATGGGTTTGAAATCATAGATCTTAGCAATGTCATAGAAATGAAATGGTATCGAAGACTATAAACCGCTGGTTCAGAACGATTAAATAGTCCTTCATTCAATCCGTCTATAATATTTTCAGGATCTATGATTTTGAACGATCATTGTCACAACCCTATTTATAAACATTGATTGGTTCGTTCTGACAAGCTTCTTGATTTCTATAGCTTCAGTTAAAAGTTGAGATTTTAGGAAATTTAATCGATTCTTTTTTTAATTCAATTCATATACATATTTTTTAATAACAATCATCCAAATATTCCTCCATTAGTCTTCTATCTGCATAAAAGTCATATTTTCTTTTGTATTAACATTTATTTTTATTTTTCTAAAATTAAAAATTTTAAGTAACTTTTTTAGATTTAGGTTCACTTGATGAATTTCAAATTTGTTTATAAGATAATCAACATCACACCTGAATGCAAATCAATGAGATATCACTTTAATAACCCAGTGCAACTTCTTACTTACTTCATTGTATAACAATAACTAATGAACATACATTATTGTGACACATTTTAGAAATTATGCATCTTAATATATAGAAACAGCTGGTAAATTAGGGTTAAATGAATAAATAGTCAGTTGTACCGCTAGATGGCGTTGGAACAGATTTGGTGACAAATATTATGAACACAAACGTGACAAACGCACGGAGTTTAACGTTTTTACCGCTAGATGGCGTAATTTGATAATTTAAAAAGACTTATATAAATCTATTAATTCATTTTTATTTAATTTCTGATGTTCCATGGAAAGTTTTTTCACTTTTCAGTCGAAGTATAAAAAGTTGCACTTGGACTTATTCCTAATGTTTAATTTCTTAATTTAGTAACAGATTCTGCATTAAATTGGAGGCACTTTGATCACTAATATCAATCTCTCTTTTTATTGCTAGTGAAATTATAATTTAAATTGGATTATTTTCTTCCTTCTATAGTTAAATAAAATATATTTGAACCATAACAAGATGATTGGAAAATAGGTTCCAATTTAAATTTACATTTATAATATATTATCATGTTATCAATATTTTGGATGTAAAACTAGACCACATTATCAGTGTGCTATCTGCATAGGAAGATACTCTTCAACATACAGGGATAAAATATTACGTACTATCAGAGAAAAGAGTCACTGTGATGATGTACTATCAGAGAAAAGAGTCACTGTGATGATGTACTATCAGAGAAAAGAGTCACTGTGATGATGTACTATCAGAGAAAAGAGTCACTGTGATGATGTACTATCAGAGAAAAGAGTCACTGTGATGATGTACTATCAGAGAAAAGAGTCACTGTGATGATGTACTATCAGAGAAAAGAATCACTGTGATGATGTACTATCAGAGAAAAGAGTCACCGTGATGATGTACTAGCAGAGAAAAGAGTCACTGTGATGATGTACTATCAGAGAAAAGAGTCACTGTGATGATGTACTATCAGAGAAAAGAGTCACTGTGATGATGTACTATCAGAGAAAAGAGTCACTGTGATGATGTACTATCAGAGAAAAGAATCACTGCATGATGCTAATTTTATGAATCACAATTTTCTAATTTCCTATTATTTCCAAATCTTTCAAATTTTTTGTTAGGTACCCTCACCAAGTGGTGAGTCAGTGGCCAAAATTATATCGCGTCTTGCAGGACGGTTAATTCCTTATTTTGGGGTCAAACTGTAGTAAACCTGTTTTTTAAATTATTTCATGTACACTTTTCTTCGTTCTGTACCTCATAGTACACAACATACATATTCCTTCAAGCCTCTTTTGGATACATTATGATAGTCTGCTATAAAGCTACAGAAATGTTACAGAGTTACATTTAGCCAAACTATATACTTCTCCTTTCTGTAATAGTTCTATGATTTGTATTAGGCTACAATGAATAATTAAAATCTGGTTTCTAAGTCTTAACAGTGTGTTGCCTAGGAGCAAATTATTTAATGTTTATACTGATTGTTATGTACATAGTAATTGACTTTTTAGAGAAATATACGGACATATCCTCACCGAGTTTTCTTTTTATGTCCCTCAATTTTTTAATTATACTTCTTAT